>OX595851.1:13881712-14481712 GCA_951392215.1 Epirrita christyi
AAGGGGATTTCGGAAAAAAAAATCCCGAAATCCCCTTAAAGGGGATTTCAGGAATAACCCATGTATGCAGACCCAAAAGTCAAAGCGTTGAACAAAAGTTTAACATTTGCAGAAGTAAAAATAGCATAAAATAGCACCAGCGTCGTAGCTAGGGGTTGGAAACGGGGGCAGCTGCTAGGGGCGCAAACCTCAAGGGGCGCAAACCTCAAGGGGCGCTCGCAGACCTGCAACCTTCGTGATATCTGGAGGCTGAGTCTATTGGGCCTTATTCATTAATCATTTTTGAAACCTATTTTAGTTAAAATAGCTTTTGTTTTGTTCTTTTTGGTGTTTTTAAAATGTTATACGTCAAAACAAGACAAAAGCTATTTTAACTAAAACAGGTTTCAAAAATGATGATGATGATGGATAAGTTTTTTGCAAACAATTGACACAGACGTATGGTGTAGTGTAACAAGGATTTTGTATGGCAAGACCGCTGAGCGCCCCTAGAGTACACTCAATGAACCTCATTTTCTATACAAAAATCCGTGTACACTACACCATACATCCGTGTCAATCGCTTGTCCATAACTCAGACTTCAGTCTCTGTTGCAATGTTGGCTGCTGTCGCTCCTAAAAACCCACTAATTTATCTAACTACTATAATTATTATTAATTAATTTGATTTAATTCTATTAAAATTATTTTAAATGTAGCTTACTATTTATTATGTAGTATGATTATAAGTAACTAAAATATAATATGTCAGTACCTATCGTAGCCATTGTCAATGGTTACATATTTGTGTAATGTACATATATTGAATGAATTTTTGATTAATAAATAAATTATTATTTCACTAATTTATTTTAAATCTCGTTAAAAAAGTAATTTTTTTACTATAAAGGACTATATACAAAAACATAATAGTATAAAAAACATTATAGTAAAATATCTCAAAACGGGAAACCTCCGGCCGCGGAGCACGGCAAATTACTATTATTATTAATAAATTATTATTAATTATTATATTTGCATGCAAAAATTGGTAAAGCATGGCTTGTTCTACCACACTATTATGTCACCTTTTACTATGTACCCATGTTTTAAATGAATAAATGATTATAATGATATATAATTATGATAGTGATTATGATAAGGGTCTACTTTCACGGCTAGAATTCTTAAATGTGTAAATAAACGACGACGCAGAAAATTCTAGTGCGGGATGTTATCATGTTATTATGATCATGACTACCTACGTATACAATGTGAATGATGGATGTTATGTTTGTTATGTTTTAAAAAAATTACTCTTAAAAGTTATTGTATTGTTTCTCTTCATACAAAATAAGTTTTGGGGGAACAAAATTCAAATCTTGCCCTGGGCGCTCATACCCTAGATACGATACTGAATAGCACTTTCAAGACTCTAGCTCAGAATCTCCGACGAATTCCTTTACGTTCCATCACACTTGACCGGAAAACGTCTTAGCTAACAAGCTGTCTCATTCCCCCTTCTACGATGTGACACCTGTCTCACTCAGGCACAAGCAATGTGTGCTGACTATGCATCGCTCTTAAATTCGGATTTTTGCGAAGACTTCATTTTAAAGCGATCCATACGAGGAATTCTGGAATTTATTCGAAAAATGCGGAAGCTCTTTCTAATACTTTTGTACCCACTTATACCTGTTTCAAAAGTACCAAAAACACGCGATCAGGATCTCGGTGCTCAAAGTGGAATAGGATCGGTGCTCTTCTAATCGGTGCTCTTCAAATCGGTGCTCGTAGTGGAATAGGATCGGTGCTCTTCAAATCGGTGCTCGTAGTGGAACGCTTCAGAAGTTTGTAAGAAATAACAATATTATTCTTTCCACTTTTTTTTTTCATTGTTTAGGGGCAAGGTGTTCCCGACATGTACCTATGCAATAAATAACATAACACATATATAACACCCAACAGTCACTTACGTAGTCTTGATCCAACACTAGGATTCCCTGTGTCGTGGGTATCAGGAACTACGAATGCCATGGTACCATAACACCCAGACATAGAAGTATTTGCAGATCATACAAACATATAATTATGTACTGCAGCGGGAATCGAACCCGCAACCTCTTGCATCTGCACACCAAACTGCGATTACGAATTCGTCTGCCAAGCGTGGTGATTATGGCAACCCCCCCTCTCCTCTCCATTGCATTTAAGGGGGCAGGCTTCGACCAGCAGTGGATGCAAACAGGCTAGTGATGATGATGATAACTTAGAACTTTTGCTACTTCCAAGATTGTTTAGTTTACCAAACTAAGAAGTAGCAGTACCAAATTGGTGATTGTAGTACTAGTGTTAAGTACTGCGATGGATGCTATACTGCCCATTCCCTGGCTTAATCTCTTAGTCACCTTTTACGACATCCACGCGAGGAGTTTGGAAGTGTCTATCAGCACAAACCAGGGGCGGACTCAATCCCCACGGCTCACTGTGCAATCTAAGCATGCACTTGTGTGCAGTAGCTGAAACCATTTCCTAGCGCGCACTCGCACGGCAAATGGTGGATTTTGTGAGGATCGCCAGTGGCAAGAGACGGATTGAAGGCTTATTTTTGGGGGTTAGAGAAAGATAGGAAAATTAGGACCATGTTTCAGTCTTCCGTCAGCAACAGAAATGGCTTAACATCAGAGCCCGTAGACATGCACATATACTATCTCTCCGATTTAACTTGCTACACTACAGTGTAGTGTAAAAAACCGCAAACCGACGAATATAGTACGTGCTTCTTTCATCACACAAGACGTAATGGATACTGATGCAAAACTGGCTAAAATAAGACGTCCTTCATTTGTCACGCAAGATGTACTGAGTACTGACGCATAAACGGCAAAAAAAATACGTCCCTTCTTTGGTCACTCAAGACGTAACGGGTACTAACGCAAAAATTACGAAAATCGGACTTCCTTCGTTCGTCACTCAAAATGAAATGGGTACTGACGAAAAACGGACGAATACAGTACGTCCTTCTTTCGTCACGCAACACGTAATGGGTACTGACGTTGAAAAGATAATAAAATGACGACCTATTTTAGTCATTTTAGACGTAATCAGTACTGACGCAAAATGGACAAAATAATAACGTCCTTAAGACGTCCATGACGTCATTGTGCTACCTGGGAGGTGGTCAGGAATAGTAGATTGTACCATAAGGGAGCAAAATAATATTTTTACAACAAGGGCGCTTTTTTGAATCCAGAGCGAAGTGAGGGATCCTGAGTGTAGCGAGGAATTCAAAGTACGTCACCCGAGCCAAAAATATATTTTGCGCCCGAGTGATACACCCTACTTTTCATCACCCACTATGAGAAAATAAAAGGCACCTCATATTTTATTTCAAAACAAAACCATGAATTTCTAACAATCCGTGAAAATTTATGGAAACGCGGGCTGTAGTTTGCGCGTTTTTAATTTGTTTTTTTTATTCAGTCGGCGGCGCGTCTATGGCCGTCTCGTACCAGCCAGTATTTTTTCAAACAATATTTGCGTTCGATTTCTTTGGTGCTGAACACTAAGATGTTCCAAATTCAAAAAGTACGTGCGCGGAAAAGATAATTGCGGCGCACTTATTTGCGTTCGATTTCTTTGGCACTGAACACTAAGATGTTCCAAATTCAAAAAGTGTGCGGCAAAGATAATTCCGGCGCACTTTAGAAGTTTCTTATAGAAAACACCACCTTTGGGTGCACTTAAAGGCGAACCAAGTCGTCCTTTTTGAATAGATGGGATGAAAAAGTCAGTGAAATTGAGGGGCCATCTGGAAAGTCAGGGAAAAGTTGAGATTTTACACTGTTTCAGTCTCAAAACTTCCCAGTAAAATTTCTGTTAAAGTGTAAATTTTTTTTTGCCAATTATCACCTTGGAGTAAGGATACACGGTGTACCTTGCCAAACCGCAGCGCTAGTCTATGTTCGCTACGATGTGCGTGTATAGGTGGTACTGTACAATTTTGATCAACTCGTAGTCGAGGGTAGACAGTCCTTCCCATTGAAATGTCCTGCTGACTTCCGACAAGATATCGAACCTGGAAGAAAAAATTATCGTCCATTAATATAATTATTGAGTAAATTATTTAGGTAAACGAAAATAGTTCAAAGTTTGCAGACAAGACTTTTTTGTTTCGTAGGTAGGGCTGGCATACACGGACACCATGAAGCAGTCAGGATCCACTGCTTCAAGCTGCAACTGCATAGTGAACTTCAAACTTCTACGTACGTACATACACGAACCGCTCAAGCAGTTGCAACTGCTTCGGGCGGTTGGCAGCAACGAGTTATCAATGGCAGCTTCAAGTTGTTGACTACGACTGCAAGAGTTGTTCGTGTATCTTGATCACTGTCGAACTGCCCGAACAGCCCGTGTATGCCAGCTCTTAGTTCTAGAATTTAAAATAGGAAAGAATAACGTTTTTAATTAAGATTAATTTTTTATGTTTGGTTCAAGAAAATATTATTTTAGGGCAAATAAGTACCTATAGAATATCTTTTTGTTTCGTGGTTCAATTATGGTATTCAATTAAGATTCTTAATATTTCAATGTAAGAAAGAATAAAGTTTTGTTTATAAGATTTTTTGTGTCTGATTTAAGAAGATATTATTTTAGGGCAAGTAAGTAGAGTGGCATTGACGTAAGAATCTTAATTGTTTGAACTAAGATATTGCAATGTTTTCTCACGAGAGGTTTTTACCTATTATAAACATTTGTTTTATAAATATCTAGATATCTTTATTTTATTTTTGTGGTTCAAGATAATATTATTTCAGGGTAAGTTATTAGAATAGCATTGACGTAAGAATGTAAATTATTTAAAGCAAGATAGTGCAATGTTTTCGTATAAGACTTTTTTGTTTCGTGGGAATAAATTATGGTATTCAACTAAAAATCTGAATATTTCAAATTTAAAAAGAATAAAGTATTTATTACTGAATAACATTACTTATGTTTAGTTCGAGAAGATATTATTTTAGGGTAAGTAAAGTTAACATTTGACGTATGAAACCAAATTAGGTTGTGCAATATTTTCTAATGAGTTAATGCAAGAATATGTACTTACCTAGGTCCCCTACCTACCCATTGGTACCTTGTGTAAATTACTCAGGTTTTTATTCAGCTGAGTTTACTAAGTAGACTTAATAAACTGAACTAATTAAATTTATTATAATAAAACTGCAGGTAGGCATGTTGACTAAGTAGCATCAGTAAAATTCATTAAAGTTCTGATAGTGATTTTGGACCATAAACTAAAATGATATCCTATCTTCTGTTACATCTAACCGCTCGAAGACCGACAGAATATATATATATATACAGAGTATATAAAAGAAGGTATCTAGTGTATGGGATAGACGGCAGAAGACAGCTTTCTTCTGATGCAAATTATTGTAACAGTGGCATAATTTTAATTTTTTGCTGCATTTATTCTGAAAATTATATTTTTAAAGTTGAAACAAAGTCGAAAATCAAAAAATATTGATTACATTCCGCTAGGTATCCCAACGTGTTGTTCGTTTGCAAGTGAAAGAAAGAAAGAAAGATAACTTTTCATTTAAAACGACGAGTGACGTGTACGGCAGTCTGCGCTGGCTAGACCACTGCATTGTGACAGGTGCTGCGCGGCAAACCGTTGTTGGTGTTAAGGTTTTATATGATACCTACTGGTCGGACCATTATCCGTTACAAATAGAGTGTGGCATTAATTTAATAAAACCTAAAATCATATTATCTGATAATTGTCATAATAACGTAATATGGGGAGACAGGGTTCCCTCTCAAATAGATAAATATTATAATTTTTGTAACTTTAAATTGAGGGATATACATTTTCCAGTAGAATGTACACATTGTGCTGATAAAAATTGCTCTAATAGCTCACATAAATTGTTAATTAATAAGTTGTATAATGATATCGTCAATATTTTGTGTGAGGGGTCAAAAAGTTGTGTTAATAGAATAAGGTCTAAAAAGTACAAGCATGTAGCTGGGTGGAATAAGCACGTCAGGGCCGCGCATGAGAGGTCTCGCCTTTGTTTTCAGATGTGGCAACTTTATGGTAAACCTAGGGCTGGGCAGGTTCATAATGAGATGGTTGAGTCGAGAAGAGTATTTAAGTCTAAGTTGAAATGGTGTCAAAACAACCAGCAACAACTCAAAATGGACATTATTTCGCAACACCATTCCAACAAGGACTTCAAACTCTTTTGGAAATCGACAAATAGACTAAGTCCGAAGCCGAGTCGTCCCATGAGCGTCGCTGGGGTGCATGATCCTGTGGAGATAGCTAGGGCCTTTCAGGCGCACTTTAGAGTTGACTCGCCGCTCGGACCGTCGTCGCCGGGGGTGTCTGATGTTGAGTGTCGTACTGATAACCTGATTGTTACATTTTCTGCGAAGGATGTTGAGAGTGTAATTAAAAAGATGGTACGTGGTAAATCTCCAGGATACGACTATCTCAGCATCGAACACCTGCAGTGCGCCGGCGTTCATCTACCGAGAGTGCTATCTTTACTGTTTAATCTTTGTCTGAGTCATTCATACCTACCTGATAACCTGATGCACACTACGGTGGTGCCCATTGTGAAGAATAAGACGGGGGATGTTTCGGACGTATCCAACTATAGGCCTATTTCACTGGCTACTATCATAGCTAAGGTTCTGGATAGTTTGCTTGACCGACACCTACGTAAGCACATTAAATTAAACGATGCACAATTTGGGTTTCGATCAGGCTTATCGACAGAAAGTGCTATCTTGTCTCTCAAGCAAACCGTTCAGTATTACACTGCTAGAAAGACACCAGTGTACGCTTGTTATTTGGATCTGTCCAAAGCATTCGACCTGGTGACATATGATTTACTTTGGGAGAAGCTGGCGCATGAGTCGGACTTGCCAAGTGAGGTTGTGTCCCTATTTCGTTACTGGTACAACCACCAAACAAATGTTGTGAAGTGGGCGGACTCATACTCGAGCATGTACAGGTTGGAATGTGGGGTGAGGCAGGGGGGGGGTCTCTTCTCCTAGTCTTTTCAACCTGTACATGAATCGTTTGATTGAGGGGCTCAGTTGCACCAAAGTCGGCTGTCACATAGATGGGGTATGTATCAATAACATTAGCTACGCCGACGATATGGTGTTGTTGAGCCCTTAGATCGGAGCTCTACGCAAGCTGCTGCAGTTGTGTGAGGCCTATGCGGGGGCCCATGGGCTCAGATATAATGCGAAAAAGAGTGAGTTCATGATGTTTAGGGCGGGCTCTAAGACCTATCTGAATGTACCACCCATTGCCCTGGACGGTACTCCTCTTAAGCGTGTTTCGAAATTTAAATATCTGGGCCATTGGGTCACAGAAGAACTAGGGGACAATGACGACATAGAGAGAGAGCGCAGGGCGTTGGCCGTCCGATGTAACATGGTGGCTCGTAGGTTTGCTCGCAGTTCCAGGGAGGTGAAAGTGACGCTTTTTAAAGCTTATTGTCAGTCACTTTACACTAGCAGCCTGTGGGTTGCCTATACTCAGAGGGCGTTCAGCGCGCTGCGCGTACAATACAACAATGGTTTTAGAGTGGTGATGGGGCTGCCACGGTTTTGCAGTGCGTCAGGTATGTTCAGTGAGGCGCACACTGATGGCTTTCATGCCATTATAAGAAATCGTTGTGCGTCTCTTTTGAAACGCCTACGTGGCAGCCCCAATACCATTCTAAATACTTTGACAGATAGGTGGGACTCTCCGTTTCTGGGGCACTGGATAAGCCGGCATACAACACTTTTTAAGGGGCGCTGCCCTGGGAGCTGAGGGTTGCTCGTATTTGTTTTTGTATGTCTGTGTGTGTGTGATTGTTATGACCTGTGTAATTATTTGACTTTTTATATCTTTGACATTTGCTTTGAATTTTTATTATGATATTGTAGTGTAATGTTATTATTGATTAGTATTAGTATTTTATTTGAATGTATTTTAAAATTATGGGCTGATAAGGCTTGAAATAAACGAATTTTATTTTTATTTTTTATTTTTTAAAAAACCGACTTCCGCCATTGTATTCGACTAAATATCTGGATGAAAAAAAATGATGAAAAAACCATAGTGGTGAAAGGATTATGATACTTTTTGAATGCAAATGCTTGGTTTGTTGCTGAAAATATCAAAATCGCTATTATGTATGCCTACAATATTTGAGGAGTTCCCTAAATTCCTCATGGATTCCATCATCAGAACTGGATTCTGAATAAAATGGGACCAATCTGGAACTATATCAATTCAAATAAAAAAAGAATTTTCCAAATCGGTTCATAAACAACGGAGATAGGTAACAACATAAAAAAAAAAAAAAAAAAAAAAAAAAAAAAACTACCGAATTGAGAACCTCCTCTTTTTTTGTGAAGTCGGTTAAAAAGTATTTGAGTCTATTATAGTATACAAGTTGTGTGATTTGATTGTGCAGGGGAAAATACGAGACTGGAGCTGTCCCGGCGTGACATTTGAATTCATGGCAAAGTTACGGGACATCCCGGGAAATATGGCACAGTTGGTATACCTCTCGTTAAGATATACATACTATATTAAGAAACACGATTTTGACATAAGACAACGAATATTGTTGGACTAACAATAAAAAAAACAGCAAATTAATTAAAAAATCAGCCTGAATATTGCTATGCCTGCTTGGCACCGGGGCCCCTACCCGTGATTGATATACGAGCCGTTCAGAATTTGTAACAAATTAACTAATTATTAATTATTGTATTTAATTATTAATTATTAGTGTGTTCCGTAATACCAAAAATGCTATTTTCATAAACATTTTGTTATTCTGTAGCTTGATAATATAATTGCTATGTTCCTAATCAAACAATACTAGAAAATACGTTGTTTTTTATAAAAAGACACTTCCCCCACCCCCGCGCCGAACGAGCCGAGAGGAGCGAGCTCAGAGACGCAGTGCGAGGAGGGACGCGGAGGGAGTGTAGCGCGGATCCTATACCCACCCTGATGAAGACCCTCGATTAGGGTCGTAACCTGTTGGTGTTTCCACCAACATAATCGGTACGTGAAAATTTCCCATTTTACAAAAAAAAATAATGATTTTGATATTGTATTTGGGTGGGCAATTTATCCTCCGCTGGCCCCTTAAGTAATGAACTTGATTACGTGTACTCTTCTGTCATTATTTACCTGGCAGGATTTTCCTCTTGAGCTGAATGGTCCAACATAGCGTACCGCGCTATAGACGAATCATCACTCGCTATAGGGTAGCCTACTTCCTTTAACCTGCAAAAGTAAATACCGTTACAAAACTGACGAGTTTGTACAAAACACTTGCAATAGTTATTTGTTATACAAGAGTGCAAAGTTGCTTTTTAACCGCGTGCTCAATTTTGATGACCGAGCAAGGCGAGTGATTTAAAAGTTTTAGCGAGGGATCAAACGAGGACGAGGTGAAAAATCTTTGCACTCGAGGGCAACACGTAACTTTTCATCCCACCTCAGCGAGGAAATTACTAAATGCAAAAAAAAAACATTTGCATATTTTTAACAGTTTCAGTCAATTCTGCTGTCGTCAAATAAACTTCCTCGTCGCTAGAATCACTCATTTTAGGTTTTTCACTAGTTTTCAAGTTTCTTGTTTTTAACCTAAGGTTTTAACAATATGACGTGAAAAGAAAATTAAAAGAAAAGTAATACACCAAGAAGGTTCCGTGTCCGAATTTTTAACAAATTAAAAAAGGTTGTATGATAAATTCGGCACCATGGAGGTAGAAGTAAATAGGTTTAATGATGTTTTGAATTCACAAACTTAGTATTCACGATATTCTAAATTCAAATTTACTTTATCCTCTAGCGGATAAAAACGGCTTATACACTCAGATATCGAAGAGTAAAAATACTCTTTCCGAGATGGTGGGATGAAAATATCTTTATGTATGTCGCCGTTAAGAAAGAATATTTTAAAAATAACCTTATATATAGGTCGTCGTCTTCGGCTCCCCAGCCCCAGTACCTATTGGAGAACCCATTCGCTTTGGTGAACTGCTCCATGGTGACCATTGATACACCGCCGAAGCTAGTATAAAAAGGAGGTAGCCTGGAATCACAAATTGGTCATGTTTTTAGGTATCCTCTTCAGCTCTTAGCTCTTCTCACACGAAGCATTATAAAAATTTTACTACAAGAGAAGGTTATGCCCATTTTTGTACGCGAACCAAGTTCGCTATTTTGGTTATTTATTTCATCAAACTACATGAAATTTTGTAGACATGATCAGAGGCCCAATTCCCTAAGTTATTTTAAAACTACACTGAAAGTTAACCGAATCGAGACTGAATTGTAAATTGACTGAAAGTTGAATTTCTGGTCCCTCATAAATAACAATTTAGTCTACTTTCAATTCATGTTGACCACCATTAGAGTAGGATAGTTATTGTATATATAATTGGAAAGAGTAAAGAGAGACTCCAACTACTTATGCTAAAATTAACGAAAAAACTTTGAAATCGTTCAAGTTTCGGTCACATTTCAATATAATCACACTGACACAAGATCGAAACATGATCCGAACTCTATTTTAACTATTTTTTAGTTAGTGAATTGGACCTCAGGCCCAATTCTCTTATTTTAAAAACATTCAAGTCGCAATATAATCTCCTGTCAGTTTCACTGTCACGTAGAAACTATTACTTAATCTTCGCGCATGCATGCGAAGATTAAGTAATAGTTACTACGTGACAATGAAACTGACAGGAGATTATATTGTGATTTAATCTTTTTTCTAATAAGAGAACTGGGCATGTACACCAATATCTTCCTCCTCGGTTCTCGTTTTTAAATTATAACTAATTCAATTTTTGGGACTTCGCCCGGGGTCTTCGATTGTGTTTGGCCAATTGGTGCTGCGCCCCGAGTATCCAGCGGAGCCACTACACGTTGCGGATACCAGTGTGTAGAATTTCACTTTTTGCCGTCTTGATATTTAAGGCTTTGCTCAACACAGTCAACTGACATATTTGACTTACCGCTTCTTGGTCATCTTGTATTTTAGGCAAACTGCTTTACAGGTAATTTACATTTAAGCAAACTGCTTCTTTGTCGATTTCACATTTTAGGCATACTGCTTCATTGGCATCTTTCGTTTAGGGTAAACAGCTTTTTAGGCAAATCTCATGTTTAGCTATAATACCCTTTGGCATCTCGCGTTTAAGGTAACTCGATCAAAAGGGCACTATCTACCTGCTCCAGCTGCTGTTTACGCGGCATTACAACTCCCTTATGATCGAGTTACCTTAAACGCGAGATGCCAATGAGGGCATTATACCTAAACATGAGATTTGCCTAAAAAGGTGTTAACCCTAAACGAAAGATGCCAATGAAGCAGTATGCCTAAAATGTGAAATTGACAAAGAAGCAGTTTGTCTAAAGTGGGTGCCTACAAAACAAAATGCCTAAGTGGTTAAATGCCTACAAAGGTAAATATCTATTTACATAGTGGCTGCCAATTCTCTTGATATTTAAGGCTTTGCTAACAGTCAACTGACATATTTGACTTACCGGTTCTTGATCATCTTGTATTTCAGGCAAACTGCTTTACAGGTAATTAACATTTAAGCAAACTGCTTCTTTGTCAATTTCACATTTTAGGCATATTGCTTCATTTGGCATCTTACGTTTAGGGTAAACAGCTTTTTAGGCAAATCTCATGTTTAGCTATAATACCCTTTGGCATCTCGCGTTTAAGGTAACTCGATCATAAGGGTTACAACTTACGTATTAATCTCTTTCGTCATGCCGTTGTATTTGTCGATGTTCACGGACATATGCTGCGGCCCGTGCATACACGTGTACATGTTGCGTGTGTCGAGAGGTAGCAGATCGACGTCGTGCAACAAGAAGCACTGATAGCCGCTCTGGAGCCACTGGCTTTCTACGAAGCCGACGTTTAGGAGCTTGCCCCGGTTAAATGGCAAGCCACCTGGAAAATCGTAGGAAACAAACGCTATAGGCCGACCGTTTAACTGGGCGTATCTCCTGCGCGGTAAGAAGGGAGCGAGGGCGGGTAGCGCATTACAATGTATTTCATTCAAAAGGGTCAAAAGTAAGATATCAAAAAACTCAAACTTATTCTCCTGCTCAAAGGTCGTGACTTTTGAGCAGGAGAATAGTAAAGTACGTGGTGTATAGTCGTTATTTTTCTAAAATGATACCAAGCCACGATAACTTCAATTCTATATTGCTGAACCTTTTTAAAATCCTACAAGGATGTATGCGACACATCCTCTTTTAGCAGGGAGTGGTGGACTTTTTCGTAGGGGAGATGATATAGTCAGGGTGAGTTCCTTACCATCTTGTTCTACGAGAAAAATCCCATATTCTATTTCTTGTTTCATTAGGAACGGATGAATGTGATTCAGGAAAACGGGTAAATTCTGCTCACGATTCCTGTGAAAAGCGTAGTATTAATAACTAGCAGAAACCCGTGACTTCATCCGCGTTAAAAACTGAGGCCCAATTCTCTAAGTTATTTTAAAACTACACTGAAAGTTGACCGAATCGAGACTGAATTGTAAATTGACTGAAAGTTGAATTTCTAGTCCCTCATAAATAACAATTTAGTCTACTTTCAATTCATGGTGACCACCATTAAAGTAGGATAGTTATATATATGATTGGAAAGAGTAAAGAGAGACTCCATCTACTTATGCTAAAATTAACGAAAAAACTTTGAATCTTTCAAGTTTCGGTCACATTTCGATATAATCACATTACAGTGTTGTATTTTATGTCTAGAGAATACCATTTCTGACATTTAAGACATTGACACAAGATCGAAACACGATCCGAACTCTATTTTAACTATTTTTTAGTTAGTGCATTGTGCCTCTGATACGTGACCGTACACAATGTAAATAAAGGGTGTAACACTTTTGCCTATTAGCCATACTTAATGCTATTAGCCCTTCCCTATGCATTGGATTAATTTCGGCAAACAATGATGATAATTATGATAATTATGACAGAACTCGGTCGTAATGTGGGTACTTATCAATCGTCTCACAAAAAAGATCAAACACGACCCTTCTATAGTGCTACCGATCGAAGAAGTGAGATGGCTGACAATACGTGGCAGTCAGGGTCCAAAAATTACAGTGGGAGAGGCCTTCCGATTCCATTATCAACCATCTTCATTGAGGTATTATATGAATTAAAATAAAATATTAAAAATAAATCATTTTTGATTACATTCAAAACGACACCTGCCTGGCCTGAAAATATTTTTATCTCAAAAATAACACCGTGAAACTAGAAAAAGATTCCTTCCCCTTTTCTGAAGAAATTCGGTATCGCTGAAATATGTTTCATTACACATTATGTTACATTTTTGTTGTTTTATTTTCTTGAACCCCCTGAAACTAAAATCTGGCTACGCCCGTGGTACATCCTCTCAATTTCAAGTCTCTAGTTTCTAGAAAATAATACACCAAAAATGTACAGGAAATGACATTAAAATTCATGTAAAAAAAATACTGCCACGCTCGGACAGTGAAGGGAATATTTGTATATTCATTTATTATTATTTATTTTTGTATTTGTATTTCAAAAAATGTGAGCAGTCATTTTTTTTGTGAATGATTGATGATTTTGTTATTTAATTTTGTCCACGTACGACATGATTCTATTTTAAAATTTCAGTAAGTATTTAAAATGTCAATTTAAACTCGTTTTGAAGTTTATAATTCGAATTTTATGTTATGAGAGTATATTGGAGTTGTATAAAGCTCCTAATATTTTTAAAAGACCTATTCGTCGATATCATAATAATATACATACGATGGGGCATGCAATTAAAAAAAACTCTCACGATACATGAGTGGGAGTTTGTTGCTTGAAAAACTCTTACCTGTATGGTACGATAATAGCGACTTTATGTCTGGCGGTGCAGTTTGGAGGGATGTAAACCCCACCCCACTGGACTTCGTGGTATTTCATCTGCACTAAATCGAGTTCCATATCAGACACGTTTACTGGAACTGGACCTGAAATATTAACAAAATATTGATGTAAACGCATTTCGAGCCTCTTAGCGCCATCTGTTGACGATTGGACGGTGTAAGTCCATTGCTGGGCATATAGGCCAACCCATGTAATGCCACGACAAATGGTCTTGAGCCGCCTTTATCCACTGAATTCCAGCGAACGTAGGTACTTATTAACAACATTATAAAGCACAGCACACATCCAGTCCAGCACAGTATTAAAAGCGAAGGGCATTGTCTATATTAGTATTTATTGTGAGCAAGAACAACCTGCGGTAACATCAGATTCTTAAAGGATACCTACCTATTCAGTTTATCAACGGTGGATCACGAAATAAGGACTGTCTTCATCTTACCCAAACCCATGGGCGTCTCACGACAAAATGGCAGCGGCGGCTTGTCGTCCTCTGCGATCAACGAATGCTTTGTCCTCTTCAGGACCTTTGTAATAATCATCAAAGTTCCATTGTACGTTGAAGTTTCCCTGAATCCTGACTGAACAGTCGCATTCGCTGTTATGTTGTGAACCTGTGACACCACTTCAGGCATCTTTTTCTCAGTTACATTAAGTGTAACGTTAAACTTATTTATGAACTGTTTAGTTTCAGGGTCATCTTTCGTAGACGCTGGTTTAGGCCAGGTCACTGATGTTTTGTCACTGATTCTGTAAATAGGTAATTCTTCAGAAGGCGCCTTGAATAACTTCACTCAAAATATTTTTGATAAATGCTACCTTAATCAAGGCAAAATGTGTAGAGAAGGAATTTTGAAAATAACAAATTTTTGTTAAGTTTTTATTAAATAACTGCTCAAATGTCTGAGATGAAACAACGCTTTTCTAGAAAACATTTTATAAGTTAAGAAAACGTTTAGAGAACGCCTTTTTTACTCCGGTCCTGTATTCCTAATAGTTTATACAATCATTATTATATTATTAACTAGTTGCGCCCCGCGGTTTCACCCGCGTGAATAATGATGAAATTTTCATCATTATTCACGCGGGTGAAACCGCGTGAATAATGACGATGATGATGATGATAATGATGATGAAAAGTAGCCTATGTGTTAATCCAGGGCGTAAAGTATCTCCATTCCAAATTTCACTCGAATGCATTCTGTAGTTTTTACGTGAAAGAGTAACAAACATCCATCCATACTTACAAACTTTCGCGTTTGATGATGATGATGATGATGAAAAGTAGCCTGTGTGTTAATCCAGGGCGTAAAGTATCTCCATTCCAAATTTCACTCAAATCTATTCAGTAGTTTTTACGTGAAAGAGTAACAAACATCCATCCATACTCACAAACTTTCGCGTTTATAATATTAGTAGGAAGGAAGGATAGGATAGTAGGATATATCATAATCGTGGTTGTTATAGTTTTCAATATCGAACTATCATTTAAAACACGTACCAAAACTTTCGGTCAGCAAAAATTTCCCTTCAGACGCATAGTGCCAGAAACGCAAATTACCTTACACGCAAACGACCATATTTCAAATTTGCAATATGCCAGACGTGCAAATGGCCTGATACGCAATCGACCTGAAATTAATTCGCAATCGACCAGGTACGCAAACGACCACAGTCCAGTATTTCTTCTTTACTCGAAATGTTCGGGGGAGAGGCAGGCATGGGTGGATTTAATAGTAGATTATGCACTAAGGGAATAAAGCAGTGTCTTATGTCGCGGGCGGCATATTGAACCTTGAGCGTAACGAGGGACTCTAAAGTTAACTCCCGAGTGTAGCGAGGGAGTTATATAGAGTCCTGAGTGAAGCGAGGGGTTCAAGTTGCCCAAGACGAAGACAGGCTTTATTCCAGAGGAGCATACTCTACTTTTCACACTTTCTGCGAGACAATAAAAAGACAGGGCTTGTTTTGATTTTTGCAGTAGTAGATTATCAATAATCTCTAAAGCGTCTCTTTTAATAAACTTTGGAGTAGAATCACTATCGTTTGTAATTTTTTATCAACATGAATATTGCAATAAAATTTATTGAAAATCACAGCACCAAACACGCGTACAGCGTGTAAAGAATCTTTTGTTTCACATTCTTTGTAAACGCACCTTTTTTTTTTTTGAGTTCTGCTTATGGTGGCCAGTTCGATTTTGGAACAAACCTCTTTACAATGCCATATGGGCATTTTTTACTAAGAGTTTTCCACGAGTCTCCACACAAATTTGACGTTCCAAATTCAAATCACTTTAATCCCTAGGGAGTTTCATACAACTTTATATCCCTAGAGAGACAATGCTTTACTTTACGTTGAAGTTGCATGATTTGTAATTGGATATTGTCGAGCAGGTGGTGTGAAAACGCTATTTTGTAAGACATTAGTTAAATAAATATCATTTATTCGGTTTGGTATCAAACTCTACAGCAAATAATATGCTAAATTACTGGCCACTTATATGTTCGAAGAAGAGTTTGCTAGTCTGCGTGTGCTAGTTTGCTGTTGAAAATGTGGTCTATTGCGTGTAAGGTAATTTGCGTTTCTGGCACTATGCGTCTGAAGGAAAATTTCATTACTATAACAGAAAGTTTAAAAACAATTTACATCCTTTGACAGGCCGCCAGGATACCGGGCTAGGGAGCCCGCGCTCAGTTCGTCCAAAGACTTTGTAAGTTACACACGCTTGTCATTTTGATTCGCCGAAAATTAATTACTGTGTTGAATTCTATTGTTTCGATAGGATTCAAGTGGTTCAACACCGATTATTTCACAAACCAAAGTAAGAAAAATGTCACATCTTCAATCATAGTTGATATTTATAACATACAAGGAGTACCTCATGTGTGAAATGTTTGAATGTGTAATTGATCAATTGCTTACCCAAAAATAAAACAAAAATTCATTACCGTTACCTTCTTTTCCATGACTTATTGTAACCAAATAACCATATTTGGTAATGAATGACTTGGACTGGTATTGACTATAAAATTAAAACTAGTGGTTCGCCCCGAACTGAGACCTCGCGATGACACTTTTATCAGCCCGACTACTTAAGTAAGAAATTTCCATAATTTCAATTATTTTTTTAAAATTTTCACCTCGTGGTAATATCCTACACATCATCGAAATAATTTTTGAATATAATAATAATATATTTATTTATTCGAACAACTAAGATTCATAAATGTCAAAATTAAATTAAATTAAATGTCAAAAATTACAATACTTAAAATTACATTTCCTAAAATTATGTACCTACTGAAAGCAGATACACTACACTAGTCAGTTCTAACTAATTAATGCAGTATATCTGCCTAGAGTTGGGGTTGATAAGGGCCGATACCCAGTGCCTTTGCAGACGACTGTCGTACCTGCCAGCCAGCGCCCCAAGTACACTATTGGAACTGCCCAGCATTCTGCATTTGACTGATGCTATTTTCTTGCGCATCATGGCGTAAAAGTCATTGACATGCGCATCAGCAAACATGCCTGACGCACTGCAGAATCTGGGCAGTGCCAACAATACTCTAAACATATCATTGTAGAGGACTCGTAGGGCGCTGTAGGCCGCTTTGGTATAGCTAACCCACAGACTGCTAGTGTAAAATGATTGACAGAATGATTTAAACAAGGTAACTTTAACTTCACCTGTGCAATGCGCAAATCTGCGAGCCAGCATATTCCCACGGACCGCCAGCGCCCTACGCTCCCTCTCAATATCGTCATTATCATTTAGACCAGCAGTGACCACATGACCCAAGTATTTAAATTTCGATACTATAGCCAGCACATTATTATTCAGATACACGGGGGGTACGTAACTGAGGGAGCTGCCGCGAGCTGTAAAAACCATCATTTCGCTCTTCTTGCTGTTGTATTTGAGCCCATGAGCTGTGGCGTAATTTTCACATACAAGCAGCAGCTTCCTCAACGCGCAGACTGACGGGCTCAGCAGCACCATGTCATCCGCGTAACTGATAATGAACTGAATATGACTAAGCAACGGGGCGTTCATACTACCAGAGACAAGTAACTTGTCTCTGATACCAGATACCTGTTACTATAATATCAAGTACCTGACGAATTAATTGATAACGTCCTTTTGATAAAAACCATAGAACTCCGACGTCATTCAAATTCTTAGAAATGGGAGGTCAACAATGGATGTTATATTGGTTTATGTTTTATGGAGTACATGTTTCTAAATTCTTCAATTTCAGACTTTTACCTGTAGTTGTGACACAAAAGCCACAAGCATACCAAATTTCAGCATTGTGGGATTGCTGGAAGTACCCTAGAATTTTGGGTTTTTACGTTTTTTATTTTCCCTAATATCTCGAAAACTACTAAGGCTAAATAATTATTAAAAACAGTTTTGAAATGTCCAACCAATGCGCTTTCATTAGACACCCCACTTGATCGGACTGTCTCACTTTTATTTTTTTTACCCCCTCTTGGACCCCAATATCTCAGCAACCCCCTAACCGATATAGTTCATAACCTTACCTACAAATTGTACCAATACTATCTACCACCATACCAAATTTCATGAAGATCGGATTAACGGTTTGGAAGTTTTCATCGGACAAACATACATACATACATACATACATACAAACGCTGATTCTTCCAACTTGACTCAGAGAACTCGCTTCGCTCGTTCAATAAGGTTTCTAAACTTGCATTTCCATGCGTAACTAAGTACTTATGTTTTGTAAAGATATTGTATGCTATTCATTTAAGTAAGTTACCTAACAGCAAAGGGGTAATTTTCAATTTTTTTGCACATTACGACATAATCAGCCAGCCCATTAAAATTAATATAAAAAAAATATATTGTGTGGTATTACAATGTTTTTCATAATTCAAATGCGACCGCATGTTGTTACGTTTGTTGATGTTATCCGCACATTAGGTTTGATAAAAAACAATGTTGGTATTTGTTCAAGGCTGAACATGCATTCTAGCATCAGCAACTTCCGCACGGACAGATTCCTCAAACGTAGCAGAACGTGACTAATATACAATAGGTCAACTATAGTTGTGTGTGTTAGACCGTAATTGTTAAGAATATAAATAAGAGTTAATTATGTAAATAAATGAGACGTTACCGAGCAATTGGTGGTCTCATTCCAACGGCGTGGCCTGGGCTACTCTCTGGTTGCCGTTCCTCACAACCCGCGGAAGCGCCGAGGCTCTGCCTCGTCGCTGACGTATCCTAACCTCACCATACACCTCTCACGTGGCGAAGACTCCTTCACGCCCTTAATCAGTCTTGTGAGCCTGCTCGACTGGCGTGAGAAAACCATATATCCAGATACCTGGATCCTACCAAAACTCCGTCTGCTACCTTAGGTCTCCTGGTAGCAGATATCCCGCACGTATTGTATAGATTTATCTATCACCACTCTATGACAGGGCTAGGGAACGTAGGGCTGTCACGGACATCAGGGAACTAGGACGCTAGGGACTTGGGTTCAGGCTGTAGGTCCACTACCTTACCATAGTTATGTCGCATGTGCAGTTGGGGTGCCAAGGATAAACCTCCCCGACTGTACAGTATTTGTATTTGAATCTACGTAAAACCAGTTTTTTTTTTTTTTAAATGGCATCTGAGTATTTTCTCAATTTTGCCAATGTTAAGTAGCATAGATAATTACATACAATGTCCTGTCGTCAAGTACTCTGTCATGTCATGTTCTAGTACATCGATGGCAGTTTACTAGAATGTTCCTGGACAATTTCCACCCTTTCGAAAAGACACGCAATACACTTATTTTATTTAAATTCACTACTATCTGCTCTTTATAAGCTACACCGGTTAAAATGCCACCAAAATTACACGATATAACTCAAAAAAACACTAGAAATTGAAATAAAATAAAAAAGGACGACATCTCCCTTCGAAAGATCAGAAAAAGTCCCCGTAAAACCAGTTTGAAAATATGTAGCACTAAACGTTTCATAAAGTCAAAGTCAAAGTCAAAGTCAAATAATCATTGAGACATTGAAAAGTTTTTCTAACTCGGTAGGTAAGTTGTTTGAGAACCTTGACGTGTCTGCTACAAACCTTATTGAAGGACGCGTGGCGTTATAGATTGTTGTGTTAAAATACGTCCTCAGAGTCAGAGGCGATGATTCCAGTACACCACCGAAAAGGTACCCAGCCACATAAGTTAGGACCAGCAGCCACAACAGGCGGAGAACACGCGCTGACCGCCCACCGGCGCCGCCGGCGCCGCCGCCCTCGCTCGCGCCGCTTATCAACGCATGTGGTGCTTTGACAACTGGAACAATAAAACACACATTGACTGGATCGTGTAATTCAGAAAGTAGCTAAGTGGGAAAAAGTACAAACTGAATAATTGTAGGTAAGCATTTTTGTATCGATATCTATTCATTTCTAATCGTTGCTATTTCTAAAAAGTGGTTGTTGAGTGTCGTAAGAAAACGACCGATTTAATTAAAAGAAAAAAATAAAACTTTTTTGCTGATTTCTCTAAAGATAAAATAAAAATTGAAGTTAATATATTAAAGTTAGTGATAATCTATATACAAAGTAAATTACACCGACTTAATTACAATTTAATATTATTCAAATTTATAAATTTATATAATATATAGTTAACTTGAGGGGGAAAAGTAAAGGATAACAGACATTTGAAAGAGATAGGACGCGGAATATCAGCAGGGAATATCATAAAGGGAACGCCGTAATTTTGTACAGTTGAACATTATGTGGTCCACATTTCCCTCGTCTAAACCACATTCACACATTGAGTGGTCCTTCGCAAACTTCGGTTGACATACGAAATACGTATGACACATCGACTGACATGAAACATCTGCCATGGTCCCTAGACAGTTATTGAACTTACCTCCGGCGTTGTGGATTGACATTATGGAGCTCTGTGGAAGTATCGCATGCTTTTCATTGAAGGCTAGACATCCGCTGGAGTTAAGGAATCCATCTTGCCCCTGAAATAAACACAAAAAAGTCTTGTACCTAACTTTTGTAAGGACTATAGGTACACAAGAGTAGATGGCTTCGCAGCGATTATGCGTAACGGCGTCCCTGATGTGCCGCGTGCGCGGCAGCTCCAACAGCTACTTGCAACTCATTGCTGGGAGGATGGACACGGACTGTGCCTTCATGGAGCACTGGACAAGAAAGCATGTCATGCTTTCTTAGTCCAGTGTCTCTTTAGTAAGAGTTGTTGGTATTAAGATAGTGTAGTAGTTAGATATTTTTATTTTTTTTAAGCAAACTATGGAATATTGTTTATTATTTTGTGTAATCTGTGTGTGCTTAGTTTGAAATAAATTATATTATTATTCAAATCAATGGCCAGAAATCAAATTATTCATTTGGGTACAATTTTATGACAAGCACAGTCACAATAACCATTTTATACAGGACTAGCATTTGCTTGCGGCTCCGCTCGCGTGGAATCTCTTTTATACATAATATCCTTTATGTTATTCTGATGTATCCTAAGCTAACCTTAGCCCATAGAATGTCATGGGGAGATTTGCTGTAATCATCACGTTTGGCAGGCAGATTTGTACTAGCAGTATTGGTATTGAGTGCTCATAACATATAACATAACATAAAACCCAAAACGAGTACCATGTTACCACAAAACCCAGACCCGGAACAAAACTATTTGCTGAACAAACAAACATTTTGTTCAGCGTGAATTGAACTCTCGCGTCGTCTCAGCCGGCCACGCCATGGAATGGAGTTCGTCCAAAACTCAGGTAGATGTTGCTGTCCATCCCTTGGTTTAACCCCTTTAGTCGGCTTATATGAAATCCATGGGAGGAGACGGAAGGGTCTATTCTCAGGCCGGACACACCATGGCATATTAAGCTTACCCTTAGTTTCGGATTGGACATTTTAGCACGGTCATGGAAGGCTAAATTTGGCGTCAGGCCGCCTTTTTCTGGATATCTGGTCATGTCACAACCTTGGTCAGTGCCGCCTCCGCTTGCTGAAGCCTGACTGAGACTGAGAAACAATCTAGGAGAAGTTTCGTAATAAATGAAATGTACCTACTTTGTGTTTCCAAAACAATTTTTTTTTTAAAACAAATTCTTATGCATCATTAGTTATCAAAACAATGAATAGCATAGTTTAGCACTCACAAACGTTATTTACTTGCTAGTTATGTTAAGAAGGGGCCTGAGGGCTGATTACGAGTTTAGCAATTTGGCACCAGGCACCACTCGGAATAACGGAAACCGATTCGTGAGTAATTTGTATGAAGCCACCGAAGAGCACCGGACAAGTTAAAGAACTAATTAGCGATTACGAGTTTGTTTGGTTCGACCAAATCCCTAAAATTTACTCGTAATGTTACACGCTATGATCGTTTCGTTCGTCGTGAGTCACCCTCACGATTCCAACAGTTTGTTTGCAATATGCGATTCATCATCATCATCATCAGCCTGTAGAAGTCCACTGCTGGACATAGGCCTCCCCCTTAGAATGCCACGACGAACGATCTTGAACTGTCTCCATCCACCGACTCCCCGCTACGTTTATAATGTCTTTAATCCATCGAGTGGAGGGCCTTCCTCTACCGCGTCGTCCGGTTTGTGGTCGCTTCTCGAGAACCTTTATTCCCCAACGGTTATCAGTTCTTCGAGCTATATGACCTGCCCATTGCTACTTCATCTTGCTAATTCTGAGAGCTAATAATTTGTAATATGCGATTACGAGTGCCTAAATTGTCAGTTCTATGATCGGAATCACTCGAAAGTCGGGATACGATATTCTTTGGTTTGGTGTTTCACTCTCACCTGGGTTTTTGGCAGTGAGATACTGATTTTCGATCACTTTTCGCTAAGTAACTCGAGATCAATAAGATGCCATAACCACTCACTGCTTCCCCTACACACTTTGCTGGTTTGTATTGCAAGACCCTGCAATAATCCTGTGCAAAGACAGATTATTAGATTAGATTTATTTTGTATTGCAGGGTCATGCACCACTCGCTACGCAAGTGATTCATCTATGGCCCTCGCTATAAATCCGTCCTTTATTCACTAGTTGCATAATTACTATTTGTCGTCCCAACTAGTCCGAATGTTTTATTCCCGCAAACTATAGACTTTACTTAAATAACTTTTGTGAATTATATCATTCATTTTGTAAAACGGGAAATTTTCTCATACCGATAATACCGCGCTACACTCTCTCCGCGTCCCGTCCTCGCACGCGACGCGGAGGGAGTGTATATAAAGGGGATCCTGTTCCCCACCCTGATGAAGACCCTCGATTAGGGTCGAAACCTGTTGGTGCTTCCACCAACATATCGATACGTGAAAATTTCCCGTTTTACACAATGAATTATAGACTTTATTGAATATCAAGTAATATCAGTAAGAAACAATAAAGAATTTATTTTATCACGGAATACGAATCCAATTAGTAGTTACCTACTGATAGATTCTGTTAATTGTTTTTGTGAGTCGGCTGACAATACGTGACAGCCAGGGTCCCAAGATGAAAGTGGGAGAGGTTCAACGGTTGAGCCTCTCCCACTTTCATCTTGGAACCCTGGCTGTCACGTATTGTCAGCCGTCTCACTTCAATCGGTAGCAGCAGAAGGTTCGTGTTTAACCTCTTTTTTAAAGCCCTTACCTGGAAGAGCCATATAGGTAGGCTATGCGGGAGGATAGGTAGTGCATGTTTCGCGCTCCGACGGGTGGCTCGCGTGGTTCCAGCGGAGGTGGCACGACGCTGTTATTTCGCAACAGTTCACTCGGTGTTGCAGTACGGTGCTGAGCTATGGGGGCGCGCTGCCGACTGGGAGCGTGCCTTTAGGATGCAAAAACGAGCCGTACGCACCTTAGTCAATATAAGACGTGACGTCTCTGCTAGACCATATTTTATACAGCTAAGAATACTTACACTGCCCTGCATTGTGATAATGCAAGTGGCGGTGTATGTCCGGTCGAACCTAGATGAGTTCATGAAGAACGGCGACACCCACTCGTACGGGACGCGGAACGCTGAGAGGCTTGCAACTATCGGCCGCTCGCTCACGAAGTCCTCAAAGTTAACTCACGTAATGGGTCCGGCAGTGTTCAGCAAACTACCAGACTGTGTCACATCTGATGGCAGTTTACCTAGTTTTAAGTTCCGTCTGAAACGTTGGCTTGTCCAGCAGAATTTCTATTCTGTGAACGAGCTACTTGCTCTTGAGACAGTATAAGTTTACTGTTATACCTTGACTTATATTAATTAAAATTATTTTTGAAACTTGTATATACTATTCGTATAGGTACACTATTATTTACCTTTATTATTGTATTTTTTAAATTTATTTAAAAATTTTACATGTAAATCGGCTTTATGAATAAATTGTATTGTATTGTATTGTATTGTATTGTATTGTATTGTATTGTATTGTATTGTATTGTATTGTATTGTATCGTATCGTATCGTATCGTATCTTATCGTATCGTATCGTATCGTATCATATCGTATTGTATTGTATTGTAAGACGGTTTATAAGTATCTACATAACCAATGAGTTCTGCCATAATCTGTGTCGAAATCATATGCTGTGATTGACATCAAGATGTTGGAACCCATGAGCTAGGAACCTGGCTCCTATGCTATGTTTTTGTAGCGATTTTGTAGTCCCTAAAAACATTATTCCCTGAATTTGTAGTTTGGCAGTTATAATCATTTTTCTTGGTCCTTACAACCCGGTATCAGGTTGTACGGACCACCTCAATCTATGAAACTGAAGACCTAAGAGAATCCGTCAAAGGCAAAAGTTTTTGTAGTCTTTTTGTAGTGAAGTTTTAGGGATATGTAGTTGGTACACCCTTTGTTTACATTATGTACGGTCACGTATGTTTTTAACGCGGATGAAGTCGCGGGCTTCTGCTAGTTCCTATAAATTAAATGTACCTATATGTGTTTTCAAAACAAATATTTTTTATTATGACAGGTAACTAAGCACTTTAAACATTACTTAAGGGGCCAGAGCAGGATAAAATGCCCATCAAAGTCAAAGTCAAAAAGAATTTTATTCATTGAAATCACAAGGATCATTTTGAATCGTCTTATATACCTACTAAAATTACTCCTCTTCCATCCAAACGTAATAAGTACCATAATAATTTGTAATTCAAACATATTTCCATCATATTATGGCATTATTCGGATTTGGGTAGTATTTATCTAGGTTCCTTGATCTTTTTTTGTTTCAAAATACTTACCTAAAACGAAATGTAAGCGAATTCCATTTAGTGTATTTTTACGACTTTTACTACATGTTTTCATCTTATTTGTTTCGTATTTAAAAACAACGTATTTTCTAGTATACTGTGATTAGGAATTTAGCATATATTGTCAAGTTACAGAATAACAACAAGATATGAAAAACACATTAAGTTTTTATTCATAAATTTTTATGTTACGGAACACGACCTAATTTGACACGAATTCCGAACGACTCGTACACCCATCGCGCATGCAGGGGAGAGGCCCCGGTGCCAAACAGGGATAGCTGATTTTGACACTTGCTTCAAATTGAATTTGCTTGCGGCCTTCGCAGGGCCCTTAACAAAACAATGAATAGCATTCTAAGTAATGTTTAACTTTTTCTTACACACAAACGTTATTTTCATTCTAGTTATGTAATGAATCTACGCTTTAGTCAAATAAGCAGCCAAGCGCGAGTCGGACCACACACAGTGAAGACTATCGAAGTCAGTATGGCTTTGTTACGCGACAATATGGTAGTTAAACCAAAACTCAAGAACACCGTGAAAATAAATTTTAGTACAAATGTACTAAAATTAAAAAAAAAAAAAAACAATTTTTATAATAATATTTAATTTTTAAATTAATAATTTTAATTATTAATTTAAAAATATTAATTTTTAAATTAAAAAATATTAATTTAAAAATATTAATTTTTAAATTAATATTTTTATAATATTAATTATTAGTATATAATTAATTATTAGTAATATTAATTTTTAAATTAATATTTTTATATTATTAATTTTTAAATTAATATTTATATATTATTAATTTTTAAATTAATAATTTTAATTATTAATTTTTAAATTAATAATTTTAATTATTAATTTAAAAATTAAATTTAAGTTTTGGCTAGATTTTAGTGTTTTTAAAATGCATTATGCATCAAACTATTAATGATTCTGTATTACCTAAAAATCTATAATATTATCATCATCATCAACCTTTATCTAAATATAAAATAAGAAAGTAAAGTCCCTACGCTCAGTAAGTTTCGAAAGTACCTATACTCTAAATACTGGGGATACCTAGCCAATTTTACTCAAAGGAAACATTCCTGAGTCTTATATTATAGAAGCAAAACAGCATTTAAACATTTTTGAAAATATGCTTGCCCCACCCGGGATTCAAAAAATTCCGAAAACCGGGAGTAAATTTTAATAGCGAGTTGTCGTGAATACGCAATAGTTATTTGTGTAACATGGGGACAAAGTAATATTTTATTCTTCGAGGGCGTTATATTGAATTCTGAGCGAAGCGAAGGATTCTATAGTAGAATCCTGAGCGTAGCGAGGAATTCAATATACGCCGCCCGAGAACAAATTATTTTGTCCCGAGTGACACACACTATTTTTTAAATGAGAAAAAGAAAAAGCTACGAATACTACCTACTTGAAACTCGTACCTATGTATAGAGATTGGATTGAAAGTGAAAATACTTGAAACACAAATAATTATGAAAAATTAAACATTTCCCATATACGTTCGACCTCTTTGGTTAACTTCACATACTAATCAACAAAGAGTTATTAAACAAACTCCTTTCTAACCAATCACAAAAATGAATTTATCACCATAGAGAATTAAATGCTAGTTAGGGATAAAAAAAATACATGAAACCTTCACGCGAGCACCTCCAACCCAACTACGCAAATCTGTCAGAAGCACGGAGCGGACCAATCAGAAGAGAGAAAGTACAAACAAGTAGGTATCCTGTATAGGCAATTGTTGTTTTTCGAATAGGTGTGATGAAAAAATGTATTATGAACCTCAGTTCTTAACTCGTTCATAGTTGTATAAGATTGTTGGTAAAGTTTAAAAAAAAAGTCCAAACGGTGATCTCGCAGACCATTTGATATGATCCTTATGATTGACCCTATATACAAAAGTACAGGGTGTTATTTAGTCAGATTTTAGCCGGTTCGGTACCCCGGGTGTGGTAAGCGTAATTTCAAAAACTTTTTACCACCAAGCATGTGGTGTTGGTATTATAATCACGTTGAGTTGTAAACCTACCACTGAGCATTGAATCTAAGGCCGAAATAAAGAGACGTACTACTACGTAGAGAGATACTTAGCACGTACTAATGCTTAGAATTATTATCCCTGTCCCTGTCACACAAATGTTAAAAGATGCGTGTTCGAAAGAGACCTAAGAGGTATTGCATTTGTAATGGGCTGAGGTTGAAGGCGTACTATGTGAATTTGCCCAAAATAATCGATCTAGAACTCGGTATCTACGGGTTCTACAAGTTAAATATTTTGGAATATGAAAGTATTATATTTTTGCATTTATTGTGTAAAGTTAAAAACACGATATGTAAAAAAAACCTCGATAGTTTTATTTAATGAAAAATCCTTGTTTCCCACACGTTTTGAAAAAAACCTCAGGGATCCTACGGAGTTTTAAGTTAAATTTTACTACAACAAGTAGGTAATAACTATTTATTCTTATGCTAAAATCAGTTTTTTGATAAACACTTTATTTTCGCCATAATAAACAAAAAACTTTATTTGTGTGCACGACACTCGTTAGCGCGAGCGAGATGGCGCGCGGGTTATCGCGTGCGTTAAAGAGGGAGCCTAAATTGTAGTATCTAGTAGTAGGCGCTTACGCCGCGCCATTTTGTATGCGAACGTTGGCTATTACTTCATCTAACTCCATGAAATTTTGTACTCATGGGAGGCGCTCTTTTGCTACCTAGGTACCAGTGGCATTCTCTTAACATCAAGTGGGCTGGCAAGCCATAATGCTTGTTTCAATGTGTGTTCGTGTGCCATTAATCGGAAGATGTTCTGTTCATACCCAAGCTCACAGTTCATGCATCATAGGTGCGTTCTATAGCTAATGTCTCTGTACTCTGTTTCGTGTTGTGAGATAAGTATAATTAACTGCATCACAACTGCATGTAAGCTCATGTAAAACAGGTGATTTAATTACGACCTGTAAACTTAATTAATGTGTGCAAACAACGTGCATATTTTAGCGATAATAGCCCCTCGCTTGTAACCTTTTTACTGCATTTAAAAAAGTTTACTCGAAAAAGTATTTTATAATGCTTTTCGGTGGAACGTGCTCTAGTAAAAGTATGTTCGAGCGAGACTTTGTTTGAGCTTCGCTACAGGATAGTTTGAAGTAAGTAATTAAAATAATAACTTTTCATTTAAAAAACCGACTTCCGCCATAGTATTCGACTAAATATTTGGATGAAAAAAAATGATGAAAGAACCATAGTGGTGAAAGGATTATGATACTTTTTGAATGCAAATGCTTGGTTTGTTGCTGAAAATATCAAAATCGCCATATGTATGCCTACAATATTTGAGGAGTTCCCTCAATTCCTCATGGATTCCATCATCAGAACTGGATTCTGAAAAAAATGGGACCAATCTGGAAGTATATCTATTCAAATAAAAAAAGAATTTTCCAAATAGGTTTTTCATAAACGCCGGAGATATGCGGTAAGAAACAAAAAAAAAATAAAAAAAAAATACAACTGAATTGAGAACCTCCTCCTTTTTTTGGAAGTCGGTTAAAAAACTAAATGCATGATAAATACTAACATGTAACATTGAGATGCTATTAAATAATAAGTACTTATATTTATGTAGGTATATTCAAAAGAAGAGTTAAGAATGTCGCTATAATACATGATAATGTGATACATACAAAAACACAAGAATTAAAACAAAATTGAAAAATATTAAAAATGAAATTATTACAAAATAATAAATAAGTTTAGTACCTACATCATTACCATCATCATCGGACTGTACAAGTCCACTGCTGGACATAGGCCTTCCCCCTAGAATGCCACGACGAACGATCTTGAGCCGCCTCCATCCATCGACTTCCTGCGACGTTTATAATGTACCTAACAAAATTTTCAAAAAGAAATCATTTCCATTATTTCTTTAAAAATCCTATCCTACTAATATTATAAACGCGAAAGTTTGTTAGTATGGATGGATGTTTGTTACTCTTTCACGTAAAAACTACTGAATGGATTTGAGTGAAATTTGGAATGGAGATACGCCCTGGAATAACACATAGGCTACTTTTCATCATCATCATCATCATAATCATCAATTTTCATCATTATTCACGCGGGTGAAACCGCGGGACGCAACTAGTTTAAAATAAAAAAATCATGAATTGTCAAAGGGCATTTTAAGTCTGGTAGGCACCTACCTATATCTCTAAAGACATGTAAGTAGGTATATTCTATTTTTATTGCCATAGAGTAACATTATAATGCGAAGTGTAAACAGTACCTAAACGTACCTTATTGCCTCGTGGATTGTTCGAAAATCAACTGCGCCCATGAAGTCTCCTAAAATCCCTAAATTAGTCCATTCAATGGCGCATGCCTAGGGAGAATCCAACCAAACATAAATTCCTCCACTTCTGCGCGCATGGCACTGATGCGCCAGTTTTTTTTTTTTTTTTTTTTTTTTTTTTTTAAGATTTGATAATTATATAATTTATAAGAAACTAAAGCTACCACGGGTCTAGATATTAGTGTACTGATCATGTTTACAAAGTTTCATGGCGTTTGAAGAAATAATAGCCAATTTAGAAGCAAACTTCGTTTCGCGTGCAAATGGGCGTAGTCGCCCTTTTGCTGACCGGTGACCTCCTCTTAACTTAATTTGGTAAAACGATAGAACTGACTCATGGAATAACTTAACAAAATTCACGATCTCTTTCTAATTAATTCTGACACAATTCTTTTCAAATCAAATTACAATCCAATTCGCGGACTCTCGCGATCTCAATCGCTGGATTGCCACAATTAAAAATTCCTTTTATTCCTGGCAACATTCCAAGAAAAGGTATTGAAAGGCAACTCTGTTCGAGCCAGTATCAAAATTAATTAAAATATTGCTCAGTTTCATGCATTGTCAAAAGTATTTTTGACGAATAAATGAGTCAAGTTTTAAGTGCATCACACACTCAGCAGACGCGGTAATATTTTATATGCGTATAAAAACTTATCGCATCTGAAGGTACACATAGCAGATACGATAATATAAGTACGAAAATGATACGTTCACACGGAAACCTTCAAACTGTATTGTATTTCAATTTGTATACACAGATATAATCTGTACATCTTTTGATATAATATGTCCAGATGCTTCACGGTAAAATATAAGTGATCTGCTACGTGTGTGTTGCTCCTTGAGTTTAGTATATAGAGAGCGATATGGACAAATACGCGCTCAGAGACAGATATCTTACCGCATCTTCTACGTGTGTGACACACTTTATAGTGTAAAAATAATTAGAAGGATGTTTTTATATGAACGGGTTTTTATTATGTGCGAAGATATAAAAGTGTCTTTTGAAAAATGACGATACCGTCCACGCTTTTCACTTTTTGTTAGTATCATAATCTATCTCTTCTTGTATTTTTAAAAGGTAGCATCTGCTCTTACTATCTTCCAGGATAAAATTATCATAGATAGAGAAACAGTTAACTTTATTGCACACCACGAAAGGAGTCGGCAACGCGCGTGTCATCTCTGGTCTTACAGGTGTCCATTAGGCTACGGTAACCACTTTCCATCAGGTGGGCCGTATGATTGTTTGCTTACGTAGTAGTATAAAAAAAACACATTAAAAATTAACACATTAAAATAATCGTACAATAACTTTTCATTTCAAAAACCGACTTCCGCCATTGTATTCGACTAAATATTTGGATGTAAAAAAAATGATGAAAGAACTATATAGTGGTGAATGGATTATGATACTTTTTGAATGCAAATGCTTGGTTTGTTGCTGAAAATATCAAAATCGCCATATGTATGTGGCATATGTATGCCTACAATATTTGAGAAGTTCCCTCAATTCCTCATGGATTCCATCATCAGAACTGTATTCTGAAAAAATGGGACTAATCTGGAAGTATATCTATTCAAATAAAAAAAGAATTTTCCAAATCCGTTCATAAACACCGGAGATATGCGGTAAAAACATAAAAAAAAAAATACAACCGAATTGAGAACCTCCTCCTTTTTTGGGAAGTCGGTTAAAAATGGAAGCGCTATGGGTGATCTTATCGCCCAACTATATACATATAAGTCTTATTTCTTGTAGGAATTTAACCAATTATTAGTTACCTATTTAATATTGAAACTTCAATATATTTTTAAAAAAATTAACGGGCTTTTTTATTGCCTGAAATAAACGAATTTAATTTAATTTAATTGATACGTCATAACACGATCAGTGACAGACGTGACAAATGACTGAGATGAGATTATATCTAAGGATTTATCGGTTGGGGCTCAGGCGATGGCTTGCAGCATCCACCTGAGTACCCAATACCATAAACTACTATCACCAATCCGCGTGATGATTATATGGACGGTGGACGTCTATCTGTTAGTGATGATGGTGGCATAAATAGTTACATAGAAACACGTCTTTTCCCCGAAGAGGTAAAAGCCCCAATAGGCCTCTTTTCTCGTTTCCGATCGGATTCGTTAGTTTTTTATTCCGATGTGGTAAGTAACTAAAACAATTTTCTCTAGTAAAACACCGTAATATACAATATTTATTGCTTTTTACTGTGTTTTACTAGGGAAAATTGTTTTAGTTACTTGTCACATTGAAATGAAAAACTAACGAATCCGATCGGAAACGTTTCCGACGTTTTAGAATCGCCCTGCTTGTCGCATATTCTTCTAGTTTCATAATATACTCTAACAGTCTACAGATTCCTAAATAAGCCACCTGCCACCATGGAGGTTCATACTTCATAATGCCTGCCACGACAAATATACCAAGGAAAACTTGCCCAACAATTTTAAAACTCAAATAAATCAGTAAATTTCAAAGTTATTTAATTAAAGCTTAATTAGTTCAACTCGGATTTAATTTTATACAAATAGTACGATTCGTCGTCGCTACTAGCATGAAATCGAATTGAATGCGGTCTAGGAATGAAAGTATTGAACGCGCTCCAAACCGCGGCCGCAGCCGGGTGCAAATGTTGTGATTGATTTCATTATAAAGCACTTCTATTATTAACACCATTTTTACAGGATCATAACCGCAGGATGTATGTATATCAGTAACTATACTCTGATTTTTAATCTTGGTAATTTTTTGTAAACGGAAAAATGCCACTTTGTGTATAAGCTCGGCTCTCGTGAGCTCGGCGCGGCGGCTGCTGAGCAGTAGTTTCTTTAAATAGGTAGGTAGCTATAGTTTGGTTATTCATTACTTTCTAGTAGCATTCTATAAGTAGGTATTTTGTCAAGTGTAAGAAATATCCTTTTTATCGCTGAATTAGGCATTCATTTGTTAGTTTAATTAGGCATCCATTTGTAGGTTTGTTTGAATAATACTAGGTAGGTATCCTCCATACCTACCTGCTGATACCATCCAATTCATATGCTCGTAACTGAAGGTATATTATTTTTTAGCTAATTATTTAATTTGTTTCTAAAATATCATTGTTTGTTTGCGTATTGTAAGCTAATTTGTATCAATCCGTGAGGACCATTAATTATTTTTTCCGGCGCCTATTTTTGTTAGCATCTAGATTGTTTTTAAATTAAGCTGTTGGTCTTCCTTAAATAAATAAAAAATAAATAAATAAGTGTCATATAAAAATGGGTTGAGTCGATATAAATACCTAAATGGGTTGACCTTCATTGGGTTGAGTTAAGAAGCACTCTCGTGTACGTGCATCATATTTGTATATACACATAAGTGTCATGTATGTGTATATACACATATGATACATACACATACATGACACTTAAACACACATGACCAAGTGACATTTCTTTGTTTACAAAAAAATTCTAAGTCTAAGTACCATGGTAGTCGTAGTTCCTGATACCCACGACACAGGGAATCCTAGCGTGGGATCAAGACTACGGATGTGACTGTTGGGTGTTATGTTATTTTATGTTATAATTGACACGGACGTATGAGGTTTGTAACACGGTTTTTGTGTGGAGATACTTGATGAAAGCCTTGATTTTCTCTATAAGTGTAAACCTCGGAAGTCTTAATATTGAAGTATAATTATAGTAAACCGGCCACAATGGTAAATTTATCTGGTAACATTTATTTTCCGAATTCTTAGGAGATCCTTAGCAATTACTATATTATGAATCGTATTTATGGTTCATATTGAAAATCGTCACTGGCTCTACGAAATGCTCCAGAAGGCGACATCTCTGAATGGTTGGTGGAACTATGTAACAATGTCGGTCGGGTAAGTTTTTTCAGTCACCTCGTAGTGTCAATGATCACTCATAGAGGTCACTATTCAACACTATTTTATTTTCCAGTTTTAATTCCTTAATTACAGTTTGTTTAGTAGGTAATACACCTTAAAAAAAATAGTGAAATAATATGTAATAACTACCTATCAATAATTTAAGGTAGTTCAGTAAGTAAAGTTGGTAGGTACTTTACCTACCTATACCTGCAATGGTGGTTTTAAGCTTTACCTTCTCAAGTTCTCACATCACAGGGGTCAGGGTAAGTACCTACCTACAATGTAACCAACATTATTTTCAACTGCAATTTATTAGGCATTATTTATGGCCGCCTTTTCTAAAAACAAACAAAATAGTTGACAGAGTTGAATAGTTTAAATGGGTAAAAACACGAGTATGAATGTTTTTATTTATTAAAAATTAAAGTTTATTTGCATTTAAAACTAATATGGACATACCAACAGAAAAATCACCGATCATTTCTACTTTTTAATATAATTTTGGAGTGCTCTCTATTAACAAAGAAAACAAAAGAAATTGAAAATACGTGCGGCCGTCATTCATTTGATAATGTCACTTGAAGCAAGTTTGACAAGTTTTTTAAATCTAGTTAGCCCTCCAAAATGAACCCCCAAAATTAGAATTCCACGGACTTCCTGCGTCCGTTACTACCTTTATAATGTATTTAGTCCATCGAGAGAGAGAGTCCAAGGAGAGGCCTTCCTCTACAGCATCGTCCGGTTTGTAGATGACCACCGCTGAAGTTATTAAAGCAAATCGAATGCAAAAAACCGTATGAGACAGTTCACAGTAATTATCCGTCCAAGTTATTGTTTGAGGCGGTCGATGATCGACCTATTGACCTAGCCAGGGGTGAACAACATGTTTTTTTATGATTGATAATTTAATCATAATTATTAAGTTCCTACACAAGTATTAGAATCATCATCATCACCAGCAAGTTTACGTCCACTGCTGGAGTGGCCTCCTCCATAAATACAATGGGAGGAATCACCACGCTTGGCAGGCGGATTGGTGATAACAGTACTCATGTTGAGTACCTACTCAGGTGGATGCTGCTGCCCATCCCCTATGTAATCCCTTAGTCGGCTTTACGACATCCACGGGAGGAGATGGAGGGGTCTATTCTAAGGCCGGACACACCACGGCACGTTCTAAGTACTTAAATTCAATAGTTTAAAGATTTCATTGAAAAAAATTTTTTTATTCATACCAATTATGTATATCATTAAACTCAAAATGATGGAATAGTGTTCACGAAACGAAAACGAAAAATCTTAAATAAAAAAATAAATAAAAAATTATATATAAATAAATATCTAAAATAAATAGAAATCACGAAAAACTATGTTGTAACAAATTATTTGCAGCGTAATCGAAAATATAAATTAACTTGGCTCTTTAATAGTATTATTTGTTACTCTTATTAATTTTATCAACGTACGTTGATAAGTAATACTTAGACATATATATTTACTTACGGCAGAAGGGCATTTTAAAGATTAGTTCATGTTTTTTTTTATCGAGAAAATTTATTAAAACGTGTTTTAATGACTTTTGTATGCCCTTGGGAATATGATGAAGAATAATATTTATTTTTGCGCTGCCATAAACTGTGTTTAATTTTTTTTTAATTACGTTTAAGAGGCCACTATACTACAATTTAGGCTCCCTCTTTAACGCACGCGATAACCCGCGCGCCGTCTCGCTCGCGCTAGCGAGTGTCGTCCACAAAAATAAAGTTTTTCGTTTATTATGGCGAAAATAAAGTGTGTATCAAAAAACTGATTTTGCCATAAGAATAAATAGTTATTACCTACTTGTTGTAGTAAAATTTATCTTAAAAAACCGTAGGGTTCCTGAGATTTCTTTCAAAACGTGTGGGAAACAAGGGTTTTTTTCATTAAATAAAACTATCGAGGTTTTTTTACATATCGTGTTTTCAACTTAACACAATAATGCAAAAATATAAAATTTTCATATTCCAAAATATTTAACTCGTAGAACCCGTAGATACTGAGTTCTAGATCGATTTTGTTGGGCAAAATCACATAGTACGCCCTCTTAAGAGAAAGTTACCGGTAGTGCGCTTACGCCCGCGCCCTACCGTACTCTCCCTATTGCTAGCTACTGTGACCTCCTCTTAAGGAAGCCTATTTGACTATTGTCAGCGTCATGTTTTCGGCGTCAGCGTCTTGTCAAGTAAGTATTCCTAAGTACATGTAAGTACCTAGACAAATAACAGAATTGCAGAAAATAGTACCTAATCGAGTAATAATTACCTACATTGCAAACAAAACGCTGACTTCATCACTGCAATTCTAATGCACTCATCCATACAAACAAAAAGTAGATCGAAAGAATGAAGACATTGCAAAAAGTTGTTCACATCTGCGGATGATTCGCGATTCGCGGTCAGGTCAGCAGCATTCAGCTCTAGAGCGGCTGCGCGCGCGCATCTCTGTATACGTGATTAGTGTAGCCAATGACTGGCGATTACGCGAATATCAGTCGTTGTTTATTTATAAAAAATAGTTTCAGGCAAAGAAATGAACTGAAAGTTAATTATTCCTTATTAAAAATAGTTTTTATTTTATTATACAAACGAGAGAGTAAGTGCTTAGTGAAAAGGTTTTATTAAACCGAATATTTTTAAATTTGTTTAGTAACTTTGTTAATTTCAAGAAATGTAATAACTAACACTAAATTTTGATTGAACTGAGGTTATTAATGTGATTGAAATAAGTGACGATGAAGAGGATTTATTTATTATTAGTGTTTGTGCCATTAGTGCAACTGGAATACTCCACCAACAATACTGAAAATCTAAAGTAAGTCATTTCAATTTTTATCCAAGCAAGAGGTCCTAGGTAGAGCAAGAGAAGCAACTCCTTAGGTGCCTGTTGGAAACCGAAAAGAGCACATTATGGTTATTTATAAGTATATCAAGCGTAGCGTGTGCTGTCTTATAAATTTTTGCTGATGTTTATTTACGTTTGACTACCTTCCTATGGTTTAGGTTCTCATTTAGGTACTATGTATCAGCAACTCCCTGCTCCGAGGCACCACACAGGCGCTTTCCACCTAGTGGTAAGACGGATCATCAAAGTAAGCCAAGCCGTGTCTGTTGCTTGATTCTTCTATAAGTATAGGCTTGGTCGCGTTGGAACACAAGTAATATTAGTCTATAAGACGATTCAAAATGATCTTTGTGATTTCAATGAATAAAATTCTTTTAATTTGATTTGCATCAAAATCCAAACGGTAATCTAAAAATATAAACTTCTTAGCGTCCAATAACACTGAATTTTTCTAGTCTCGCTCAGCGCGCCACCATCGTCGGTGCAGTCGTGCAGAAATAAAGCTAATAAGTATACTTACACATCACTACTACTCTCTTAGAACACAATATTTTTTAGGAGCTCGCTCCGCTTGCCCGCTTCTTCTTGCACTTATATACTGCTCTAATCGACAAATGCAGTGAAGTTTCCGCGGCTCGCTCCGGTCACCGGTATCAATCGTGCGTGCCCATATTTACTGCTGTCTAAGCGTCTATTGTAATTTATTTTTCGCGGCCCGCTCCGCTTTCAACTATTCCACTATGGAAGAATAAGTAATGGTGTTTATTGGGAAGGAAACACAGTTCTATCCAGTTTATAAAGATGTTTATTAACATAAGATACAGAGACGTTAGTTACTACAAGAACACAATACGAAAATGATCAACTGTTGCATTCATAACTGTTTGAAAGATGCATCAGAAGTACCTTGCCCGGACTTTTCAAGTACTAACAATATTTCCTTTGCTAACATCAACATACATTTTCCCACGCCAATTATTTCGCGTCGCAATTATTTCGCGTTATATGTACGTACCTACTACCTACCTAAAGCATTTAGCTAAGCTAAGTAGCTAAGTTGTTACATGTAGTTCGGCCATCTTTAAAATGGCAACTATTCAGAAGCCAACCGCTATAGGGACTTTTCACAATTTATTATACAGGCTGTCCTAGAATATGAACATTAACCCCGAAAGGGGCAGTCCCAGAGGTACAATCATTTTTATCTTCTTCTTTCCGGGATTTTGGAAAAGTCGTCAAGGACAATATTTGTTCCAAACGTAGATTAAAATCGTTTTAGTAGGTAAAAACCCATTACCTATCAGCTCGTATCAGTTGGTCTTTCTGGTACCTAGGTTCGTTTAATTCAGTTACTTACTTAGTTAACAAATCTAGGAAATACCTAACTGATTTAAGGATGATGTTTTTTTATTTTTAGCTACAGTTAGTTGTTCCCTGTTTGTTATCATTACTTATTAAAAACATTCCATTTGGGATAACATACCTGCATATATTATTCTAGGCCATTGTACGTGTATAGGTGGGGTAGAGGAAACAAGAAAACTAAACTAACAGGATTCCAGCTTGGGCTGTGTATAGTTATTTTAAGATGCGCTTCAAGACTGGAATGCCTGAGTTGACTCAATTCAATTACTGTGCTCAACCAACTGTGACACTACAAGTACTTACTTAGTTTAAGTGTAGAGTTGATCAAGATTTGTGAACTTGGTATCATTACCAACATACTGAAGTTTTGCATAATATGAGCTCTAATAACTTAGCTGTCGGCTTGCGGTTTATTCGGTTGACACTGTGTGTAAGAAAATTAATAAATTTTCATGCGCGTTGTACCTACTACATGCTTCCCAAATTTGTTAGTATGCTTGCCATGAGCACTGCCTACTACGGATATGCTGAGTTTGTTTTGAGGTATGGCATTATATTCTGGGGCAATTCCAGATTAAAACAGCAACAAACTTTATTTTCCTCAAAATAAAACAGCTTTGAACAACAAGAGTGTTCAAAGTTGTTGTATGGCAAAAATCATAAAATATTTTGTCATACATAATTAAATTAAAGGTAAGAGCCAAAAGCTGCTCTATTAATGGGGAATAATTGAAATAAGAATGAATGAACCCTGAATCAACAGCTAGTAAAACGCTAAAACCAAAATTGTTTTAATCATTTTTCAAGCATTTTTCTCACAACCCTTCATACAAAATGCCTCTCAAGCCAGATGTTTACAAGCAGATGCTGACGCTTATTTGCTTCTAAGAAATGATACGAGCACTAATCAGTAGACGCAACTTGATCCACGAATAAGACCTTTCTTTCTGTTGCATATTACGTCCGATCGATTGTGTTTGACTTTGATTTTTTCTGAAATATATTTATACCGACTGAAGTGTTGGTCTAGTAGTCACTAGAGAAGTCAGAAATTAAGGACTCTAGTGGAACCTTGACTTCTGACCCTAGGTCATGAATTCGAACCCCAGTCACGCACCAATGGATCCTGAGAAACTACACATAACGTAAAAAGAAGTTTCTGACCGCTCAGGAAATGGAGGCAAAGCGCGCTGAAACAAAACTGCATTCTTCTTTTTCATTTAATTTTTCTCAGAAATTTTCACTCTAATCTTCACTAAGATATGCAAATAATAATTTAAAATTTGTTCCGTGGTATGTCCGTCCTAAGAATAGACCCCTCATTCACCTCCCGTGGATGTAGTAAAGCCTTACTAAGGTATTACACCAGGGGATGGGCAGCAGCATCCACCGGAGCACTTAACACCAAACTGAGATCACCAATCCGCCTGCCAAGCGTGGTGATTATGGCAAATCCCTCCATTGTATTCAATGGGAGAAGCTTCGTCCAACAGGGGACGTCTAAAGGCTGTTTTAGAACTATATTTTTATACTCTACCATATGGTCTGTTCTCTACTGCTTCAATTCCTCTTTCTCGTAATATGTTAGCTAACTTTTAACCATATTGTTATATGGCTAGGTAACTATTTACCATTAGTAACCTCATGGTGTCAAGTTACCGTGATGGGTAGACCTTGATACAAGGAAACGATTATGTGTCGATGCCAGCACGATTGTTTTTTCTTCCTTCCTTGATTGCTGTAGGTCGTATAATAAGATTGTCATGACTGACGTATTATTAAGATGTTTTGATGAAATAACATGATAATATAATAGTAGACGAAGATGTACGCATTTTGGCTTATGTCTGTAGGATTAACTTTTACTATCTGTGTTTCATGTGGGCATATAGGCGCTGTCATCTCATTAATATTATGTATAAATGCAAAAGTTTGTTAATATGTTGGTTACTCCTTCATGCTGAAACTGCAGGAGTGATTTGGTTGAAATTTGGAATGGAAATATCTTATACTTTGACTTAACATATAGGCTATCTTTTATCCCGGTTTTCCCACCGAATCGAGACTTATGCGAGGAGAACCGCAGGGCGCAGCTAAAACAAGTCAGTTTCCTACCGTGGTGTTTCATAGATTGTTTCACTGGCAAACATATGAATTTACGCGTATTGTCATCAGCCATTAGATAACCACTGCTGGAGCCTCCCCTATAGAATGCAATGGGGGGGGATTTGCCATAATCACCACAATGAGCAGGCGAATTAATTGGTTATCAAAACATAAACATAACACCCAACAGTCACATAGTATACAATAGTCCAGCTAGGATTCCCTGTATCGTGTGGGCATCAGGAATTACGAGTACAATGGTACCACAGCACCAGCGTGTGTTGTGGTGGTTATCGCAGTATTGTTGTTAGTAGTAGAACTTCTTGTGAAAGAGTTCATCCGGGGAAGTACTACCAACGTACCTATTTCTGCTGCCAAGCAGTAGTGCTCGCATCGCTGTGTTTCGGTTTGAAAGGTACGGGTGCCGGTGAAATAACAGGCACATGAGACTTTTCATCTTTATGTCTTAGGGTCGGCAGCACGCGTGTGATGCCTCTGGTGTTGCAGGCTTCCATAGGCTACGGTAACTGCTTTCCATCAGGTGGGCCGTATGCTTGTTTGCTTGCCAAGTAGTATAAAAACATTTTGTTGTTGATTACTTAATGGGTACTGCTGCCCATCACTATGTGCCCATCCCCATTATTTTAGTTTTAATGATTCATGATAATTTTAACAACGGGAAATTTATTATTCCAGGACAATATGTACAGATCAGAACCATTTGTTCCTGGCACCTGGAGTGCTCACAGCAGGCGGCATGAATCGAGTCTGTGTCTCCAGGTTCTACCCTGAAGGACCAGCCAATCTACTCATTTCTCTAGTCAATACGATAGGAAACACGACTGTTGCGGAAACTCAGCTACGGACGCTACCTCCAGGTGAGACTGAAGTCTGTATGTCTCCAGAACAAACTGTCTTTCGATCCTCACAGCAACAACACGAGCTAAACCTGTCTCCAGATTCCATCATGAATGAACAGCGCCTGAATCTACTTCTCTCGCTAGTGACCGAAGATGGGCAGACGATCATAGCAGAGTGAGAGTTACTCTCCAGGCTTACCTACCTGGATCTCATTATTGTGGTGCCTTTTTCATCTACCTTCATATTCTTTGATGACCTCAATGGCGCGCCGGGCGAGTAGCTGGCTGAGATGTGATAGGTGCGGGTTCGATTCCCGCTGCGGGACAAATGTTTGTATGATATGCAAGTATTTGTTCCGGGTCTGGGTGTTGTGGTACCATAGAACTAGTAGTTCCTGATACCCACAACACAGTAAATCCTAGTGTGGGATCAGGACTATGTATGTGACTGTTAGGTGTTATGTTATGTTATTATTTGTAATTTTAAGGTAATTTCGTCTTATTTCAGGTGATGGAGGCTGCGCGGATATATCAGTGCCGTTACTCCCTAATACAAAAGTTGATCTAATTGCCAGTATCTCGTAAGTATATACCTTAAGCACCCCTACATCTACGCTAAATAGTGGTTAGGCAGCCCATCAGAACCTATAGAGCCCTAACCTTTAATTCTGAATAATGACGTCGATTCCAGGCAGACCTGAGTCTGCCTAGAGCCTCTCCTGCCTGCCCTACTTAGCATCAAGAATAGCTGATGACTTCTTACTCGAAAAACAAAAAAATACTCCAAATTTATGTGACCAAAAAGAAGCAACCCTTATATAACATAAACATAGCATCCAACAGCACATTCGTCCTGATCCCACACTATATGATTCCCTGTGGTGTTCCTTATGCCCCTCTCCGTTGCCTGATTCTAGTCTTCTCGTGTGCAGGTATGAGATTAGGTGAGCCATGTCCTGCGTAATGTCTCACAGTTATACTGGCTATATACTGTTACTGTGCTATATAGCCCGATGTAACCACACTCAGCTGGGTTGTTTCAACAGCAGCCAACTTGAATCATCAGCCGGCTTAGGGACTTCCATGTAGGCCACTGCAGCTCGTGGCTGGGAGGCAAATGCTCTGCTGGCGAGATGAAATCTAAAAGCTGGATGTTGGGAAATCTACAATTCATATCTCACGTCTGTTGGACTTTTGTCTGTTGGGTACGTTGATCGTAGGAAACTATAAGCTGGTCAGAAGGACTGGTGGAGATGGAAAGAATGCCCATTGTCAATTTCCTGCTTACTGTTTTCTGTGCTGCAAGTAACGGTGATCAATTGGCTGATGAAGAATCATGACATTCATTCTTCTGCGTCTTTTCACCTTTTGTAACCAGCCTCTGTTTGCAGGTATCCAGAAAAACAATGCACCTGGGAAAGGCGTATCACCGTACGCATATCAAGTGGGAGAGTGGTTGTGGTCCACACTGAACGTGCGCGGTATCGGCCTGGAGAAACCCTAAGAGCGAGGATCTTCGCTTTGAGAGCGGACCTCACACCCGCTCATGGGACAGTGAGTATACCACCTGTTTTTTACCTAGTTGTGTCAAGGCACTGATGACCAAGTCTCTCAAAACACGCTAACCAGCTATTCTTAGCTGCCACCACCACCAGTGAGGCCGATTTGTCTGCGTTCACTGCACCACCATATCACCACACCTCTTCGGCCACCTACAAAACCTGTGCTACGTAACCAGAATAATAACAGTATTGCATCGGCTTCCAAATGGAATTTTCAAGTAAAATTGCTATATGGTGTATTGCTATACGTATTATTCAATTTGGCTCTATAACTTTGACGTACATACTTTAAACACCCCCTTTTATCCCTTTCTTAATGAGCACCTGGAACTAGAACAGAACATTCATGATAAATTAAGTTTGTAGGCTTGATAGTTTTGTAGATCTGAGGGTGAATTAACCTTTTTTGGTATCACTAATAGAGATCATCATCATCATCAGCCTGTAGAAGTCCACTGCTGGACATAGGCCTCCCCCCATAGGGGCATAGGCCCTAGAATGCCACTATGAACGGTCTTGTGCCGCCTCTATCCACCGACTTCTTGCGGCCTTTATAATGTCTTTTATACATCGATCAAAAATCTTAATTTTATACGTCAATCTAGAGAAAATACAGTTTTGTTCGATTGTGATTACAAACATTACAATTATTTTTTTCTCCAGTTACATACGTGTTTATGATTTTATTTTACTGCTTGAGGTTATATTTAATTGTAAAATATTCATTTATAATAATGTGCGTGCAGTGTAACATAGTAGGTAATTGTTATAGCAGTGGAACTTCTTGTGAAAGAGTTCGTCCGGGGAAGTACTACCATGGTACATATTTCTGCCGCCAAGCAGTAGTGCTCGCATTGCTGTGTTTCGATTTGAAGGGTACGGTTGCTGGTGAAATTACAGGCACATGAGAATTTTCATCTTTATGTCTCAGGGTCGGCAGCGCGCGTGTGATGCCTCTGGTTTTGCAGACGTGCATAGGTTTCCGTCAGGTGGGCCGTATGCATGCTTGCTTGCCAAGTAGTATAAAAAAAAGAAGAAAGAAAAGAATGAAATAAAGAATAGTTATTTGTTATACAAGTGTGCAAAGTTGCTTTTTAACCGCGTGCTTAATTTTGATGACCGAGCAAGCGAAGGATTCTAAAATTCAAAAATTATAATCCTGAGCGTTAGCGAGGGGATCAAAAGAGCACAAGGTGAAAAATCTTTGCACTCGAGCGCAACACGTAACTTTTCATCCCACCTCAGCGAGGATATGATTTAATGCAAAAAAAAAACAAACAATCACAAGATACTTTTGCACATTTTTAACAGTTTCAGTCAATTCTGTTTGTCAAATAAACTTCCTCGCCGCTATAGAATCACTAATTTTAAAGGTTTTTCACTTGTTTTCAAGTTCCTAAGGTTTTAACAATATGACGTGAAAAGAAAATGGCGCGCGTAAAGCAAATTCTTCTGAGGCAAATTCAATAAAAAGTAATACACCAAGAAGGTTCTGAGTGTGAGTTTTTAACAAATTAAAAAATGTTGTATGATAAATTCGCCACCGAATTCGAGGTAGAAATAAATAGGTTTAATGATGTTTTGAATTCACAAACTTAGTGCACACGATGTTCTAAATTCAATTTTACTTTATCCTCTAGCGGATAAAAACGGCTTTTGCACTCAGATATCGAATAGCAAAAATGCTCTTTCCGAGAGATGGTGCGATGAAAAATTTATTTATTCCACCAAAAGAAAACACAACACAAGAATATGCAAAAGAAAAATCAAAACACAGAAACAAAAGATTAACATTAAAAATAAATAAATATGTAGGAAATAAATAATAGGTCCCTGTCTCAGCATAAGCTGCACCAGACCTGGAAAAAAGAAAAAGAAGGAAACGCGCGCGGCCTCACATTATTCGGCTGCAGCGCCTCTATCACTATAAACTTCATACAACTTTCTTTAAGACCCGATACAGTCAATACTTGATGATCAGTGATAAACTGTGTCAGTAGCCTCAATTCTTATAAAGCTGTAACTTGGAACCTGTTGTAGTAGTCTCACCGCTTTCGAGGAACTCTCTACACAGATTATCGGAGTTTAGTACTTTCTTATGGGCGATAAACGATGACCTTGATTGAGTCTCTATAACATATCGAATTTTTTGATTTAAGACAAGGACTGATCACAAAAGTACTATTATTAAACGCCGCTACGTGACGAGATTGAATAATTAGATGCAAAAATAGTGTAGGTATAGAACAATATATTAATAATAAGAAATAACCTATTTTCACCAGTTTATGGCAGAATGTAAAAACATGGGCCATCTAAGGGCTCATTACTTTAGTTGTTAACGAAAAGAATTTGGAAAAAAGTTTGTTTTTGCCAAAAACAAACGCTCCAATGACCACCCAAAAAAAGCTTTAGCATTCAAATGCACTTAATTTTGAACGGCAACAACACAATTTTTAGCTAGACTTGTATTTTAAAGTTTTAACTAATTTTTAACTATGATTTTTATATTTCGATTAATTCAAAAAAACCCTCAAATTGATTCTGAACTACAAATCAGTTTCATCGTCAAATATGACATGCGATTTTCAACTTTCATACAGGCGGATATTTTTTTTGGATTTTTACCGTTTGGATTTTAGGATCATAGTATGTCTTGAACTTGAACTTAACTTGTCTGCGGTGCTCTGAAAAGGTCTTTATGATACAAGGTGTAGTATAGTATTGTGTAAGAGCCAGTGTGATGAGAGAGTTCTGTGCACCTCGAAAAGGCTCTTTTCATACTCGTCACCTGCCTTTGAATTTTTAGTTCTAGGACATGCTTCCTTTATCGTTTGAGAGCACATGGCACACACATAGGTATTAGGTACATTTTTCGGTTAGTTGAATACATTTATGCACGACCGGGCTGCTTCACAAACCGAATGGGGACATCAAAAACAAAACCTGTCTCGATTAATGCTACTGCTTGCTTTTAACTTTAAATTCATTAAAAAGCTGTCCATTGTCATAAATGAATTACCAGAATATACTTGCAGAGAAATTGGCTTAACTCAATTTCCATAGTATCGGACACGACAGGGCCGTAGCAGTGGCAGATTGAAAACATGCGTGATCATGGATATATATTTTTGATGTTATTTGGAACTGCCATAATGTGTGAATATCACTAAAATTAACACTTCAGATGTCATGGCAACTCAATAAAAAAAGGTCTCGTTTACATATACAAGCGCACCGCGAAGTCCCAGAGGAATTTCCTCCCGCGATCGCTTAAGTTGTAGAATGATCTCCCTGCCGAGGTTTTCTCTAGTGACTACAGTATGGGGTTCTTCAAAAAGGGCGTTTTAAAGTTCTTAAAGAGACACACGCGCGTGTGATGCCTCTGGTGTTGCAGGTGTCCATAGACTACGGTAACCGCTTTCCATCAGGTGGGCCGTATGCTTGTTTGCTTACGTATTAGTATAAAAAAAAGGATGCAATTTTGATCTTTGTTATTAAACAATTATATTATGGTTTTCCATAAAGCAGTCTGCTTAGTAGGATAGTTAGAAAAGGTAATAGTATTCGTGACATGCTAAGCTTTCTTTGAAAACTGACGAATGTTTTTGTTCCGGCACCTTTTTTATTGAGCTGCCTCGATGTTTATCGATGATTATGCCTGCTGTGTTTTGACAGGAGACATTTTTTATTGAGTTGCCATGGCATTTGAAGTGTAAATTTTCGTAATATTGACACAATATGGCAGTTCAAAGTAACAATCAAAAATAGACCCTACAAGGTGACGAACATTTTCATTTTTCCACTGTACATTGATTTGTTCTAATATTTCAGATGTTTCTTGCCCCCATGCGTTCCTGGCTACGGCCCTGGGGCAGGTCATAAGTAATTATTTGCGTACTGTGCTCGTTTGCATCTGTGTCAACTGTGTTACGCTTACTGCGCATTTTACTCTTTTGTGAGAATTGATTATAGGTCAATTCGATCTTTTTAGGGTTCCTTACTACAAAGTAAAAAAGGAACCTTACTAGATTTTTAATTTTTTAAGTAGGTAAAATTAGAACCAGGGTTAGCCACGATAATGTTAATACTTATTTAAATATAAAGTATCTTAATACCTGCGTAGAGAAAGATATACCTACTTAGGTACTAACTGAAATGGTTAACTTTTCAACTTCTTCACCTTCTTCTTCTTAATGTCTACCAAAAATGACTGCTTTAGCCTATGGCTCAATTTAAACTGAGGTTGGCAGCCGCCGGCAGTGACCAGCAGATTCGGTGGCAAAATTTACGTAGCTTTTTAAACTATATATTCATACTCAATACAGAGTACCGCTAGAGGGACTCGAAAAGGTTCCGCATCACCGCGCCTCCTTCGTTCTTGGACGAAGAATCAAGATGGACTTGACATTTGGATGTCAAGTCCATCTTGATTCTTCGTCGTTCTTATTTGGATAACAGAGCAGGCTGAGTGTATAGAAAAAACCTGAAGAGTGATAAAGACAAAATCACTTATTTTTGTCCTTATCATAATTTAGCTTTTTTTTGGTGGGCACCTTGGTGGGCACACATAGATTATGTCTATGTGGGCACAGCTATCTGTGCCCAACAAATCGGACGTGTGCATTTGTAGGTACCTAATCGTCATTTATTTTGCAAATTTTACTTGATTTTCTTTTGTTTTCTACATTTAACTAAATGTTGAAGGTGTGTACAAAACACTAATTATGGTGCATTGCTGTATAATCGGCTGTAACAGTTGGAGTGAGCGTAAATTAGAAAACATAACCTATCATTCGTAAGTATGTTTTGTTTTGTTTATATCGATTGAATTGTACAAACAATTGAAGTTTCCGTTAGATTACACAATATCCGGGTTTCATTAGGCAGAAATGATGAAGAAATTACTCAAATTCTGCTTTTAAATTAATGATGTATTTCATCATGTACTCTATGTCTGTCCCTTTCGGGTATACGCGCCTGTCGAGTCAGTCTTGATTCTAAGTCCGAGCCTTCGTTGCCTGCAATGCTGCCATCAAACCATTAATTATGCTAGTTTTCTCAAATTGATTTTATTCAGGCTGCTGGAGTACTCGGTACAGATATTGCGATGATAGCCGCTTTGAGCGAAGGCCATTCAAGGTTATTCATTCATTCAAAGTTTACAAACAATACCATAACATAATAATAATAAGCAATTCACGAAAATATTCAAATGAAGTTGGTCATTTTAACAGCTATTTCACGGCCGCATAAAATATGGCCCATATCATATTCAAACCTCATAAAAACAAGCCAAAACAAACTAATAAAACTAAAATAATCATATTTTAATGGTAATTTGTCATGTCATCAGTTAAAATTAACCGTTACCTAACTTGAAGAACTGCAAATTAAAATTCATGCTAGCTGTATAAAAAGTAGAGCACATGCTGTTTGTTCGTTATTTCAAACTAGCATTTGCTCGCTGATCCGCGTGCGTGGCACCTCTATTGACTCTGGAACCTCTGTTAGAAATTGTTATTCTGATGTAGGTACAAGGTGGTGTTTAAGGGTGGTGTACTGTAAAGTCAAAATCCGTTCAGTGGTTTTTGCAGAAGGGGAAGAGTACAAGTTTCGGTCACATTTCGATATTAACCACATTTCCACAAATTCCGCGTTGTATTTTCCGTTGTCGAGAATAATCATTTGTGACATTTGTGATATCGAAACTAGATTTATTTTGACTGTTTTTTACAATGATGTATAACGTATATTTGTACTTAATATTTTTTTCACACCACCTGCTCGACAATGTCCAATTACATATCATGCAACCTCAACGTAAAGTAAGGCATTGTCTCTCTAGGGATATAAAGTTGTATCAAACTCCCTAGGGAATAAAGTGATTTGAATTTGGAACGTCAAATTCGTCGAGACTCGTGGAAAACTCTAAGTAAAAAAATATGCCCATATGGCATTGTAAAGAGGTTTGTTCGAAAATAGAACTGGCCACCATAAGCAGAACACAAAAAAAAAAGAAATAGGCGCGATTTTAAAGAATGTGAAACAAAAGAGATGTTTGGTGCTGTGATTTTCAGTGAATTTTATTGCAATATTCTTTTAATATATATGTCAATGGCAATATTAGTGTTAACAAAAAAATTCTAATGATAATGATTCTACTCCAGAGTTTATCAAAACAGACGATATTTATTTTATGGAGCCCTGGCTTTTTATTGTCTCGCAAAAGGTGTAAAAGTAGAGTATGCTCCTCTAAAATAAAGTCTGTCTTCGTCTTGGGCAGCTTGAACCCCTCGCTTCACTCAGGAGTTAACTTTAGAGTCCCTCGTTACGCTCAGGGTTCAATATGCCGCCCGCGACATAAGACACTGCTTTATTCCCTTAGTGTATAATCTACTATTATTAATAGAACAGGGCTTCAGACCTTTGCAAGCAAAGCCAAGAGCAAAAGCTATCGTAGTCATAATAAATCAGAATGACACAAAACCGGTTGGCTCCACGGTCGACACACAAGCACAAATGTGGAGATATTCATCATTCATCTCATACAAAATGACAAAAGGTGGCATTGTATCTTAAATTGACATTGGTATCATAGTGTAAATAATAGACAGGTTGTATACCTAATACCTGGAGGCTGATATTATTTATTGTTGATGCCAATCTACCGTTTTGATGACGTTACAATAATTAACTATATCTAACAGTAGATTTATATTAGGTCAAGGCCAGGTCAGTAATCTAGAATTTAAGCTAACGTTTGATGTTATAGAGTCCACATGAGAATGTCACCGGTAGATAGCATACCTTTTCATTTAATAAAACGACTTCCGCCATTGTATTCGACTAAATATTTGGATGAAAAAAAAATTATGAAAGAACCATAGTGGTGAAAGGATCATGATACTTTTTGAATGCAAATGCTTGGTTTGTTGCTGAAAATATCAAAATCACCCTATGTATGCCTACAATATTTGAGGAGTTCCCTGAATTCCTCATGGATTCCATCATCAGAACTGGATTCTGAAAAAAATGGGACCAATCTGGAAGTATATCTATTTTTATATATTATATCTATTCTTATTAAAAATATATAAAATAAGAATATATTATTAAGCATAAAAAAAGATTTTTCCAAATCAGTTCATAAACGCCGGAGATATGAGGTAACAAACATTTTAAAAAAACCTGAATTGAGAACCTTCTCCTTTTTTGTGAAGTCGGTTAAAAAGAGCGCTCACACCCTTTTGCACGCGAACGAAGTATGCTTCTAATTTGGCTATATTTTTTTTCAATGTCTAAGAAACTTTGTACACATAATCAATACACTAATATCTAGACCCGTGGTTTAGTTTCTTATAAAATTACATGGTTACCAAATCATAAATAAATAAAAAACGTTTTTTTTAAAACTGACGCACCATAGGTCTATAGATATTAGTCTACTGAGGCCCAATTCTCTAACTATAAAAAGTTATAAAATAATTTAGAGAATTGGGCCTCTGATCATGTGTTCAAAATTTTATGGAGTTTGATGAAGTAATAGCCAAAATAGAAGCTAACTTCGTTCGCGTACAAAAGGACGTAAGCACCCGGTAACCTTCCCTTAATCATCATCATCATCATCAGCCATTAAACGTCCACTGTTGGACGAGGCCTCCCCCATAGAAAGCAATGGGGAATTTGCCATCACGCTTGGCAGGTGGATTGGTAATTGCAGTATTAGTGTTGTGTACTCAGGTGGATGCTGCTGCCCATCCCCTTTTGCAATCCCTCTGTTCTTTTTTTAGGCTGGACACACTACGGCAAGGTAGTTAGATACTAAGTATTATAAATAAATAAATGCTGGACATTTCACACAACATTATCTAGCCCCAAGCTAAGCATAGCTTGTGTTATGGGTACTAGACAACGGATATACTTAATACAATACATTACATAGATAGATATTTTTTATTATACTTACATAGAAAAATACCCAGAACACCCTGAACAAATATCTGCAGATCGTACAAATATTTGTTCCGAGGCGGGAATCGAACCCGCAACCTCCTGCATCGCAGGCGAACCTTCACCCGCCTCGTTACAGAGGTTGTCAAAAAAAAACAATCTATACCGCAAAATCAAAGGATGAAATCTAAATAGGCAAGTTGGCATATTCTATAGAGTTTTCAAGCATGTAGGTATTCAGAAACCAGTTGTATTGTTTTCCAGATTGAAGAGATCTGGATCGAAGGACCACCGGGAGCTTGGGAAGGAACTCGAGTGGCGCAGTGGACGCGAGTTCGCAGTAAGATGGGCCTGGCACAGGTTCAGCATGAAATAGACGAGCTAGCACCACCTGGCAGGTGGACTGTCAGGGCTAGACTTGGAGACGGTAGCCAGGTAAGTGAAAACAGAAGAGATCTGGATACATGATGGAGAACATGCTAATTTAGTGTTTAGGATAAGATGCGGCACCTGCCAATTCTAAATTATTGAAAACGATTTAGGCAGGTGGTGACTTGCCGTTCACTAAACGGGCCCCATAAAGGTGCTGCCAATAAAGGCAGCGTAAGGGGCAACGTGGCGTGGACGGCTAAGGGGTATTAAGAGGTGTGCTGCAGTTTCACTGAGCGCTCCCGGCTTCTTGCCTTTAACACTTCCAACCTTGGAGCAAAGGTTTCGCTCTTGCGCCTCCAGCTAAGGCTAGGCCAGCCGGCAAAGGCAAGCCGAGGATCAGGGGTCTCTGTTGACCCCAGGGAGTAATAGTAGGGTTGCGCGGTGTCGCCACTCACCGAACGCTCGCTACAAGCGTGCTCTGCGATATTATTAAATATTATTATTTCACTAATTTATTTTAAATCTTGTTAAAAAGTACATTATTTACTGTAAAGAAATACTATCTACAAAAACATATCGTAAGTATAAAAACCATTATAGTTAATGTATGAAAACGGGAAATCTTTGGCCACGGAGCAAGGCCCAAGCGGTCGCGGGTTTCCATTACCCCATTACTCCCTGAGGCAACAGAGACCCTGAACCTCGGCTTATTATTATTATATCATCAATCCATCGTATTCTGGTTCGTGATAAAACTAACACTTTAAACAGTTCAAACTATAGATGATTGTCAATTTCAGGGTTCAGCATCTTTCTGGGTTGGTAATTACGAACTCCCTCCATTCCAACTAAGTGTGCGTCACGCACCTCGCGTTCTTCGGACCAGCGAACGGCTGGTGTGGACTGTGTGTGTCAGGTACGCAAGCCAAGGGAGTTGGCTTTTTACAGCATTATATTATACGGGTGTAAGTGCACTCAATGTAATATGATCCCGAGAATGTGTGTCTTTCTCCCGCACCACGCGTGAAGGAAGAAGTCAGTCGCCTCTGGGACACGGTTTATATTTCTGCCAATCGAAATAATAAATGCGAGTGCCTTTTCGTGCCAAACATGGTATTTTATTAATTCATATTAAGTACCTACTAGGACATAAAGTGGTATTAGTAGCACTTACAGAGGTACGAACACGGGGAATAGAAGCTCAAAAACTTGTTAAACGACACCCGAACGAGGTGCTTGATAAGCTCAAAAACTTGTTAAACGACACCCGAACGAGGTGCTTGATAACATGTAGTTTCTGGTTTGGCATTGAACACGCCTGGCCCTGGCTCAATTAGGGCAAGGACAAACACATAGAAAGTTTTTATTTTAACAAAACCTTATAATACTACACAAAGTTTAATTTGTGTGGGTACTTATTGCTTAATTTCAGCCATTTCTTTAATTTTTGTTAATCGCTTTGGGCACCCACGACACGGGCCTAGTGTGTGGCCATAGTTTCTGTATAGAAATCCATAATGTTACTCAATTTTTCCTTATTCGTTCCATGTATATTTCTGTACTGTACTGTATTTTCTGGTTATAAATGGATTATCTTTTTTTTTTTTTTTTTATGCTACTTGGCAAGCATATAAGCTTACGGCCCACCAGATGGAAAGCAGTTACCGTAGCCTATGAACGCCTGTAACACCAGAGGCATCACACGCGCGCTGCCGACCCTGAGACATAAAGATGAAAAGTCTCATGTGCCTGTAATTTCACCGGCACCCGTACCCTTCAAACCGAAACACAGCAATGCGAACACTACTGCTTGGCGGCAGAAATAGGTACGGTGGCAGTACTTCCCCGGACGAACTCTTTCACAAGAAGTTCTACTACTAACAAAATCTTAATCAATCTTATCTTATCTTAATTATTTTCTTGAATTCTGCCCTTCCATCGCAGATATCCCTGGACAGAAGCAGTAGAGGGTATGCTAGTGATCCGTCTCCGAGGTGCCGGAAGCTCAAGTCCAGGCGTTCGCACCGCAGTCCGATTGCGGAGGCCACGCGCTTGCCATAGACATGCAGCAGCTGCTCGTAGAGTGGGGCTGAATGGAGACCAGCCACCTAGCGTTGTGGTTGCTGACTTCTCATTCCAGGTAGGTGCATGCATGATACGATGGATACCAAGAAATACTTTTTTCTTCTATCATAATGCAAAAAGTTCCAAAAAGTTCGAAAACTGATTTGAAAATCGAACATTATAAAACCGATTACGAAAATTCAATGACTTTCAATTCAAGCGCGACTGTTATTTTTTAAGGCGACGTACTATACTTGTAAATATGTGATGCAGACAGGTTAGTCATTAAAAAAACATACTATTGATCATCTTTTAGCTGGAACAAATGGACTTCGTATGAACTTTCAGTTTGAGATTTGGCATCTACCTAATACTATACCCGAAATAGCTAATAAAATTGGAGTTACATAAACTCTAAAATTTACTGACGAAAAATGCAAAAGTGAACTGTACGATAAGTAATGGATTGGAAAAACATCAAAACATTGATGCCATTTGGTTCAGGATTCTCCACGCAGTCCCATGCGATGCAAGTTCTCTGGTATTTGGTATAGCTAGATGGTCCCTAATTCACCATCATGAATTCATCATGTTTTATTTCGCAGGAGGAAGGCACGAGAATCTGGCAGAACACGACAGTGGTGTCACAAGTAGTGGACAAGCCGATTTCTTTGGAGTTCGTCACCAAACACAGAACTGTTGTCACACCGGCTCTTCCTTATAAATTAAAGGTAACATTTTTGAACAAACTTCAATACAACTTTAGTTATACTATTTATAATAATATCAAGCAAACATAGCGTGTGCTGTCTCATCTGCTCCGAGGCACCACACCGGCGCTTCTCACCTAGTGGTAAGACGGATCTTCAAATTTAGCCAAGCCGTGTTTGCTGTCTGATTTTTCTAGGCTTGGTCGCGTTGGAACAGGAGTATATTAGTTTATAAGTCGATTCAAAATGATCCTTGTGATTTCAATGAATAAAATACTTTTGATTTGATATAATATCTCATCCTCCTTCGTCGTCATTGCTTAAGATAGTGACTCCTTAAGTAGGTACAGTTTATTCCACTGTATTCTGTCATAATGCCTCATGGTGACTCTCATGACGTATCGAAATCGTCACATTTTTCTATGATAGATAATATTTATCTATCTCACAACCTTGCCTCCTGATCTTGACCCTTAGTTGCGATTATTGAACAAAAGTAGATTGAAACTCGTTATTTACATAGACTATTATTCATTTATATAGTTCTACAAATTATTTCATTTTACAAATACCTACAATTATTAGATAAGAAAATACTTTACACTAATAAAAATAAAAATATCTTCTACAGGGTGTTTTTTTTAAATGGGACAGTATGGGGATATCCGAATCCATAAGAGATACGGGAAAACTGTCTTTGGAACCATTTGCTCATTTTGTATGAAAATGATTTTGGCATAGTTATTTTTTTGGTCAAGCGTGAGTTCTCCATAAAAATGAGTAGTTTTGATAAAAAAAAAAATTTATGCGTATCGACTCAGTTTCATGTAAGGATTGTTTCATTGTATCGGAAGAAAAAAATCTGAGCAGCAGAAGTTAGTCAAATTTTATAAAATGTTTTCTCATACAAATTGTAAGTAATCTGGTACCTACGTCAATAAAACTATCGCAATAAATTTACAAAATGGCCTCCCTCTTGCTGTTTCCAGGTACGGGTACGTTTCAGAATACCTCTTGTGGCCTTAGACAAAGATTTTCTTATTAAAGTTTGACTTACTTATTCTACAGCTCTGATTTTTCTCATTTCACGAGACCATCAGAGCAGTAGAACAACATTCACCACACATCTTTGTCTAATGCCACTAGAGATGTTCTGAAACGTGCCCGTACCTGGAAACAGCAAGAGGGAGGCCATTTTGAAAATTTATTGCGATGGTTTTATTAACGTAGGTACCAGATTACTTACAATTTGTATGAGAAAACATTTTATAAAATTTGACTAACTTCTGTTGCTCAGATTTTTTTCTTCCTATACAATGAAACAATCCTTACACGAAACTGAGTCGATACGCATAAAAAAAATTTTTGATCAAAACTACTCATTTTTATGGAGAACTCACGCTTGACCAAAAAAATAACTATGCCAAAATCATTTTCATACAAAATGAGCAAATGGTTCCAAAGACAGTTTTCCCGTATCTCTTATGGATTCGGATATCCCCATACTGTCCCATTTAAAAAAAACACCCTGTATAACACTCTAAAAACAATAAAATCTTATATTGGTCAAATAAGATCAATATAAGATTTAAAATAAAATCAAATATTGACCTTGTTTTAAATCTTATAAGTATTGATCTTATTGTTTGATTTTATTATGACTTATTCGTCATCTCTTTAGTAAACTATAAAATCTTATATTAGTCCACTGTATTATCTACGAGGAACAAGTAACGCTTGAGTTGAGGAAAGTTGGCTCTAAGGAATGCTTCAAAAGACTTACTCGAGAACATCTCTATAGAAAATTATACTCGTAATGTATGTACATTATATTATCTCTATTTTGGTTCTATGATATTATTATTTCTGTGTATTTATTTAGTTTATTATTATGTTTGTTTATTATTATGTATGTGTGTTATGTTATATTATATAGGAACTTGGATCTCTATAGAAAATTATACTCGTAATGTATGTACATTATATTATCTCTATTTTGGTTCTATGATATTATTATTTCTGTGTATTTATTTAGTTTATTATTATGTTTGTTTATTATTATGTATGTGTGTTATGTTATATTATATAGGAACTTGGTATGTATTATTATATTTTATTTTTAATGTATTCAGGTATTTGTGTTAGTTTTTAAGTTGCACGCCAACCACCAGCTCTCACACACCAGGTTTGGCTGGAAGAAAATGCTTTTAGCATTAAGCCCACCTTTTTGTATCAATTTTCTTGTGCAATAAAGTATAAATAAATAAATAAACAAGTCTGCCATACATAACCCAGTGAATCCATGTCGTCTCCTGATGGCAGCGTTCCCAGAATGCTGGCGACAGTGTCACGCTGTATGGCGATGCTTATTCGCTGGCTGAAATAAAAGTCAGCATTCTGTCTATTCTAGCAGGCAAAGGCCTTACGTCTATACCCCAAAAGGCTCAAATACGCACCTCTGAACTATTATTTATGTTTCTCTTCAATTGTTGAATTTTGTCTATGATTAAACTTTTCAGGTGAAAGCAACCCGCTGGGACGACAAACCTGCTTCAGGCGAGCGAGTGCGCATCTGCCGTTATCCCAGCTTCGGCGAGCAAGCGGCAGAAACAAACAAACCAACCTGTAACAGCGGCGACACAGACATGAGCGGAGTCGCGAGAGTCATGTTTGCTGCTGAGGATGATGGCAGCCCCTTTTATCGGTTTGAGGTGAGTAGGGTGCCTATAGCCCTATATGCTATATGAGAAATGTTCCAAGACATTAAAACCATAATTATGTACTATTTTTTTATTTATTTGACCAAGGCGTTTGACACCGTAACTGTTCACTTTTCGTCTTGGTTTAATTAAAAACGAATTAAATGTGATGCGGGCCACCATCGGTATTGGATTTTCTACAGGGTTCTCTTAAGTGCATTATTGAAAGCAATTGTAAAACCTTGAAGAAGGCATACAATTTGGCATGCCTTAAGGCAGCACTCTTGGCCCAACACTGTTGCCTATGAGCATTTTATATTTTTATTGTTGTCTATATATCCACAGGCCAGTCTCTATGATGACTCGTCTATCAAATCAGCGGCCTTGACACTGGCCACACGACGCTCAAAGGTGCAAGCTGCACTGGGACCACTTCGTGTGGACTCAGGAGGCTCTAGGACCTTTGTCCCACTGTACTTGAATCTTCAGAACGTGACCAGGCCAGTCACTGTACATTTTGTGGTAAGTTTTCCTAAAAATCATTTGGCAATTCATAAAAAAGGTTTTGAAAAGGCTCCTGGATATTTTGTAACATTCCAAAACTATTTCCTCAACAGGTTATCATCAGAGGAGGAATAATCTACCGCTGGGGAGCCACAACCCAATGCCCTATCTCCAGTTCCACCAACCACGTCCAAATTACTGAAAGGAATAGTAGATGTAACGAAGCCATGCCTCTAACTGATGATAAAAATAGAAGATTTGATAAGAAAAATGCTAACGTTGATACAATCAACGACTATTTTAATCGAATCCTTAGTCGTCAACGAACTAAAGATCAAAATGACAGAAACAATGATAGTTTGAATAAAAACAAAAAGCAAATTGATAGAAACATTGATTCTGTTAGCAGAAACAAGAATCAGACTCAAAATTTCAACGACTATTTCAGCCGATATGTGATTCAAATGAATAAGAGTAACAGTTTTGATACTAGCAAGAATCAAGATAGAAACGATATCAACTTCAATAGAAACACTGATGCATTTACCGCTAACACAAATCTAAATGACAGATTCACTGAAACCAAGACAACCAATGACAAACATCCAAATGATATAAATTCTTTAGAGGACGTGAATGCATCTGATGCTCTTCTAGATATAAATTTGCTGAGAGTGATGCTGCCTATAAAGGTCACACAGCAAATGTGCCCAGACAGTCATCTCATAGCGTATTTCTATCACAATGGGGAGTTCGTCAGTGCCAGCAAGCATTTTGATATGGATGACTGTTTTATTAATAAGGTAAATAATAAGGATGCAAAACTTTTAAAAGTATCTCAACTATTATGTTAAGTTTTGTTTATTTTTTATCATCTAAGGTGTACAATAGAGTATTTTCTATTCTATTCTATTCATTTTCTTCAGAAGAAGCATAAGATCTTCTTGTATTCTAATCTGTTGTTGTAACACAGGTTGATCTAACGTGGCAGTCAAGACATGTTCTGCCTGGTTCCACTGCAACTCTTCAGATCTCTACTCCAGGACCAGCGCTTTGTGCACTTACGGTGTTAGATGGTGCATCAAAATGGACTCCTGTGGCTACTGTAAAGGATGTCATCATCAGTAGGTTAAAGAATATGATGGATGCTCATCGTAATCTGACCGAGTATGATACAGCTGGTGACTGTTTCTTGAGTAAGTGGAAAATAAAACATTGTTCAAGAAAAGTCTTCTTGAAGTCAATAACACGAGGCTGAAAGTTTTAAGATATGCGCCACTATTTAAAATTTGATGATGTTTTTATTTTCAGACGTAGATAGTCCCGAGATGCCATCTAATAGTTTGGAACTAACGGCAACATGGTTAGCGGCTGCTGGAGTTAGGACAGTTGGAGATATGCCACTTAGGAGGCAATGCAATCCAGCTGCGATGACTGAAGAAGGAACTGTTCCTAGAAGCGACTTCTCGGAAGTATGTAGAATTAGATACCGAATTAGATATCTCATAAGATATCATCTCATTACAATTCCCATGTAGCCTGAAATAAATGACTATTATTATTATTATTATTATTATAAGTATGAATCTAATCCTCCTAATCCACCTTATATGCACAATGATTCAGAGTCTATTATTATATAGTCTTAACATAATCATAAACAACATTCCTAAAACGAACGATAAAACCCGATGACTGATTGATGAATGGTGTCATCATCATGAATGATTTCGTAAATACCTTATTGCTTCCCTCCTTACAGGCATGGCTGTGGCGTCTGGTCACTATAGGTGTCAACGGTTCTATGATGACCACAGCTAAAGCTCCCGATTCCGTCACGAGGTTTGAAGCTAACGCTGTCTGCTTGACCAAGAATGGGGTATCTGTAGCACAACCTGCCGTACTACAGGTAAGAAAATTAACATCAGCCAAATACATAATACATAATGTTACACACTTACAGGAGATATCATGTTCTCATAGCAAGGGCCTGTCTCCTTTCGACTTAACTATGCTGACTGGCGGACCTCTTCAGTTTTTGGCTGTAAGACAGGGCTGGTTGTCATGAAATTTCGTTTCATAGTTTTTTTACCTCTTGTATATTGTACTGTGATAATATTCTGTGCTCGTGGTTATAATGGGCACATTATTTTTGGTAAACTGAAACTTATTGGTGATTATTTTCAGGTGTTCCGTGAGTTCTTTATTCACGCAGACAGTCCCCGAAAACTGAGGCGTGGTGATACCACTATCATTCGATACAGACTCTTCAACTATCTCTACGAACCCCTTAGTGTAAGTACTAGCCCAATGCTTAATTCCCCCTATTCAAAAAAAATTACATGGCTGAACTGCCTTAACTATTTAATTGTTACACTACCTAAACAAAAGAATGGAATCTCTCGACCCCAGTCACAATGTTACCCTATTAAAATGTCAAACTATTAGGACTTCTACTTAACAAAGTTTTTCTCATTAATTTTACAGGTCCAAATCCAGATCCTTACAGACCCACACCTCCAAGGTCCATCAGATCTAGTAGAATCTGTCTGCATTCCACCACGAGCATCCAGTGCTCGACGAGGGGAGATCACAGCAAGCGGGCAGGGAGAGGGTAGAGTCATCATACGGGCAAAGGCTGTCAGTGACGGTGGTTGTGGGAATAGAACAAATGGTAGGGGAGTGAGGTGAGATTCACAGCTGTGTTGAAAATAAAAGTGGTCCCAGTAGTGAACCCTGACACGTACCTGCAACCCAGCATGTATGTAGTGTGGGGAAGATTAGTTACACCTGACTCTCAACAATCTAATGAATGAAAGAAAGGTGTAGTTTCACAGCATACAATTTGAATAGGTTTGCATCTAGAAAATCCTGAGCAACTTCATCAAAAGCTTTTCTGAAGGCGAATTATCATGACTATCTTTTAATTTTCAGTGACGAAGTAGTAATCAGAATCACTGTAGAGCCGGAAGGAGTGCCAGTACATGAACAAAAGTCGACACTTCTTTGTGGCAAGGGTAAGACTAGAGTTTTAACTATCATGTCTTCTTCTTCAGTTGTGTTACTGTTTCTTACTTGGTCATCCTGCCTGAGTTATGTGGCTCTGAAGAGCCTTTAATTGGAACCGATTGTAGAAGGAAGCAATGCAATGAATGTATGAACTTTCTTGTAAACTGAACTCAAAATATCCAAAATCATCAAGAATATTTCCACAGACACCAGAAACTCGCTCTCCAGTAAATCTGAAGTGTCTTGGAGTTGGACTCCAGTGAAATCTGTTCCTGGCACAGAATCACTGACCGTATGGGCTATTGGAAATATTACTGGACCTTTACTGGCGGTAAGTAATAAGTGATCGCACAATTTACGCCTGTTGCAAACCTGGCGTGAGATACGGCTACGGGTCACAATATTAGGTTTACTAAAGAAAAAAACTACCAAAGGCATTGATTTTTTTAGATAATATTGTAGTGTTGTTCATGTTTAAATTTATCTGTTTATTAACAGGACTTAGATTTACCTGTTTCATTGCTTATTTATTTCCAAGTTGTCTTAATTTTATTTACTGACTAGCTGCGCTTGCTAGCTCATGTTAATTCAGGGTATAAGCTAAGTACATTCTAAATTTCAATCAAATCGCTCCAGATGTTTCAGCGTGAAGGAGTAACAAATATACTCACAAACATTCGCATGTGAGATTGTTCAATTTAATTTCTTAAATGCAATGATTTTTAACATTTTATGATACTGTAACTCTGATAACTGTAATTTTACTTGAATGTGCAACGAGGTTTGTTGAAAGAAAGATTGCTTAATATCTCCTTTCAGGACGCAGACTCCCTAGTTCTTCTACCAAGAGGCTGTGGAGAACAGAACATGGCTCGCCTGGCAACCAATCTTCTTGCTCTTTCACACCTTCATCCAACTTGCGTGGCAGCTGCTAGTGCTAGAGGACATGTTGCAAGAGGTTTGCTTCTTGCAATTAGTAGTATATACGTACGTGGGTCGTGGTAGGGTGGTGGCTTTTATTTTAAGTTCACTTGTTATTAAGTACTTATTTAGTAAAAAAAAAACTAAACTAAAAACGAATAACAATTCTTGCAACTGAATTTTAAACTATTTTCACTCAACCAATTGATTTAAAATTTTAACCTGTCCAGTGTCCGATGCATACAATATTATGGTGTCAACGAACTGATAAAAGGTGGACAACGGAACTCTTCGATGATGAACAGTAGCCCAGCAGTGTTTTGGCTCATTTTGAATAACAAATTTAATAAAAACATGTTTTGAAAAAAAATCACTACGATTTCAGGTTTCAACCGTCAACTCCAATACATCCATCCATCAGGCGGCTTCAGTGCCTTCGGACCTTCAGACCCAACGGCATCCACTTGGCTCACAGCTTTCTCCTTGAGATATCTTAGGAGAGCTCATCAGGTTAGTATCACCTTATTTATCATCATCAGCCCATAGACGCCCACTGCTGAATGAGGCCTCTCCATAGAATGCAATGGCGGGGGGTACTTTGATAGCAGTTATTGGTGCATTCGGCTTTTACGATATCTATGGGTTTTCTTTGGCTGGACACACCACGTCTACTTTTTTATCACTGACGCAGGTCTCCAGAAATCTTAGCTGGAATCCCTGGCTCAGTATGTACCCAGTGGTTTTTCATTTGACCTCATGTTTTATGTGCCTTTGGTCGCCTTTGATTTTAAGGTCTATTTTTTTTGTAAGCGGTTACCGTCTTCATTGCCATCTGCAACACCAGGTGCATTGCCAATGCGTTGCCTGCCCTGATAGACTCTTTTTACATCTTTGTTGCTTCTTTCAGGTGCTCTGGCCTGGTCAGCCGTTACCACCAGCAATAGAACGCGCTGAGCGATGGCTACTCGACCAGCAAATGGAGAATGGATGCTTCCGGAACGAGGGACAGGTCTTCCATAGAGAATTGAGGGTAAGAACTTGCTTTATGAATGGCATCCTAACATCAGAATGACAGCAGTTCACGATGAATCGATCTCCAAGCCACCTCCATCCACCGACTTCCTGCTACCATCACAATGTTATCGGTCTATCAAGCGTCGTCCGGTTTGTGGTCGCCGCTCGAAAACCTTTAAAGCAGTTATCGGTTCTGCAAGCTATATGGCCTGCCCATTGCCACTTCAACTTATACCAATTGTGAAAGTCAGTGAAAATTCGTTGTTCTACGGATTTTCTTGCTATGGATATTATAACGTAGATTAATATATTATATGTAGTTGCATCATACGGAGGAGGAGTCGTCCAAACGTCCATTTATTATGCATAATGGTGAATTAAAGGCCGTTGATGATGATGGTGATATGACGTACATGTTCTACCTATTTATTTTGTACATGTTGTGTTGTACTTGTGTTATGTCTGTGTTGGTGACCAATACAGTGTTAATCTATCTATACCTATATCTATACATTTTTCGAGTAAAATAATCCATTGGTGCTCGACTGGGATTGGAACTCATACCTTAGGATCCAAAGTCAGGGTTCTTAGAACCTCCAGTGCTCTATCATGCTAATTCCAAAAGAGGACACCCGTAGTTTAGCTAGGAAAACGGCGCATAAGTCCTTTTGCATGCTTCTAATTTGGCTATTATTTTTAACCGACTTCCCAAAAAAGGAGGAGGTTCTCAATTCAGTTGTATTTTTTTTTTTTTTTATGTTTGTTACCGCATATCTCCGGCGTTTATGAACCGATTTGGAAAATTCTTTTTTTATTTGAATAGATATACTTCCAGATTGGTCCCATTTTTTTCAGAATCCAGTTCTGATGATGGAATCCATGAGGAATTGAGGGAACTCCTCAAATATTGTAGGCATACATATGGCGATTTTGATATTTTCAGCAACAAACCAAGCATTTGCATTCAAAAAGTATTATAATCCTTTCACCACTATGGTTCTTTCATAATGTTTTTCCATCCAAATATTTAGTCGAATACAATGTCGGAAGTCGGTTTTTTAAATGAAAAGTTATTTCGATTTAGATCACGTCCGTCAGATTCCACTTTCGTCAGAAGTTTTTTTTATAATTTCAGTTCCGTTTCGTCGTGAATGACGGATGTGGACAACCTCTAATGACCCTTTCGTCTGATCCCACTTTTGTCATAAATCGTCAGTTTCTTCTTAGGGAGAGAGAAAAAAAGATCCGAAAGAGAAGATTAAAAATATACTTTAGTGTACTTACAAACTTAAACATAAAAAGGTGCTTACACCTAGGTATATTATATTCTTCACAAAATAATAAAAAAAAATGATTTTTATCAAGTACCTATAAGCTTTTTTGATCTGACTAAAGCGGAAGGACGGACGAGGAGTCATGAGAATTGCTGTTTCGTCACCAGCTTCAAAATTCTGACCTATACAGAAAAAAGTGATCTGACGAAAGTGGAATCTGACGGACGTGATCTAAATATTTTTTTCAAACTCCATGATTCTGTGTACACGTTATCAGTATACTAATATAAAGAAATACCAAATCATAATATAAAAAACTGACGCACCATGGGTCTAGATATTAGTGTACTTACTGATCATGGTGTACAAAATTTCATTATTCATAACTCTGTTAATTGTTATTATTATTATTTTTTTCAAAACATACGTGACAAAAACAAAGTTGCGCCCTCATATTTTTTTTTTATCAAATTCCTGGACGACTGGGCTGATTGCACTTTTAGTACATATCTTTAAAGAATTATTTGTATTCTTGTTTTTTAGTGTAATTGTTTGTTGTTCCTAATAAAAAAAGAATGGAGTTTGATGAAATAATAGCCGAAAAAGAAGCAAACTTCGTTGGCGTACAAAAGGGCGTAAATGCCCTACCGGTAACTTGCTCGTAAACAATTTCATCTCTATTCCAGGGAGGCCTAAACGAAGAAGGCGAGATAGCATCCGTGGCCCTCACCGCTTACGTCATCACCTCCCTCATCGAAAGCACCTCCCCCCTCCGCTCTAGCGTCATCACAAACACCTTTGCATGCCTCCGGGCCCTCCCCCCTCTTAAACACCAAACTCCAACAAGAATCTATGCACATTCGCTTTTGGCGTATGCGTTTATGAGGCTGAAGAGGTATGAAGAGGAAGTTTGGAAGAGGAACGAAGCTAGCTGGGTGGAGATGAGTTTAATGGCGAATGAGGGGTTGATTGAGGTGATGGAGTTAGTGAAGTTGGGGAAGAAAGAGGGAGATTATCTGTGGTGGGAGACAAGTAAGTACCTATATATCAAGACACAACATAAAAATCACATGGCAAAATTCGTGAAAATTCCAATAAGTTGCGTTCCCCCTTGTTGCCCTTATTGCGAAGGAAGGCCAACTTACCCTTAATGCCTAGAAAGGGCACTTACCTTTATTGCTTAGGAATACCAACTTAACCTTATTGCCTAGGAAGGGTATTAGCTTACCCTTATTTCCTAAGGGTCGCGTACTTTTTTTGCTTAAGAAGGCCAACCTAACCTTAATGTCTAGAAAGAGCAACTTAGCCTAATTGCCTAGGAAAGGCAACTTACTGTTATTGCCTAGGATGGGCAACTTTGCCTTATTGCTTAGGAAGGGCAACATAAAGCTATTATTGAGAGTACTTTTATTTTTTAAGGTAGCCTATCAACATCGGTAGAGGCGACTAGCTACGCGCTACTAGCGTTACGCGAGAGTGCGTCGGCGTTACAGGAGTACGGAGCGGGAGCTGTGCGTTGGTTAGAGGCGCACAGGACAGCCTCTGGAGGCTTCGTCTCCACTCAGGTAAGTGATAACTCTTAAGGTTCCCATGTCAAATTTAAGCGATAAGACCGCTTATTGTACTTTTTACTGTCATGTTAAGTTTTGTTTATTTTTTAGGGTTCCGTACTCAAAGGGTAAAACGGACCCTATTACTAAGGCTCCGCTGTCCGTCCGTCCGTCCGTCTGTCACCAGGCTGTATCTCATGAACCGTGGTAGTTAGACAGTCGAATTTTTCATAGATGATGTATTTCTGTTGCCGCTATAATAACAAATAATAAAAAATATATAATAAAATCAATATTTAAGAGGGCTCCCATACAACAAACGTGTTTTTTTGCCGTTTTTATAGATAATCGTACGGAACCCTTCGTGCGCGAGTCCGACTCGCACTTGGCTGGTTTTTTATTTTCTATTCTATTCTACTAAGTCAAAAAAAAATAGTCTGTGGTTTAAGTAGACAATCTTGTATTTCAGGACACCCTGGTGGCCCTAGAGGCTCTTTCCTCGTGGTCATCCCTCCAGCAGACCCCAGCTAACCTGACGGTCACCGCCACCACCATCTCCCAGAACTCCAGCACTGTCGACCTCCAGGCGGAGATGATGATTCCTGAAGTCATGGTGTTGGAGGGAGACAGTGTCACGATTAAAGTTGAAGGTAAATTCAATCTCTATCACCCTAGAGAACAACGTCTCGAAATTGGCTATGGAGAGAGCTATGCTATGAGTTAAAATCAGGAGATCCGTTGATGACGTCGTTGTCGTGTACGCCTATAATTGGTAAATGTATCCGACTAAAACTATTTAACTAAGTCATGTTTTGTGAAAGTGTTAATATTTATGCTGTTAGCGTGCCTTTTATGAATAAATAAATAAATAAATAATTAAATGAACAAATTCTCACAGACAGCTCTCAGAATTAGATAGATAGATAGATAATTCTTTATTGCACATAAAAGAAGTACAAAGGCGAACTTAATGCTAAAAAGCATTCTCTTCCGGATAACCTTGGTGTATTGTGGAAAAAAAGATGTGTCTGTAGTGCACAAAAAGGGAATAGTGACAGTTATACAGTTTTTTTTTTTGCACAAATAAAAACTAGTATTAACTAAGTACCTACTAATAATACTTAAGATACCTACTAAATAAACGAATATATATTTATATAATATTATTATATATACCATTTATACTAATTACAGATAGAAATGTAGAATTAGTAGTAGATACCTACTTAAAAACATTAACAAAACAAGCAATAAGGAGGCCCATACTTTCAGGTACTGGCTGCGCCCTCATCCAGGCAACTCGTAGCTACAACACTTTCTCAACGGATCAAGCTCCGAACAAGCGCCTGTCAGTCCAACTGACAGTTCACACTGACGGCGAGTTCGACTGCGATGGCAGCGGGAACTGCTTCTGCGCAGCTGTTATTGAGGTAAGGGCTACCGCAAACTTTATGTTTTTTTTATGTTCATACATTTTTGGGACAATAATATTTATTTAGTTTGTTGTATAGAAGGATCCTTACCTGCGTTTGTATCTTTTTTTATTAGATAAATTGATGGGCAGGCCATTAGTCGTCTACCTTACTTTGACCAACAAATCAAATATAATCAAATTTTCTATTTAATAAACACCAGCTAACCATTAAAATGCACTTCTACCGTAAATATCTATATTACTTTTTAAAGTACCTACCTCTGTTGATAAAAATAATAAGAGCACCAAATAATCCAGCAAATTAATATTCAAAAAATTCAAAACTTTATGAGGATGGATGGATGTTTGTTACTCTTTCACGCAAAAACAACTGAACGGATTTTGATGAAACTTTATGTAGCTTATACATCAGAACTTTGATTTTCCAACTTTTTAGAAATTACCCTAAAAATGGGGATTTTTTTTCGACCAGGCAACACTTCTCATCTTTTTACACAATCGCCCGATACAAATCATCCGGCTTAGGTGTTGCCCTCGTGTCTTTTTTCGATTTGAAATTGGCTAATTTCATCAATTAAAGAGATGGCCACACCGTCCGCCATCTTGAATAAGCTATAAGTAATTTATAATAATTTATAACACAGGTTCCACGCGGGCGCTTTTCGTGCGGGGGTTTTTCGTGATTTTCGCTCACTTTTCATTTCGGAAGCGCTATTCTGTCACTTTCTAACTCACCTAAAATTTCGGGAAGTCATCGTTATGGTTCTAAAGGAGCTAATAACTCCTTACTAATAACAGAATTTAGCTGTTGCCCAAAATATTGTACCTAATTCTCGCTTTCAGGCGTGCGTGTTGTGGAGTGGACTTTTTCCTGAGATGGCGCTGCTTGAAGTTACGTTACCGGGAGGGTATGAAGCCGATGCAAAACGACTCTACTCACAACTGCATCAACCTGAGTCTTGTGAGTGCTGTTATATTAGAGGCCGAACAAATTATACAACTTTTTTTATTTTATTTAGAAGTACTTCAGGGCAGGCAACGCATTGGCTATGCCCCTGGTGTTGCAGATGTCAATTGGCAAAGGTTTTTTTAGGGTTTGTCGAGCCATAACATAAAAAAAGGCCCGTAGCTATACCAGAACTTAAATTCCAACAGCCAACTTTTGACCTGTAGGTAGACCTCTCCCTTTGCGCGCCATTTACCTAGCCTAACTTTTTCTCTTTCCATCACATCTTTCGTAGAGCACTGATGATCTGGTGGGAGGGACCCAGACTTTCATTCCTAGGGTCGTCAGTTCAAATCCCGGTCGTGCACCAATTGATTCTTCCACTCAAAATATATCTTCTATCAGCCTGTTTACGTCCTCTATTGGACGAAGCCTCCCCCATTGAATACAATGGGGGGATTTGCCATAATCACCACGCTTGGCAGGTGGATTGGTGATCGCAGTATTGGTGTTAAGTACTCAGATGGATGCTGCTGCCCATACCCTGATGTAATCGCAAAGTCAGCTTTTACGACATCCACGGGAGGAGACGGAGGGGTCTATTCTCAGGCAGGACACACCACAGCACATACAACTGCCCATTTTAGTGCTAGTAATTTGACGATCTCCTGTGGCGCGGCGGGCAAGTTGCCGGCTGAGATTCGAGGGGTTCAATTCCCGCTGTGGGACAAATGTTTGCATGATCCACAAATATTTGTTCTGGGTCTGGGTGTTGAGTACCATGATGTACTCATAGTTCCTAATACCCACAACACAGGGAATCCTATAGTGCAGGATCAGAGGCCTTCCCATGAGCTCTTATAGCGATTCAGTTTAAACTATTCAGTAATATCGATTCGTCGTTGACATCCGTCATCAATGAATAACTTTAATCGCAGAAGTCTATAGACCTTCTGCTACTGTGCCTTTAAATATAGCTGCAAACATCACGGAACCGATATATTGTACTGAATAGTTTTTGAACTGAATCGCTATAAGAGCTATATGTTAGGTGACTGTTGGGTGTAATGTTATGTTAATTGTCTTCTACTGTTCCAGTGCTCCGCCGTATAGAGCTGAGTGCGACCAGTTCTCGAGCCACGTTCTACCTGACAGGACGTGAGGCCACGCCACGCCACGCCTGCTTCTCCGTCCACGCCGTTGGCCCACGCGTTGACACCAAACCGGCACATGTTCGTCTCCTGGATTATTACAGACCCAGTATCAATGACACACAGGTAGGTTATTATCATACGCCTGGTACTAGATACACCAGAGGCCGTAGACAAAGTAACATTCTAATAGCGATGACGCTAGTAGAAAAGTCTAATATGTATGAGATTGACGTAAGCTATCGATATGTCACGTGGTATTTTGTATTGTATTACGACTGTAGAAATAGAATCGCTTCGAAGCGAATACCGTTTGTCTAGGTCGGCCAGTAGCCTATTTTTACTAAAACGCCTGGTAGTACACCAGGTATTCTATTTTTACTAAAACAAATTTTAAAGAACGATAATGGCAACGTTCCGTCCATTTTGTAACCCACCTTTTTTGTCAATTTCACGTTACTCTCAGTATTTAAAGATATTGTTATTATAAATTATGCTAAGAGAATGAAAAATCAAATTGAATGAAGTGTGTAGAAGTTGGGGGAAAAAACTGATACAGGTTATTTACATAAAAAACTTCGCAAACTTCGGTTGGAATATGAAATACGTGTGAAATAAATAAATAAATGCTGGACATTTCACATAACATTATCTAGCCCCAAGCTAAGCAGAGCTTGTGTTATAGGTACTAGATAACTGGATTATACTTAGGTAATACAATACATTAGATAGGTAGATATTTTTTATTATACAGAGATTATAAATACAATAAGTATAGAATATAAAAATACCCAGAACACCCTGAACAATCATCTGCAGATCTTACAAATATTTGTTCAGAGGCGGGAATCGAAATGAAATCGTAGTAGATCGGTAAAGGATTCATTGAGATAGGTGCGAATATCGAAACATCGCGAGTTCTCAGTTCGGAGTGAACTAGTTTAGAATGTTCTGTATCTAGTTAATCCATATTTTACCTAGCAGAACTGATAACCATTGGGTAATAAAGATTCTCCAGTGGCGACCACAAACTGGACCACGCAGTAGAGGAACGCCCACCACTCGATAGACTAAAGACATTAAACGTCGCTGGAAGTTGGCGGATGGAGGCGGCTCAAGACCGTTCGTCGTGGCATTCTATGGGTGAGGCCTATGTTCGGCACAAGACTTCTCCAGGCTGATGATGATGATGATGATTATGATGATGATTATGATGATGATTATGATTATGATGATTATGATGATTATGATGATGATGATTATGATGATGATGATTATGATGATTATGATTATGATGATGATTATGATTATGATGATGATTATGATGATGATGATTATGATGATGATTATGATTATGATGATGATTATGATGATGATGATTATGATGATGATGATTATGATGATGATGATGATGATTATGATGGTGATGATTATAATGATGATGATGATGATGATTATGATGATGAATATTATGATGATTATGATGATGATGATGATGATTGTGATGATGATGATTATGATTATGATGATGATGATGATGATACTAGTTACCTACCTACCTAATGTTTTGCTATGTGTAACTAATTGAATTGATTCTAACCATGATGTTCTCAACAGATGTACACAATCCCAGAGAACTGCCCCGCTCGAATCGCCCACGATTCCTCCCAAGAGATAAAAGACAACATATTCAACAAAGCCAGGTCGCTATCAGATAGCAGCGAGATTCTCATCAATCACGAATACGAGTTTGAAGATATACCCGAAGGCATACCTTTAGAGGACCCTCTCTATGAAAACCTTACTAGAAGAAACGTTACAGACTATGTAACAAAAACAGAAACTACCGATGCGTCTACAAACAGTGACGCTTTTAATGATAGCGATAAATCTGTTAGCGACACTAATGTTATTGACAAACTTATTGTTGTCAATAGGGAACGTAAAACTGAAAATAAATATAACAACAATTCTATTGATGATATCAAAATGTCTACAGGATTGAATGTAGTAGTCATTGATGATAAGTTAGATATAAGTGATGAAACTAATCACGAATCAAATTTAAATGAGAACATCAAAATAATAAACAATACAGGAAGCTTTGCAACTTTGAGTTCAAATTCAAATAACATAATACAAGACGAAGAAACTCAGAAGAGTAAAAACGAAGGCATAGTCAGCGTTCAAAGTGTTTACAATAATGCATTTGATACGAATTTAAGCACACAGATTAATACTAATGTAAAATTCGACGAACAAAACACAAAAAGTGAAGCTGATAACATAGTAACGAAAGAGCCATCAGTACCTAACCACAGAATAGAAATCAGAGACGATGAACACGAGAATCACAGAGAAGTAGAGAACCCAAATCTATCTAACTTCCACGTTATAAGTTCAGATAAAGATCTGGAAGTACCGACCGGGATCGAAGGACCAATCCCATTTGTGGTCTTTCCACCGCCAAACTTTATCCCACCTCCAAACTTGAGAGCACCGGATAATGTAAACCCGGGCAGTCAAAATAATGTCGCAACTTTTATAAATTATAATACAAACTTACAAACACAATCAACACATAAAGAAGCTCCAATTTCACTACAAAACGCTCCATTCTCACGAAATTATGTTCTTCCATCGCATCTTATCCCACCTCCCCACAATTTCGCGCAGTATTATAAAGATGCTGGATGGGAAAGCTATTCGAACGAAGCGAACAACCAACGTTATTATTCAAAATCACACAAGACACTTCACTAGTGATAGCAGGTAATGAGTATTGTACCTACTAATATATGCATTTACTAGATTATGCTCCTAACATAGATCCTTTATTTGCATTACGTACATTTCGACCTGCTGTGCAGTGGGCCGGTTGCACAGTTGGTTAGTGCAACCCCGTATCTAGGGGAGGGTCGCGGGTTCGATCGCCACTCGGTCGACATTTTTTTGAGATATTTACCTAGTATAAGGATCTTGAATTGTTGGGACAATTAAATATTGGAAAATACAATACTTACATAATGAGGGACAAAGGGACTGACTTGTTTTGTATATTCACTACGTATTGTTTTTTGTAGCATGTAATACACATACATAATTATAATATAATCAATGAATGAATGTGGTACTTACCAAATAAATAAATATAATATATTGTTATTATATTATGTAACATCTTGAAAAATTCGCATTACATATACACATAGGTATTCAAGATAGGTTAAGTAAGTGGAGCAAGGTTATTACATAAGACCTACATATTTTGAAAACCCTTTTTCTGAAAAATAAATCATTCATTCAATACTAAGGCATTCAAATTCGGTAGCGCCTCGGAGATAGGGTTATTTATGCGACGTGCCTTGGAGATAGGTTTACTTATGCAACGCGCCTAGGAGATAGGGTTTCTTATGCAATGCACCTCGTGTAGATAAACCGGCAAGCCAGCGCGTGAAACGCGTGGATCAGTCACTGTGGCCAGCTCTCGCGGGTACGGTTTTCCTCGGTGGTCGCTTTCTTGCAGTGGGGCCAGCTTCCTCACATGTGGGAACTCTGAATCCTCGGTGCGGACGAACACGTTTTGCGACAGTCGGATTATAAATTCAGTTCCTCCATCCGCAGGTCTCTCTGGATCATAGAGTTTCTCACATACCGGGGGGCCTTGGCGAAAGATCGTAGGGCGAGGCTATGTTAAGACCGAAGGCTATTCCTGTTGGTTTCTGAGAGTAGCCCGAACCATGCGGGTGAATAAACGCATCTAGTTCCTCCATCTGCAGGTCTCTCTGGAAACGCGCCACGGAGATAGGGTTACTTATGCAATGCGCCTTGGAGATTGGAGATAGGGTTACTTATGAGACGCGCGTCAAGATAGGGTTAGGTACTTATTCGATGCACCTCGCAGACAGATAGGGTTACTTAGGCGACGTTATTGCATATTTAAGTAATTGCTATTCAATCAAAATCTAAACGTAAACTAAATTCAATGTCAAGCCAACTAACCATTATTAGTTTGGGAGTATCACAGGGTATTTAATTACCCAATGGCCCCATCTTGTTCCCCTTACTAGTGAGGAAAAAAACCCTCGTTCAACGTTGTATTACCAAGTGTGGTTAGAAATAGTATTGTTTGTAAGTATTGAAGGTACCTACATACTTATTTAGTATCCTCATTCAAAAATAGCATGTTTATTATATTATATTTATACCTACTTTAAGAACATTATAGTGTTAGGAAGCCTGCCTACATTCTTGTAGATGCATTCACTTTATAAGTTAAAGTTGAACTAACTAACAAACTAACTAATACTAAGGTTGAACTTCTTACAAAGTATTGGACTATTTGTGTTTTGCTCTTAGCAAGAAATTATGTTATTTATTTAGGCTGTGAATAAATGATTGTAGTAAATAATAGCTGTTTTGCTGTAAGTATCTACGCTTAGCATACCCATCTAGGGGGGCGATTGCGGTAGCAAATGGTTAATGAGTATCACAATCGACATTCTTATCGCAGTCCTTCGTATGGTGAAGTTTCCCTTAATAAGTTTAAAAAGATTTTGACAGTGTTAAGAATGTCAAAATGAACCTCATTTGTGTCTATAATAGGTATTTATTTATATATTGTCACAGGTATTTATCGCGTGTTAACTTATTATTTATTATTCCCGACGTTTCGAATGCGTTACAACAATCGTGGTCGCGGGCTGACTGATACCCGTGATAATATAAATAAATATGTGTTCTAATCGCGAAAGTTTAAAAAATACTGATTAGTGTCGTTCCCCATTGTAATTTGCTATAGCAATCACCCTCCTGACCCTATTCCCTTACTGAATGAGTAAAATTACCATAAATTGCTCAAAATTACCATAAAGAATTGTCAATTGATAGTCATTTTACTTGTCAAACGTTAGTCACCGAGTGGCTTTCAGTTAGGGAATAGGGATAAGAATAGTACAATAATACCTGCCCGTCGCGCGCGCCACGCCATGTACTATAATATACAGGTCATTAACCCCCAACAAAAGAGGGGTGTTACAAGTTGGAGGCCATTGTGTGTTTGTCTGTATGTATGTCTATGTATGTCTGTCTGTTGTCTATAATAGCTCCGTAACGAGTGCTTTGATTTCGAAGCGGTTTTTGTATAAAAGATGGTTCTTAGCTATGTTTGGTGGAAATTGGCGCAGCCGTTTCCAGGCCCTTCAGCTTTCAGCTCACAACAATTTTTTTGAAAGGCATTTTTGCAGCAGCTTCAGTTTGAACTCAAAATTTTCGTTTTTGGACTATATAAGGCTCCTAGGTCTGATGATAACCAGTAAGCATAGGATGAACAAGATCTAGGGTAAGTACTAGAAGCTGAATCTTCAAGTTTGAGTTCAACTTCAAACTTCAAATTGAGACGACATGACCATGTCTCCCGCAGACTCCAGGGTCTGACGATGACCAGCACAGGATAAATAGCAAATTATAATACCTAGGTAGGTACAACAAAAAAATATTCATTAAAAATTTAAAAAACTGTTATTTTTTTATTTTTATAAAATGGACTAGTTTTAAATTACAATTTATCAATGTAGATAATGATGTCATAGCCAAGTTATCTCTTTTCCTGCAATAGACCGACGCGTATTTTATTGATGTTTCGAATATATAAAACAAAATGTGTGCCTAAATTAATTTAGACTATGTAGGTAGGTACCTACTCTCGTTGTCAAATCCCCCATTGCATTCTATGGGGATGCAGCGGCTGATCATGAGATACTATAATTAAAACGTCCTAAATATTTGTTCCGGGTGTTGTGGTACCATGGTACTAGTAGTTGCTTGATACGGAGCGCAAGGCCCGTAGTTGTATGGGATCAGTCTCGAATAAATCTCGTCCACGTGATGACGTCACATTTCGTATGACGCCCATACAAAATTATGGTTATCAATCGAGATTTTGTGTACACATGTACAAGATTTTTCCTAGAATCACCACTCAGGACTATGTAACTGTTCTGTTGTCTTATTAGGTCCATGCCCTGCATCTATGACTCAGAAATATGTTATCGTTAGATTGTATTGATACGATATTCAATGACGAAATAGATTTTGATTTGACTGAATACTAATTTCTATGGCATTGCAACAACAGTAAACACCTGTCTTACTTTCCCCGTTATCTGATTAAAAAACTTTTAAAACCTCACCTAATTATTGTAGCCCTTTATAAAGCTGCTTATCAGGTTAAGGAAGATGCTTGTAGAAAGCGCGCCGCGCCGTGAGTGACCCACCCGATGAGTCAGGCGCGCCAAGAATCATTTGCACTACAAACATACTTACAAGTAGGTAGCAGATATTTGGGATACATTCTCTAGGCTTGATGGCAACAATGTGTTCATAATTCTCTTCAGTTGCAAAAACAGAAGTAAATTCACCATAAAACTACAAAATTATCCTTGTGATCCTATAAACAATTTTTGATTTTGAATTAGAAAGAAACAAAATTTAGCAACATTTTAATATATATTTTTATTCAAATTAATCCAATCATACATTACAGAATACTTGGATCTTAAATGTATGTTTTTATTAAAATAATTATAATAATTACAAAATAAACCTTAATGGGCATCATAATAGTTATTACACATTATTTAAAAAAAAAGTATTAATTCGCACTCTCAAAGCCATATTGCATGGACAATATCAATTTCTAATATTTTTCATTTATTTACTGTATGATACATTTTGAGCAACACACTGTGTCTTGTAAATTGAAAAATATTGGATAATATTGTGCTCCTGCTTGTAAACATAGCGTAGCTTAGTGGACAATTTAAATAAACTACAATTAAATGCACCATTGAGAGCTTTCCTCACATCCTTCCTGTTCCGTTAGTCACATATCAACGTCATGCAAGCAATATTCAAATAATACTGAAACACAATCAACTTGGATAGATTATTGTTTCACTTCCATGCAAGTTCCAACAATAACTTTATCAGCAAAAAATGCAACAAACATTCTTGTAATTGACATGCATTGCTCGTAAAGGCAAAAAAAATACAGTTTGACATATTGCTCACATAACAAACCTTCCATGGAAAGTTAAATAAGATGTCTAATGCCTCAATCACAGTACAATGGACCTAGGGTCGACTCGGTCCTCACCTCAGTACAACAATACTCTGTATAATCTCTATTTGCTAACAAAATGGACAAAACTCGTTGTTCCAACCAGCAAGAGAGTGAACTGTCCAATACCAGCCACATCAGACGCTAACAGTAACCGTTCCGACAGTAACAAAACGCGATAAAATGTAACAGTTACAATAGCTCTCTATATTAGATAAATATGCGCCGGGACGCGTGCGGCGCTCCGGAGCCCGTTAATATTTGAACAAAGTTTACTCTTACGCGACGTATGTACAGAGCGGCGCTGCGGCTAAGAGCGCAGCGGCGGGACATCATTGGCTCTTCAACTCCTTGCCGATCGTGTAGGACACCAGCCGCGCCCAGTCGATCTTACTACGCGTCACTGGCAGCTGTCGCCTCAACGCCTTGAACGTAGTGTCAGACATGGTCTTGTAGTTGTCAGATATCGCTGTCTGGTAGGAATTCTCTGCATCACAGACCAGCCGCACAAACTCCTTTGCGGTGGCAACTTCCCCGTTCGCTACTAGCGGAGCGCGGACCTCTTTAGAGCTCACTAGTTGAACATTCCCGTCTTCGTAGTAGTGAACTTGTACGCGGAGCATGCCGCGGAGTTCGTTGGCGGTGCCGCCACCAACCTGGAGCGACCAGACGGAGCGCCACCGTCCGTTCCAGTAGTTCTTGGGCTGGAACTGGTGGTCCTCGATGGAGGCAACTAGCTGCACGACGCCCCCGTCCAGCGTGCGGCCAACGACAAGGCTGGCGCCGTGCTTATAGTGCGCCGCCACATACGCCGTCAGCTCCTCGTCAAGAGCCGCGCGCCACGGCTCCGCGACCCGGTCCGGCTCGTACGGCTCGTAGTCAGCGGCCTCTTTACGCAGATGGTCGTACTTGAACGAGCGCTTGGACCGCGGGTCGAAGAACCTGCCACCACCAAGCTCGTTATGGTCAGTGATGAGCGTGTGCAACTGGGATTCCTCAAGGCTCACGGGCGTCAGTTGATCCTTGTTGTACTGCGCGAAAGCCCCACTCGCGCCCTCCTTGAGGAGACTGTCATTGTTCAGCAGCACCCTCACATCATTGAACACTTCGTTGAATTCGCCCGGAGGCGAATGTAATATGAAATCTGAAACGATTCTAACTTTTTCTTGATCACTGATCACTTCGTCACCGACCGCCGCCATTTTTGATACTTTTGACACTGTTTCTGTTTGACACTAACTAAATGACGGATTACGGAAAGTGACGTACGGAAAAAAAATGTTAGATACAAAAAATTGCGTTCAAAATAAAATATTATCTTCAAATGTTTGCGTTCAAGAAACAATACAAAATGCCTTAGAGAATTTATAGTATCTCTAAGCAAAATGCGATGATACCGTAATCAAGGAATTTTTATACCTACTTACTACGACCGTAATGAGTATAAATCTATCATATTTTACTTGTCAAAACGTTAGTCACCGACTTAGAGAATTTACATAAATTCTCTAAGGTCACCGAGCCCACTGACACCGAAATATGGTATGGTATGGTAAATTAGGTGTACCCAAAAATTCCATGCCACCGAGTGACTTTCAGCTAGTGCATAGGGGGGGCTGGTTTTTGATTGATGCTCTGTGAAAATCTTAGAGAATTTATATAATAAATTGATTGATTTTATTATCCTTTAGGTTGAAAATAGTAACATGCATGGCACAGATTTATAAGTATAGTACTATGCATGGAGTCACTCGTCGTGACTCCATGCATGTTACACTGTTGTACTATATATATATGGATAGCAGGCTATCCATTGCTTTTATTTGGGGTTAGTCCATTCATGTGAGGCCCCCTTTTTGCTCTCAGGAGAGCCCCAAGCATTTATTGATAGGTATTGCAAGACGGTACGTTGGTAAAAAATTCTTGGAAGAATAAAACCAATTGCATGTGAAATTGACAGTGGCAGTTATTAATTATTTAGTTTTGACATCTATATTCGTAATCTGTGATTATGACAATTTTTTTTTTCCCCGCAGCAGTGTTGTGTAATATATTTCAGAAATAAGTTTAGAAAAAATGGACCGAATATTAACTTACAGATACTACGACTCGCCTGAGGGCAAGGATATTTTCCTAAAAACCGTGTCCACATCCAAATATGCTGCTCTAGCGGGTCTGGTGTATGGTTCCTACGATGTCCTCATGTACTCCCGAACTGTGGGTGTTCTGAACACCGTTGGTCGATATGGTTTCATTATTGGGCCTCTAGTTGGAATGGCTACAGCGTTTACGGTTACCAGTAACGTTGCGACTAATATCAGAGGGAAGAATGATAAGTTAAACTACTTCTTGGGCGGTATAGTGGCTGGGTCGATCTTCAGTGCTTGGCAAAAAGCCCCAGTCCTCGCGGTGCCTGCTGCCATGGCTCTTGGAGCCGCCGCAGTCGTGAAGAAGACTGCCGTTGATGCGGGATACACTTTCTTCCCAAAGGTTCCTCAGATGACTAAAACTGCAGTGTCGTCTAAGCACGACTGGACAATGTCTGCAGATGTTGAGAAATGGAAGACCTCTATTACGGGTAGGCCTAATTTTCACTAGTATTTGCCTGGCTCTGCCTGCATTGAACCAATTTACTTGCATGAATATTCTACACAAAAACCTTACTTGTTAAAATTCAATATATAACTGTCAAAATCGCATCAAAATGCAGCAGTAATCTATAATACAAATTTTATCTACAGAAAGAATAATACAAAATAAAAATGAAACAGTTGACCTATCTTGACCGGTAGAGCATCGGAACATGATTGTATCTGTCAAAATGTCATAAAAATTCAAAATTAAGCTTTATTGACAAATAGTGTAAGTCAATGTAGTAAGGGAAGGGGAGGTAAGGAGATACGATCAAATTTTTTGTCAAAATGACAAATAATTCCAAAATTATTCTTTATTGAAACTATGTAGCTCAAAGTCTAGGGAACTTCTTGTGATTCTACCGGACTTGCAAACAACCAGACTAAAGTATCCCAAAGATACTGGTTGCATTGCCACACTGAATATCAATGCATTGAGCAAGATGAGAGCCAACTCTTTTAAATAGCATAACATAATTTATTTAATTTTGTTTCAGGTTCTCCCTAAAGTATTTGAAAATTCTCATGCAGACTATTTAGTGGATTGTACAAGATCTTTTAGTGGATTGTAAATAAGATTGGTTTGTGATTTAATTTTATTTATAAGTGTTAACAATAAACAGCTATTGAATTGTAGTATGCAATTTATCTTTTTACTTTGACTTGGTTTTGTAGGTATACTTTTGGATATTAGACTATATTACAAGATCCCTGACGATACTTATTGCTTGATAGAGCCAGATCTGTCTGAGAAGTCAGCTAAAGCTGGGTTTTCACAGTGCGAGTGCACTCGGATTGAGTGAGCTCGGGTGGATGTATACGAGTTATGTCGTATAGGAGTGCGCTCGTATTGCGGTTTATACGCAATAGTGCACTCGTATTAGATTGTGATCATTGTGCTACGTTCATTCCACTCTTATTAGTTGACGCCATTTTGTTGACATACAATTTATCCGAGTGAACTGGAAAAATAGAGCACGGTCAGAGTCTACTCGGTTTGGCGGCCGGCGTCCGAGTGGGCTCGGATTACGTGTTTACAAGATACGTGTAGCGTCCGAGTAGACATCCGAGCTCACTCGGTCCGAGTGCACTCGTACTGTGAAAACCCGGCTTAACTTCAGACTATGGTAGATGCAAACCAGAGACCTATAGAAGATCACTGATGCTTTAGTCATTGTTCTGAGATTGATGCAACATGACTGATGTCTACTGACATGGTTTATTATCTATTATTATCCATGACAAGAAACCCTAAAGAACCAGGTAAGTGCGAGTTGGACTCGCTACAGAGGATTCTGTACAAGTAGGCTACCTTTATAAATTACTAGACCAATTGAACTTGAATTAAGCAACATTTTATGTATGCATTTTCTCTTTACGAATATTTCCCGTTTCCTGTGGTACTTTAAGAACTTCAGATTTTCTTTTAGGTTTTCTTGTAACCTACGAGTAAGGAAATACATTACTTTTTTTTTATGACACAGAGTTAGAACCCGATTTTTTTGCATTTATATAAAACAACAAAGACTTCGAAAAAAAAAAAAATTAGTAGGTATAATAACATAGCAATCTTTCATTTAAATTCTGTAGCCATAGACATCCACGGTGTCTATGTCTGTAGCACTTGGAATGCTTTAGCATATCTAGCTGTAGCATAATAAAGTCTAGATACATTTTCCGCGTCTTCCCCAGTGCTCAACTATATAGCTCAACTACTGAGCAGTAGGACATTGTTTGTATTAACAAACATTTTATGCTCTATTTATCAACTATTCATAGTTGAGCAATTACCAGTTGAGCTGTTGGTATTACCCACTACTCAACTTGATGCAGTTGAGCAATTTAGTTGAGCAGTGGGTGAATGCTAGTATCAGTATTTCATGGATAAGAAGTTCAATGTTCGTCATTTAATGAGTTTTTCCATTCCTTGTGTCACTGTTCTTGCAATTTCTAATCTAATGAAGATAATTGAAATAAAACAACAATTTCCACGAGTTAATATTTGTATATTTAGAATTATTAAACAAAACTCCGTAAGCTTATACAAAAATACTTAAAGTAAATGTTATATTGCTATTAAAACTATGCAAATAAAGTTGTATTATTAACAAAAAATATATTAGAACATTTAAAAAAATCCATGATAAAAATGAGAAACGGAATTGATTTAATTGGAGTGAGTATGAAACAATTTTGAATGCAAATAATTTTTTCAATTCTATTTCTCATTTTAAAATAAATTAACAAAAATATAATGATCACAATAACCTATAGTAAAATGTCGCATAAATCCTTAAATGCATATTTATGTAGTAACTATAATCTCACACGGTGCAGTTTCCAATGAGTACTACTACTATATAACTACGGGCACACTTCCCAAGTGCAAGGCAAGGTTCATAAAGTTGGGACAATAGCTGAATTCCTAAAGTAACAAGTTTGATCAATTACATAATTTAAAAAATCAACCGCCGTGACAAAAAAGACCCCTTATTCATAATCATTTTTGAAACATGTTTTAGTTAAAAAACTGTTACTGTTTTGTGTTAAAAAAATATAAAAATGTAGTAGTGCACTTATAACATATCGGTTAAATGGCCACAAGAGAATAATTAACCTGACTAAATTAAAAAGGCTCCAAATAGTTAGGGAACACTAATAAACCTGGAAGAATAATTTGGCACTAAACACTTACATCCAATGACATTTTAAATTCGGTTTTACAACTCAATTATCGCACATTATGTTTGGAACAATTTCAAAAAACAAAAGCAAAAGCATTGAAGAACAAACGAAAAAAATTTACATCATTAAAATAAAAAATATAAAGACAATAAAAAAAATGCCAGTTTTAAATTCAGAACTTTAAAATCTTTTGTCTACCCTTTCAAAGATGCTAAAACTACCTTTTTGTAAAAAATTTAAAAAATTACAATTATTCAACAAAATAAACGGCTTAGACTAAAAGGTTAGACACAGGACGAGAGTACACACAAAAAAACTGAGTAAGTAAAGAATGAGACACTACCTATATTCGAATTATTGATATAGCCCGCGTTGGGATTGAAAATGGCGGTATTGTTGTGAAGTACGGTCAGCACAAAAAGAAAAAAAAAATGGTAATTTTTTAGGAATACAATCTGTAGCAGTATAGTAACATTCGATACTTTTGTTCGAAACGACTTAACTAATTTTAAATAATAAACTATCATAAATAAATATACATATTCGAAGGAAACCTTATATCTGAGCGGGATAGCATGAGAGTGGCCGCCATTTACAATCCCATTCTTTTAACTACGCAGTTTTCTAATTGTTTGGTGACTTTATGAATAAAACCTTATTTCGGCGATTCTTTTAACCTCATCAGTAAAAATCTATACTAAATCGTTACATAACGCCATCTATCGGTGAGCGGTAAGTTGTAAACACCAGCCAATAGATGGCGTTGTATCAATGTGTGTCGAGTGTCATCTACGTACGTTTTTATCGACTTTCCGATGAACACAATTGTGTAAATATCGATAAAGCCACCAAATCTAATTGATTACACTATCAGTTCATTCTGTCCTCTTCTTCAACGGCTGCTCGGGATTCACTTCTTCCTCTTCCTCTTCTACTTCTTCTTCTACTTCCTCCACTTCTACTTCCTCCACTTCTACTTCTTCCACTTCTACTTCCTCTTCAATCTCCTCTACTTCAATCTCTTCTTCGATTTCCTCTTCAGATTCACTTCCCTCTTTCTGTGGAGTTATAAAAACACTTTAGTTACGTAAATGTCCCTAAAGCTCAAGGTAGCGAAACGGGCTATGGAAAGAACCGTGCTTAGAGCTTAATTACGTAATAAATCCAAAACGAGGAATTCCGTAGAAGAACCTAGGTCACTGACATAGCTCTCAGAATTTAAAAGCTGATATGGCAATGGGAACACCAAGTAGCTCGCAAAACCACCTGTGAAAAAAAACTGTAACCTTTAGGGAATAAAGGATCTCGAATGGCGAACGAGAACCGTACGAAGGACCGAAAGACGTGTCCCCCCCCTCTGAACGCAAACTAAGTCACAGAAAATCGGTGGCTGGAGGTGGCTCAAGACCATTCATAGCACCCAACAGTCACATACAAAGTCCTGATCCTACACTAGGATTTCCTGTGTCGTGAGTCAAACTACGAGTACCATGGTACCAGTTTTTTTTTTTCAGATCATGCGAACATTTGTCCCGCTGCGGGAATCGAACCCGCACCTCTTGCGACTCAGCCGGCTACTCGCCTATCGCGCCACAGAGGTCGTCACGTTCATCATTTATTGTGGCATTCAATGGGGAAGTTATATGTCCGGCAGTGTACTTCTATAGGCTAACCCCTTTATTCATAATAATTTTTGAACCTATTTTAGTTAAAATATGTTTTGTCTTGTTTTGACGTATGACATTTTACATCAGAGAGAAGAAGACAAAAGCTATTTTAATTAAAATAGGTTTAAAAAAAGAATTATGAATAAGGCCCTAAGATGATTACCTAGTTGTGGGCAAAAAGTTAGGTTAATTACGTTAGGGTTCAGCTTTCCCCCCTTAGGGGGATTCTCTCAAGGGGGAAAAGTGGAATAAGCCATTATAAGTTACCTCGGCAGCATCTAAGGTGACGGCGCTGGCTGTCGTGAAGTCATCTACAGTAGATTCTGAAATTAAAGCACTTTCATTAAAAATTGTGCAAATGTGCAAAATAACCAAACTAATTAGTTAAATATTTATTATTTAATAAATAAAAATGTCAGAAAATCTTAAATGTCAGAAATGGTATTCTCTTAACTCAGCGATTCAGTTCAAAAACTATTCAGTACAAAATATCGGTTCGTCATTGACATCCGTCATGATTGAATAACTTTAATGGCAGAAGTCTATAGGCCTTCTGCTACGGTGCCTTCAACTATAGCGGCGGACATCACGAAACCGATATTTTGTACTGAATAGTTTTTGAACTGAATCGCTATAAGAGCGCTTGGTAAGGCCTTTGCTCTGCTTACCGGCATCTCGTTCCGGGGTGTCTCTGGGCGCGTCTTGTATCAGTGATAGTGTCATCTTACCGCTCACCACCATCTGGTAATAAAACATACATGTAATCATATTTATTTTATTGAATATTTTGGAATAATTTCATAATAAATGTGACTCATCGTGAGATCTGACATCCAATGTAAAACGAAAAAGTTGCCAAGTAGATACCTACCCCTAAATGTATTAAACTTTTTATAGCAGCGCCATCTATACTCTGATTTTTAATCTTAGACATTTTTTGTAAACTAAGGGGATACCAGAGCAAAAAATATACGTTCAGGTAACTATACCCTGATTTTTAATTTCAGACAATTTTTGTAAACAAACTAATGTCAAGATATGCCACTGTTTGTGTCATATGTGAATTTACACGTATGCTACACAATCATGACACTTATACTCACAGTGGCATATCTTGACATTTGTTTGTTTACACAAATTGTCTGAAATTAAAAATCAGAGTATAGAGCAAACTATGATTACCACCACGAATAACATCCTATAGCTCTATCTATTAGCGTGTATATATATCTATGTTATATTATATATTTATTTATCTTTTATTTGCTTAATTTTTTTTTGTTCTTTCTCATTTGTATACTCAATTCTAATTTCTAACTAGTTAAGTACTAATGTAGCTATTTTGCCTGTATTTCATTTCCATCTTGATTTTTAATGCATGTTTAGGAAACATACTGTACTCTCTTCAAGCGTAACATTACTTTAACATTGCATTATTTTATTGAGCCACGTGCGAAAGAGGCTAGCTAGGACAACACAGGTTTTCCTAGGGTGGGAGCTAGCGCACTTACAAATTAATTCGCCAATCCAGATTATGTTTTTTTATTTTAACACTTTGCAACAATATTTATAATTATTAATTGTAACGATTGTATTATTATTAAGTTTGTTACATCTAAATAAACTTTACTTTTACATACATCATACATGACACATATACACACAGTGCCATATCTTGACATTTCTTTGTTTACAAAAAAGCATTCCGGACCCATGACACCCCTAAAAGATACCTCTGGGAGTGCCACGGGAACTAAGATTTAGACCCGTGGCACCCCCAGGGGTATCGTTGTATGGATTTGAGGACTGGGGGTGCCACGGGTCTAAATCTTAGTTCCCGTGGCACCCCCAGGTGTACCCGTATCTTTCAGGGGTGTCATGGGTCCGGAATGAAAAAAAGATTAAAAACAAGGTATAGTATATAAATCTTAGTATTTGGTACTTTTTACGGTATCTCTGGTCCCATGATTCGTGCTAACTTTTTCTAGTAGCTCCATCTAGTTTGATATTTGGAACTGTTTGATGTATGTACATGAATATGACTGAACCTTAGGTTAATGATCTACATAATTAACCTAAGGTTAAGGTTAATGATGTAGATCATTAACCTAAGGTTCAGTGTAAAATGACTTACAGGGGAGTGCTTGGCAGGGGGGGTCGAATCACGCACGTCGTCATCAAAGTCGACTAGAACGCGGCTTTTCTGTGGAATCTCAGTTTCAAGGAATATGGACTTCACTTCGTCGGCTTCATGCTGAAATATTCAGAGGATTCTATAAGCAAATTTATCATTTATAGAAAGTATATTTTCATATGGCAGACCTTCCAGTAAAAAACAAAAAGATAAATAAAATAAATAAATAAATGCTGGACATTTCACACAACATTATCTAGCCCGAAGCTAAGCAGAGCATGTGTTATGGGTACTAGATAACTGATATAATTAATACAATACATTACATAGATAGATATTTTTTTATTATACATAGAAAAATACTCAGAACACCCTGAACAATTATCTGCATATCGTACAAATATTTGTTCAGGGGCGGGAATCGAACCCACAACCTCGTGCGTCGCAGGTGAACATTCGCCCGCCGCGCCACAGAGGTCGTCAAACAAACATAACATACATAACACCCAACAATCATATGCATAGTCTTGATCCCACATTAGGACTCTCTGTATCGTAGGTAACTACGAGTAACATGGTACCATAACACCCAGACCGGGATCAAATATTTATAGATCATATAAACATTTGGTCCGCGGGAATCGAACCCGCAACCTCTCGCAAATCAGCTGGCTACTCGCCTACCACGCCGCAGAGGTCGCTAGAACATTGATATGGATGACCTACAAGCCATAGACTATGAGGGCTATATCGTTTTCAACAAGAGACAATGGATCATAAGATAATCCACTGCACAGCAAAAGAAGAAGCCGGTTTCTGCTTTAAAACTATTTTTTTTCTTTTTAGTGGAGTAGTAAATAGTTTTATATATTTGTGAACTCATTATCACCAGCCTGTCCACTGCTGGGCAAGGCCTCCCCCACTGAATACAATGGAGGGATTTGCCATAAGCACCACGCTTGGCAGACAGATTGGTGATCGGTGATTGGTGCTGCTGCCCATATCCCCTGGTGTAATCCCTAAGTAAGGCTTTTAATACATCCACGGGCTGAAACGGAGGGGTATATTCTTGAACTCATTATATTTTTTCGAGGTAGGATAATTGCGTTTTTGTTCTACCATATTTAATTTAGTATGACGTCATTTAGCCTATCACACGCGGAACTCAAGACGCTTCATACGATACCTCATTTGTCAAAATCCGTCAAGTAATTTCGAAACTACGAGGGAATAAATGAACAAACTTACATACATACATAGACTGCTAAAATCATTACCCTCATATTGCTTTGTTGTAGTCGGGTAAAAATAACATTACAAAAATTATGGACACTTGTTGTGTTTCTGTTTTTGTGTATCAATCTAACAAAGTTGATCTGGAAAGATTACATAATAATAAAAAGATAGAAAACGGGGAGAGACAATATTATAAGGAATAAATTGTTTAAATATCCTTTAACTTATAAATAGAAACAGATATTTAAGTCGGGTTAGTATTGATTAGAGAAGTTAGTGTTAATAAAACTGCTTATTAATTTAATAAACATTTATTTATCAAAGTGCTACCAAATTTATTCCAAAATGCATTAAAAAAGCAGTTTTATTCAAAGTAAAATTAATAACTGATAATTTTATTTGAGCTAAGAACGAATTTGCGAATATTGTTTCTAGAAAAGACCAAAAAAACAACGAATTTAAAATTAAATTCATGATTATTTAATTGTCAATTATTTCTAAATTATGTGTTATTTTTTATAGCCTTGAGCAAAATATTAAGCATAAACAATATTTAGCAATATTGACATTGGAATGTTGTGCAAAAATAAGCTAACAGAGCTAACTACATTGCAAAATAATAACTACAAAATAGACTACAGTCAAGTGTCAGTTAAGTGGAGGAAATAAGAAGATACCTTATGCCCTTTTCACCAAACAATTAATATTTTACGGGACTATGAAACACTGATAAATTTCACATTTGTTAAGTGTCTCGTTAGCGTTAGGTAGCCTATAAGTGGTTGGTGAAACTAGACCGTATTTAATAGTGTTTACTGAAAGAGAGTGGTTGTGGGAGATAAGAACGTGGCAGTGCTTCATTGATGATAATGTATTGTTAGCAACACTGTGTTGTCATTATATTAGGTCTTTACCTATGAAATTGCCGTTTTGTTTGGAATAAGTGAAAGTACTTATTTTTTTAAACTTTTTTATTTCTGTTATTTAAAGTAATCACCCATGCAATCGACGCATCTTTGCCAACGCATTGGCAGTTTATTGATGCCCTTCTTGTAAAAATCAGCTGGTCGGAGGGCAACAAACTCTTCAAAGGCATTTTGTACTGCCTCTCGGGAATTGAATTTTTTACGCACTAAAAAGTTGTCTTAATTTTGGAAAAAGTAATAGTCGGTAAGTGCAAGGTCTGGTGAGTATGGCGGATGAGGGAGAGCTTCCTACCCCAGCTCTTGCAGCTTGGATACTGTCTGATGTGCAAAATGGGGTCGCGCGTTGTCGTAAAGGAGCAGTGGGGACGACCGATTGACCAAAGCTGGTTGCCGATGTGCAAGCTTCTCCATCATTGTCTCCAGTTCTTCACAGTATACACATCTGCAGTAATGCTCATGCCGTTTTGTAAAAAGCTGTGGTGAATCACACCCGCACTAGACCACCAAACAGTGACCATCACCTTTTTAGGGGTTATTTTTCGTTTAGGGCATTGCTTTGGTGCTGAACCAAAATCTAACCAATTTGCTGAGCGCTTTCTATTGTCGAACAGAATCCATTTTTCATCGCACGTAACAATTCGATTCAAAATTCCTTCATTTCTTTGCCTATTGAGCAGCGCGAGGCAGGTCTCGACGCGTACGTTGCGCTGGCGATCGTTAAGTTCGTGGGGTAGACAAGGTAAAAAAACTTGATAGATGGGTGCATCTATCAAGTTTTTTTACCTTGCCTATTTGTCGCAAATGGATCAAAATTGTTTTGATGCTAACATCAAAAGCTGCTGCTAGCTCAGCTGTAGATTGAGTTTCATCAGCTTCCACAATCGCCTTTAATTCATCATTGTTGACCAAAGTCCAAACGGCAATTTCATAGGTAAAGACCTATTATCTCGACTTATTTTTTTATCTTAACTTTATCATAACAATAAAAGCTAATGATAAAATAAAAATCTAATTTTGATTCGGTTGCCATAAGAAAAAATATCCTAGTGTTACGCCACAAACATTATCATTCCGAACAAACTACAGTGTTACAATATAAAAGTGTTACAATTTTACCCAAAATATAAGTCGCGCCGATGAACCTGCGCCGTAGACCAATTTGTATAGCGCGGGAAACTTCTTTCTACCAATAGCAATCGCGCGCTAAAAAATCTTGCGCTGTTATTGGTTAATCGATTTCGAGGTAAAATCGCGGCCGGTCGTGCGCCATCTTGTTCATCAGTCGACTCTGTCCGACAGTGTACAAATCGTGTCAGCGGGACAGAGCTATACAGGGTGTTTTTTTTAAATGGGACAGTATGGGGATATCCGAATCCATAAGAAATACGGGAAAACTGTCTTTGGAACCATTCCAATCTGGTACCTACGTTAATAAAACTATCGCAATAAATTTTCAAAATGGCCTCCCTCTTGTTGTTTCCAGGTACGGGTACGTTTCAGAATACCTCTTGTGGCCTTAGACATAGATTTTCTTATTAAAGTTTGACTAAGTTCTACTAAGTTTTTTCTCATTTCACGAGACCATCAGAGCAGTAGAACAACATTCACCACACATCTTTGTCTAATGCCACTAGAGATGTTCTGAAACGTGCCAGTACCTGGAAACAGCAAGGGGGAGGCCATTTTGAAAATTTATTGCGATAGTTTTATTAACGTAGGTACCAGATTACTTACAATTTGTATGAGAAAACATTTTATAAAATTTGACTAACTTTTGCTGCTCAGATTTTTTTCTTCCGATACAATGAAACAATCCTTACATGAAACTGAGTCGATACGCATAAAACAATTTTTGATCAAAACTACTCATTTTTATGGAGAACTCACGCTTGACCAAAAAAATAACTATGCCAAAATCATTTTCATACAAAATGAGCAAATGGTTCCAAAGACAGTTTTCCCGTATCTCTTATGGATTCGGATATTCCCATACCCATGTCCCCATGTCCCATTTAAAAAAACTCCCTGTATAATACGTTCGGCTACTGTCGGATATCAGTCTGCGCTTTTCTGCGCAAACGAAAACAGCCGATCGGACTTATTTTCTGGATAAAACTGTACTAAAGTGTTAAATAAATCAATATTAGTCTAGGTTATCGTAAAGGGTCTGAACAATATGCACAGTGCAGTGCGCCCTCACCGGCGTGCGTGGCGGATGCGGTGCTGGCGCGGGTGCGGGTGCGTGATGCGCGTGCGACTGCGCCGTCGCCGGCTGGGGGGTCGGGAACACGGCGCCGTCCGCGCTCTCCGCACGTACCTCCATGCCTAACACCTAGGGACAACGGACATTGAGGCGGTTGCTATTATACAGTGTGTCCTACGGCCATGTGGTAAGTACTTTATTTTACATACTTCATTAGACTACATTATAATTACTAGTTAATACATGCGTGTATACCTTATTAATTGTACATAGTCGATAAACAATGTAAACACTTGTTAGAATACATACGTATTTATTAATATTGTCACGGGTATTTATCGCGTGTTACCTTATTTATTTATTATTCCCGATGTTTCGAATGCGTTACAACAATCGTGGTCGCGGGCTGACATACAAATGTGACATTCAATCAGGTATACATACAATTTTACAATATTCAAAACTCACCTTCACGCTCGATTTTTCTGGTCCTTCGTATTCTTCTTCCTCGTCGTATTCCTCTTCATCAAGCGCCTCTTCCAGAAGTTCCCTCGTCTTTTTATCATCAGCTTTTTTCGCTTCTTCAATGAAATCTGCCGTGACTTTAGATAGGATATCGCCATTCTTCTTCATTTCTACTGGTTCTGTCAAGTCTACAAGATTGTTGGTTTCTTTATGGTTTGACTCGACTTTTTGTGGGATAATTTCTTTTTCCGGTTCAGTTTCAACAACTTCATCGTCTTCATCAACGTTTTCTTTAAGCACTTCTATTTCTTCAATTTCATCAACTTCTTTATCAATCTCCGTACTTTCTATCTCTTTCGCTCCTGTTTCTTCAATTTCTTTTACTCTTTTCTCTGTCTCTTCAACTAATTCCTCTACTTCATCTAAAGCAGATTTGAATTTAGCATCGGGAGAGAATTCTTTAGGTTCAGGACTCTTCTCTTTCTGATATTCGCTAGCGATGATATGCACTGGACCACTGTTGTGTATAACTGTACCGTTGGTGTATGGGCGAGTGTGATTATCCTGCCTTTCCTGGGAACGAATTTTTAGCTTGAAACAGTGACTTCTGATTGTGACACAAGTCAAGTCAACGGTCGAGTCAGTGAGCTGATGTGTGAAGGATCCTCAGAGAGCCGCTCTGAAACCTTCCACCACAGTGATTCTTTCACAATCAGTCACAAGGTTCTGTTCAAGGCCGTCTACATCAACCTGGTCGTTGACTCAACGCAGGGTGATTAAGAAAGAACAAGTGCCACGACGAGCTAATTAAGTAAGCTGGTCGAATCGTAGATATAAGCAGGCAACTCGGCCATAGTTTGAACCATCTCGTCAACTACTTGACTAGTGTCACGGATTTAAAGTACTAAAACTGTCTGCAGTAGATAAAGACAGTAGTTAAACAACAAATTGAATTCAGTATCATGACAAAACAGTCTTTGTAGACTTTGAACAGTCGCCTAACCACTGTGTCTACAGCAGATCAGTCTAGGCAAAATCTTGCAGGCAAAGCTTCCAGGCTATTAACAACTAGGCTTTAAGATAACACACTGCAAATAAAACTAATAACACCAAACTGATGTGACGACCTTTCCGACATTCTCGAAAGGAGGCAGAGAGGTCGTTTAAAAGAAGAGCAGTTACACACGACAACTTTAAGCGGCGATGCAGCAGCGTTTCCGTGTTTTTCTTGATAAGCGATACACAGTCGCGATGTAGACTGAAACGCGCTGTTAAAAGTCACCGTGTTACACTAAGCTATCACGCTGTGAACAAAATAAAAACATTGGCTAATCTACTTAACAACAAACAACCTACTTGGACAAAATTAAACATCAGAATAAGAAAAATACTCAAAAAAATTATAAGTAGAAATGTAGGCACTCCAACGATGTATTATAATAAAAGACAAGTTAGATGGCATTGTATAGTAAAAACGTGGTTCTTATAACTTTGTGGTTAGTTTTATGTTACATTGATTTTTAGACAACTGTTTATTTACGATAGGTATGTTAGCCAGGTGCAGAGCAGACAAAGGCGATAATTAGCAACAAACAAAGATAACATTAATCGAACAAAACAAAAAAAACAATAACGTGATATTCATTTGCAGTAGGTATGCTAAAGATGGAGTCAGTCTCTACATAGATGAAGTCGGACTCTACAAAGGTGAAGTCAGTCTTTACAAAGATGAAGTCGCGACTCGACAAATATGAATCTCAAAAGATGAAATCTATGAATTGACTATGATTAAAATGTTACCTGAGTGATTACTATTTCTTAGAAATGATTGGCGCAGATTCAATGTTGTAGATTGAATCGATATGTAATGTAATTAAACCATCCAATTTATTCTTAGACTTCTTAGAAATAAATATGACGCGTCTAGCAATCTACAGTACTGTAATTTTATTGTTAAGCTCACATGTAAACATTTTCGAGTCGTATCGTCTAAATAAAGTTAGTTACTTACTATTAATTGACAAATAATTAATATAATTTACAAAGCCGAAGAAAGAAAAACATTGACACGGATTGTACTAATATTTAAAGTAATACCAAAATCCCAATTAATATTCAAGACAAACCAACTAAAACTTAAATTAAAAGTAAAGATGCCAAACATATTTTGTTTCGCAATTTAAAAGATTCGTTCTGTGTGCCAAATACTCTACTTTGTGGCGGCGTGTGAAGATTTTAGTTACGCAGTTGCAAAACGCAAGAGCTTAAAGTGGCGCTAATGATACACAGTACAGTACAGTATAGTAGATTTTGGCCAATGAGAAGATAGCAATTTCTTTAGGAACCTTCTTGGCGATGTAGATTCTCCGTACCATATTTTAAGCAACAAAAAAGTGAAGAATGGAACATGTATTTAAAACAAAGATAATAATAATGTGAATGAACAAGAACTACACGCAAAATAAAACAAACTCACAAGCTACACATAAACGTATATCAGGTTCTTGTCACATAGACGAGTAAAACACAAATAAAGCAAAGGCACCAAAAAGTAGTAGATGGGAGAAAAACGGAAGTCGATTGCGGAAGAGTCGTATGATCCTAAACACGATGAAATAACCGATGAAGGCAAATGCACAATACAATTGAGACTGAAGTAAAAAAAAGTGGACGCACTTAACCGACGTAAGTCAAATTAATTGGTTGAATTAATTGATAATAAACAGGGTTATATTATGCATCAAGCAGAGCAATGTCCAAAACCAAACAAATAGCAAAAATAAGGAATTTTGTGAACGTACAGCAAGGATGATTAAATGGGCATACAGTTCCTCATGCTCCACCCAGGTGGAGAACTCAGGTGGAGCACGAGGAACGACCCAAATATATTAGCACAAAAAATCGAAAATATTCTGCAAGAATGATTAAAAATAATGAAAAATCGGGTGAAAATGGCAGGATGTTAGACTCGAAGGAGTAACCAAAATAGTACCTACTCAAACAAAAAGGCGCAATATAATATGCAAACTAAGAAAGGTAAAAATGGCAGGAGTGTCGAGCGTAGATAGGTAAACTCAATGATTTTGGGCATCACATAGGTGAACGCCTAAAGCCATGCAAGGACCTGTGTCTGCTGGTTCTGCGCGTAGCCCGCCTCCATCTGCTGCCGCACCTCCGCTACCAGCCCTGATATGGCCGAGACGACTGTACCCGACAAGGTTAAGAATTAGATGATTTTCGAATTCAGATACACGGTATTCACGGAAGTAAGTTGATATCCTCAAATTTACTTTCGTGCGGAGTTTTCTAGCTGTAGTAGGTAGTTAATTATTTTGACTAAAACTGTGCAGTTGTGCCAATCCTGATACATCTTCAATACTTACGCTACACAAAATTGTTTTTGCTTTCGAAAGCTGTATCGTTCGATATTAGATAGTTATTCGTTAGCTTAGGTATTATTACAGTATCAGTCTTTTCAGTTTAAATTTTGTTTAGGTTTCTTAGAATTTGCGTTGTTTTATAAAATCTCTTGTAATTTTGATTATTACAGGTAATAGCAACATTATTTTTTCTTCATCATTATAACCTTTTAAGAATCTCTAAATATTGATTTTTGGAGTAAGAATCAAACAAAAACATAAATCGAATACAAAAACAAAACAAATGACGAAGGACGAAGAGACTTAAATAGACTGGATGCATCGGGCGATTGGGCATGCTCCCACAGTTGGCCGTGGGCCAAGAGATGGTTAGTTACGGTAATACGGAGTTATCTAACAGGGTTTCTCATTTTATAAAGTGAATTTTTGTCTTAGAAAAATTACGATGATACCCATGTATATTCTGGTTTTACACTGTTGTTTCCTGCAGAATTATCATGAGTCCTGTCCTGCGGTTACGTATTTATGTTACAAACAGTTTCTGCTCGTTGCTTGTTGCTAAAAGACTACTGTTTCTATAGATATTTTCCGATCATGTATCTTTTCTTGCTCCGATTTTATTAGGTTTCTATCGATATGATACAATGTGAAGTTCTAGCAAATCATGGATAACCCGACCAACTTACAAAGTACTATTGTTATATGGACCGTGTATAAAAGTACTGATCATTTTTAATGAACAGTATTAAATATTATTATTGTATATTACGACTCTTTAATATTTTGACCATGATAGAAACATAATTTTATACTGTGGTCCCTGCCGTCCGTCTGTGTGGTGTTGTCTATTTGTTTACATATAATAACTAAAGTTTTTAAATATAAATTTGTTCTTGGAAAAGTATAGAAGTAAGTACATTGGAGTGAAATTGATTTCTATCGTTTGAAACTACAGTTTACTTGTTTCTATGGCAAAAGGTCGTATTGCGATCAAATTCTGTCATTATTTCTAGAAACAGCGATACATAATCGCTACTTCATACTATCGATAGAAACACTTCATGTCAAAAATTGATCGGGTTATCCATGATTTGCTAGAACTTCACATTGTAAGATATCCTGAGGAAATCGAAGCAAGAAAAGATACTTAATCGGAAAATATCTATAGAAACAATAGTCTGTTAGCAACAAGCAACCAGTAGAAACTGTTTGTAACATAATTACGTAATCGCAAGGCTGGTGTACTGTTCAAGAAAGAACTATTTTCAAATTAATTTCATGGACATTTGCAGAGCTCACGAACATAGAACACAATTCACAAATATACTAGACAACCGACAGACAAATTCTAATCTAAACGAATGTTTTTCCACACAGGGTCATTAATAACACATTCTTACATCGTCTACAAAAATTCACTCTATATATCCAAATCGTAAATTAATCTAGGTCTAGAACCACAATCGATGGATGCATCGCGTGCCTATTAGCAGGACTTTCAGATAACTTCAGATAACATAAAGGACATAACCGTCACCATGCCTCAAGCTACTAAGAAAACTAAGAAAACCACGCATTTAAAATGGAAGCTATGATGAACTGGCTTCTGGGGTCGAAGTGTCGTTAATTTTATTTAGAGAAATAGAAAATGGTTGCTGGTTCGATTCTTGATGCGGTATAAATATGATCTGTAAATATGTGTTCCGGGTCTAGGTGACTCGTAGTTTCTGATACTCAGGACACAGTGAATCCTTGAGTTGGTTCGGAACAGAACTATGTAAGTATTTGACTTTTGAGTGTTATTATGATTTCCAAGGAATTTACTGAACTTGCAAGATAAAATTAGTGCATGTTAATTTTCAAAAACTTGGTAACATCGATTTTTGTCTTATTTCAGGTTAAGTTAATTCAGATATTGTATCAGATCTAAAAGAGACTCTAAAATTCGTATGGTTCAACCAAGGACAATTGATTATTGATAATAATTCTCAAAATATTTTCGCCGAGGTCTTGATCTCAAACAAACTTGACTGTATAAAATCCTGATGGTAATGTCCCTAGCCAGTTCATCACTCCCCAACAGATATACTTCGTCTCGTCGCTCCAGGTGGCCAAGAATCTTGTGCAACATTCGCTCGGTCTCTGCCATCCGAGCGCTGAGCGCCTCGAGCTCGATGTCATCTGAGACATTTGTACTTTTTACTATAAGAAATAAGGTTAACTTTGATTTTTCGACTGATATTAATCAAATTATAGACTTCCGGATAAACCGTGAACTAATATTGACATATATAATATAAGTTTTGCCCATATGAACGTATAGAACTTTAACTTTAACTTTGAGTTTATTTTTTAAAAGTGACTCTGTTTTTCTTTTAACTTATTTTACTAAAAAAGCTGTCACCGTACATATACTACCGTGTATATGCCTTAACATCTTGTATGAGTATCAGTATCAGTATCAGTATGAGTATCAGTAAAACTGGTCTAGTGAATACTTTTCAATATTTGCAACATCAAAGTGATCAAACCAGGACTCTTATCAATGAGTCACATCTATTTATAGTTTATGTAAATAATATAGATGGAAGTGGGATAATAAACTAACTAATCCTAAGAATACTTCTTTGAAATAATTATTAATTTATTATTAATGATTAAACGGTCCCTGATAAGTCTTATCACATACTGTTTCCTGTTCTACAAAAATAAGTGTTATACAATGTACTTACTGGTGTCCTTTTCTTTGTGTCCTGCATGCGTAAAAAAAATTGTCATCAATATTCTAAGCTCTACCTCTACTACCACTTTTAACATGATAACCATTGTCTGTATTGCTTTTTTCACCTATTAAAATATTTGTCTGATGAGCTTTTTTTTATTTATTTATTTAATTACCTACCTACCTTATTGTGTTAAGAAAATCATAAGTTAATAAAAATTATCTTTTTCCAGTTTGTTCTTTCAAATCCACGACAGATTCTTCTATTATAGTCAATTTGACAAGTGATTCTTGAGTTAAAGTTGCCTATCATGCATCGTACTGTGTAATTTACCCAGCTTATCAGGCGTAGTTCTGGAGTCGTCTCTGAAGACTCTCCTTCTGAACTGAGGGTCAGGAATCACCTCTTCGTAGGGCTCTGTTGCACGCTTGAAGAAGATCTGCAAATTTACATTTATGACACGAGACTTTGTAAGGCGAATTCAAAAAAATTGTCTAGTGTGATAGATCAGAATTTCTACTCTATGCTAAAATTATAGAGGTTAATCTTGAGCTTGGACTCAATATTTTAGAGGATGCTTCAAAATTGGATATCGTCCAAGATGTGCACATTATAACACTGATATTTCATAAATTATACAACCACTGATATATTGGAAAACTGTCTTCAATGTAACCAACTATCAGTTAGTTAAGGCAGTACCCCGACCAAACACGGCGTCAAGCTGTTTTTTTCAAGCCTCTCTCCTCGTTAAATAAAGCAAGTAGAAAAAAAAATAAAAGTCACCACATATATTTGACATTTTGTCATCAAGTTCCACGATTGGTTGATTTAACGTCGTAAGTACTCTATAATAAACCCATGAAAAAATTTAAATAAATCATGATTTTGTACATCTTTTCTTAAAGTTCACGTTACTAAATTTTTTGGTTTACACAATTGGATAGTTAATTTAATAGTAGAATTATTACACGATTAATTTTTTAAAAAATGGCTTCTCTTTATTTTTATGAATTATATTTCATGAATCCGTGCGAATCTGGATGTGCGCAAGGAGCGGACCAGTCAGCCGCCGGTTCTCGGACGGACGGCTAGATGGCAGTACTATTAGAACGGAGTCCATAGGTGTCACTAAAATAAATAATTTGCGATGTATTGTAGAGGCGAACACCTCAAGGTCATTCGGTCAGGGTAGCGCCTTAAGCGAGAATAACTGTTAAAAAACTCACCTTGCTTAGGGTATAGACGAAGAATATGATAATACATAGTGTATAGATCGGCATCACTAATCCCATGGAAGACTTGGGGGCCGCCTGGGGCCCACCTGGCGAGCCTAGTGGGGGCCTCATGCCAGGGATCGGTGGGGGCTGTGGAGTTTAGGAAATATTCATGTTAGTTTACTCATTATTGTCGTTAGGTGACTGTGAAAATAAAATACAACTATAATTTTTAGTGTTCATAGATAAGAAACCAAAGAAAGAAAAGATATTTTCAGTAGATTGTCTGGGTCTGCCTCGTTAAGTTGAACAACTGAGTTATGCAGCATTTACCATGAGTCTATGTTTAATTGAACCTCAAGCAGTGTAACCAAGAAAGAACGAATGAAACAAAATAGATTGTAAAATGTAAAATTTACATAATATATAATTTTATGATAACATGGTACATAAATTATGAACCAAATTAAATCAAAGTGTGAAAGAAAAATCTTTTATCAGATTTGTAAGTTACAATTCAAACTTTAATTAATAAGCTGATTGTTAGATAACACCTCAGTCAATCACACCATGCACAATTAAAAGATCGCACCGTCGCATCTTAATGACAGCAATCTCCAAACATTGAATATCCTATATCCTATAACCTGGAATATCTTGGTAGAGATCTCCAAACCTTGAATATCCTTACCTTTTGAGAACCTTTCATACTGAAGTTAAATTCAGGTCTTATCAGAATCGGCAACTAAACCTTTCACCAGAACAAAGTTATTATATCAGAACCAGAATCATAGTTTCTAACTCAGGTCACGTCAGGGTTAAACGAAGCACATTTAAAGAACTCACTGATAGAAAAGAACTAAATAAAACACATCAAAACCGAAATCTAAATACTGCTAAGAAAGTTCCGTAGAAGCACAAATCCACATCCGACCGACACTTTCTTCAGAAAGTAAATATCACAAACTGGCTGAAGTAGATTCTTCTTTCAAAAGAAAAAGACGTAAACTTTAAGAGTTGATACCTCAATGATCTTAGAACTTCTGAATGAAACTGATCAGCCGTCGAGAAATCGAAGGCAAGGCAAGAGACGAACGAAACTGTATAAACAGCGTAATCCGCTTTACGACATGCGGCTTGATGGCTTCCGTTGGACGAAGGTTAGGGTACACCCGCGATTTTACAGAGACGGGAAAAGCTTCTATAATACTGAAGATTTCGTAAACTGAAGGCAAGGACGAGCCTAACCTTGAGATTTTATTTCGACGAAGTCCATAGTAAGCTCCAAGGTATCGAAGACGAACACGAATACTAAGCTCTGATTTTGAAGAGATTCCTTTATCCCGTATACAGACACGGCATATCTGAACTGAATGTTCTGCTGTCAGACATCATACAGGATAAGAAATTACATAATCTTCTTCATCAGCCGGTAGTCATCCACTGCTGGATGAGGCTTCCCCCATAGCATGCATAGCGTGTAATGGGGAGATTTGCCATAATCACGCTTAGCAGGCGGATTGGTGATCGCAGTTTGAATGCTGCTGTCATGCCCATCCCCTGGCGAAATCCCGTAGTCGCCTTTTACGACATCCACAGATGGAGTTGGAAGTGTCCTATTCTTAGGCCGAGACTAACCACGGCTATGACACGGTTTGAGGTATGGTGGTCTTGAAAAGGGACTATTGACCTGTGGTGAAAAAAACAGTCTGGTGAAAGAATTCATTGCACCTCGCCGAGGCAATTACATAATTTCTAAAATGGTATTCAAGAAAAAACCTGAAACAAACGCTTTGAATTTGGCACTTATTACCTTCTTCCTATTAGTTACGATTTAAGTCTGTCGCAAATGTACGCTCTACCTAAAACACTATTAACGTCCATGCGTCCATCATTTTTGTACGGATATGCGTAATTTACGAAAATGAACGCTGAATAATAAACAAATTCGATTAACGACTAAATTCTAAGTAATAAAGATGTCTATGACATAGCCAATGTCAACGACAAATAATAACATGCCATGAATCGAAGAGATAGTGAAGAAATATTAGTTGCGCCCCGCGGTTTCACCCGCGTGAATAATGATGAAAATTGATGATGATGATGATGAAAAGTAGCCTGTGTTAATCCAGGGCGTAAAGTATCTCCATTCCAAATTTCACTCAAATCCATTCAGTAGTTTTTACGTGAAAGAGTAACAAACATCCATACTCACAAACTTTCGCGTTTATAATATTAGTAGGATAGTAGGATAGGATAGGATATATTGTTTTAGCAATGTTTTTATAATACCATTATCTGTTTAGCTTTACGTAGTAATAATATACGAGGGCGGAGTGATAAATCTGGTCAAAATTAAACAAAATATAGGGTTTTCAACGTATATGTAATACTTCTCGATGCCTTTCGAATAATAGGATTTCGGTAACATTTAAATTAATTTTAATCAAATCCTTATTATTATTATTTTATTTAATCCTTTAATTTTAATCTTCGCGTTTCTTGCGAAGATTAAGTAATAGTTTTTTGTTTTTTTAAATTAGATAGAGAATTGGGCCTTAGCAAAAAGTCGCAGGGGGCAATCAGAGGCCCAATTCTCTAATATAAAAACATTCCAGTCACAATATAATCTAAATAATAATAATAATAAATAATAATCTAATATATATTGTGACTGGGATATTTTTAAATTAGAGAATTGGGCCTCATGTGTCTGTCTCTGTCTGTCACGAACTATTTTCTCGGAATATATAGGACCAAAGTAGCTGAAATTTCGTATATTAACTTATATACTTATATTTAGATCACCCAATCAAAGACTTATAGCGTTCATAAACATGTTCTGATTTCGGGGATTTATTTTGGGGGGCAAACTAGAAAATTATATGGATATCATTCAGTGTCATTCGATTGCGGTGAATCATTTTAATCGACGGAGGAGTTCCCATAATATTGATCAACTTTTTTTTGTTTCTGCAATGGTCTTTTCTCCATGGTTGAAAAATGGAAGCAACATAATTTTTTTAAATGGCTATGAGAATAAAACTGGCCCGTAAGAATGCCTGAATGTTTTAATTCTGCCTTAAAAAGAATGGCTAATGAAAAATAACATAACCTTTTTGCGATAACCTTCCACCATAACTTTTCATTTAAAAAACCGACTTCCGCCATTGTTTTCGACTAAATATTTGGATGAAAAAAAAATTATGAAAGAACCATAGTGGTGAAAGGATTATGATACTTTTTGAATGCAAATGCTTGGTTTGTTGCTAAAAATATCAAAATCGCCATATGTATGCCTACAATATTTGAGGAGTTCCCTCAATTCCTCATGGATCCCATCATCAGAACTGGATTATGAAAAAAATGGGACCAATCTGGAAGTATATCTATTCAAATATAAAAAGAATTTTCCAAATCGGTTCATAAACACCGGAGATACGCGGTAACAAACATAAAAAAAAAAAAAAAACAACCGAATTGAGAACCTCCTCCTTTTTTGGGAAGTCGGTTAAAAAGTAGATTTTTACAAGACTTATCACTCAACCCTCGTATGTTATACTAAACATCAAACGACTGTTTAAATTCCTATGAGCCGTAGATCAGGCCATGTCGAAAGGGAAACTATTTGCACTACAGATAAATATACAGAAGGGACAGAGGAAGATCAGCTAAACGTTGTTTTAGTATGAATAAGGTTTAAGGTGCTACTCGAAGTCACAGTATTTTCAAAACATTAAAACAATGGTTTTCCTAGAACAATGGACAACGCCATTCTATGCAGTTTCAGTAGGATTCCCTATTGCCTAGCTTTCTATCATCATTCTATGTACAGATAATTATATTGACGACCTCTGTGGCGCGGCGGGCGAAGGTTCGCCTGCAACGCAGGAGGTTGCGGGTTCGATTCCCGCCTCTGAACAAATATTTGTATGATCTGCAGATAATTGTTCAGGGTGTTCTGTGTATTTTTCTATGTATAATAAAAAATATATATCTATCTAATGTGTTGTATAAAGTATATCAGTTATCTAGTACCCATAACACAACCTCTGCTTAGCTTGGGGCTAGATAATGTTGTGTGAAATGTCCAGCATTTTTTTATTTATTTATTTAAGCTATATTGACCTGCAGGGGCTGCAGGTCTAAAAAAGGCCACTTTATATGTATCATAATATGAATCAAAATACGATTCATATAAAGGAATTGCTAAGGATCTGCTGAGAATTCCGAAAATTAATTACTACCAGATGAATTTGCCATATTGAGCAATTCACTTTCAATTATAGCAATTCCTTTATATGAACCGTATTATGATTCATATAAAGTGGCCTTTTTAGACCTGCTGAACTGGGCTATACATGTCCAATGGTAACAGCCAATGGTAGAGCTGATGCATGTGAGCCGGGCTGTTGGAATGTATCGATGAATAGAATAGTCAAAGTCATACTATAGACTCTTGCGCAACTGTCTGTACAGCTTGCATTCTCTATAGTCTTTGACTAAACGCTCGGGATGCGTCTGACCTCCGTATTATTGTCGTACGCACCCATTCCGGCTCGACTGCTTGTGGTGAAACTAGTAAACACTTGTGTTTGTTTGTCACGTAACTAATAAACCTATTTGACGATGTCGCAGTGCATTAGGTTTACATCGTAAAACCGAATGGGGTTTACACCGATGAGTAAAAGGATGATTGCATTGGGAATCAATTGGTATCTAAAAGTAGAATATTTGATTTGTTTTTTTATGCCCGAAGTAAGTTATTTGAGGTCGATAGGGCGATGTAATAAGCCACAATCTAGTTTAGTTCTAGACGCTACTACAATAGTTGTAATGGGCCGATCGCCAAATGTCATTCATGACAAAAAAAAATAGGGATGGCCTGTAAAGAAAGACTCAACCAATACATAAGTAACTGTGTTCCGCAACCGATCTTGATAAATTGACTAATCTTCCATCAATACCTTGTAAATAAACTCTATCAATACAACATCAAATCATTGATCATTTCTTGTATCACCAGCAAAGCAGTGGGACAGGATGGCCTCGGCCGAGACCTCATAGTCCCTATCCTCGATCAACTCCTTCCTTGCATTTCTCACATCATAAATTTCTCTCTTTCCACTGGTTGCTTTCCTTCCATCTGGAAGAAGGCCCATATTATTCCTATCCCAAAAAAAACTGCTACCTCTGAACTTAAAGACTTTCGCCCTATTTCTATTCTTCCCTTTCTATCTAAGGTTCTGGAACGTGTTGTGTATCGTCAACTTTCTGACTTCCTTCAATCTCATTCTCTCTTGAACCCTTTCCAGTCGGGTTTTCGCGCCGCCCATAGTACTAGCACAGCTCTCATCAAAATCACTGATGACATCAGAGTTGCTATGGATAGCAGACAGCTCACCCTTCTTACCCTTCTCGACTTTAGTAATGCCTTCAACTGTGTTGATCACTCCATACTCTTAGCCATAATGCGCTCTTTGAACATTTCCTTATCTGCCTGTGAGTGGTTTCGATCTTACCTCTGTGGACGCCAACAGCGGGTCCAGGTCGATGATGCTCATTCGGACTGGTGTGACGTAGTTGCTGGCGTCCCGCAGGGTGGTGTCCTCTCTCCTCTTTTCTTCTCTATTTTCATTAATACTCTGGTCTCTGGTCTACGTTCTGCTTCTTTTCACTTATATGCTGATGATGTGCAACTATACCTTTCCTTCCAACCTGATGAAATCCAAAATGCGGTAAGCCTGCTGACTGAGGATTTACGTGCTGTCTCTTTATGGTCACAGAAATTTGGTCTTCAAATTAATACCAGTAAGACACAAGTGATGATCACCGGTAGTAGGGCTTTTATTTCCAGACTTGACCAAAACCTTCTCCCTTCTGTCAAATATAATGATGTTCCTTTGGTTTATTGCTCTGAGGTAAAAAATCTTGGCCTCATCATCTCTGAAACCCTGTCCTGGGAGCAGCATATAACCGATGTCAGCAGGAGAATGTATGGTTCAATGCATGCTCTGAAACGTATGCAAAATTTTCTACCTTTCTCAGCTAAAATCACTCTTGTTAACTCTATACTACTTCCTATCCTAGACTACGCTGATGTGTGTTATCCGGGTGCTACTGAGGAACAGCTTAACAAACTTGAGCGGTTGTTGAATCTGTGCATTAGATATATTTACGGTCTACGTAAGTACGACCACATCTCTCTTTACCGGTCACAGTTAAAGTGGCTCAAAATTCGCTACCGTCGGGATACTCACGTTCTCTGTCTTCTTTATAACATTCTACATAGTCCGCTTTCTCCCAACTACTTAAAAGAACGTTTCTTTCCCCGTTTTCCTCCTGACCATCTCTCTCGTTCCTCGCAACATCTTCAACTAATGATCCCTGTCCATAAGACCTCGTTTTTCACGGACTCTTTTACGGTCACTGCGATCCGCTTATGGAACTCTCTTCCAGTTGAAATTCGGAAGGCTGCGTCCATAGGAATTTTCAAGTCCAAACTGTACCACTACTTTTTCTCCTTGCAAAATGTTGAACAAAATTGAGCGCTTATGTTATTTTCTTATTTGTTTTCTTTATAAGTATGTTTATGGTAGGTTATAATAATTATATATATTTATATATATATTTTTTTTTTTTTTTTTTTTTTTTTTTAATATGTATCTAGTTATTTTAAGTAGGTAAGTAATTAATTATGTTATCTTTATAATCTCGTTCTGTATTATTTCCCTATAGCACTACCACCCACTCTATATTACACAAAGGTTAGCTGGAAGAAAATGCTAATTAGCATTAAGTTCGCCTATGTACTTGTTTTTTTTTTTTTTGTCTTGTGCAATAAAGTATTTTCTATCTATCTATCTATCAAATCAATCAGGGAATTTTCAATCGCGTAGGAGCAGTTTGTTAAGTATTAGGAGTTGTGGAGCGATGCGTGAGTGTCACTGCTATCTATTTCTGCTGTGTGTCTAGGCCACGCGATTTGAGCAGCCCAATGCCACAGCTGTTTACCGATGAATTCGACTGAACGCAAGACTTTTAGTGTTACTTCAACACTTCTTAGGCAAAATGTGCTAGAGCCACAATTTGTGTGAGGTATTAGGTTTGATATAATCGCGCACCTATCACCAATACATTTCCTATTACCTACACTCTTTTAGCAATGCTAACATTTCTATAAACTGAGCCCGCTACCCAAAGTTCACGATGAGATCCTCTGCCACTTCGTAAAGACATTCCTACTTGATATATCATCCACTGCTTAGCCCACAGTATGATGTAATACTATCTAGCTAGGCCATGGCAATGTTGCATTCCGATTATCAAGTCTAGACTATAGACTATGCTATAAGTAAATAAAATCACAGTAAAAAAATCTGTGATTTCCTTTCTACAATGTCTGTGAAACATTTACTTCATCCAAAACACGTAATACAAGCCGTTTGAATTTAAAATACTTACCGTAATTGTATTCTAAACAAACATTACTTGGACGTTTAAGAGTTTTTATTATGCAAAGTGTTGGACGTTACAAATTGTATGCATTGTGAACGATAGTCAGACTATGTTGCTAGCCTCTTTGAATTAAGTTACTATGCCAAGTATCTTCGGTGGTAGGCTATGTTTTTAGAAGCTTCTTATTAATATTACACTTAACACATACATGCTTTATTCTGATAGGCTAGGCAGAGTCGGAATAACTTTTTCCCTGAGAGAGGCAGGCAAATAATACAAGGAATATGGCTTATATAAGTTTTTTATGAATAAATAATGCCGTGGTAGTCTGTCATCCTAAGAATAGGACTCCTCCAACTCTTCCTGTGGATGTTGTAGAAGACGACTAAGGGATTACGCAAGGGGATGGGCACTATGGGCAGCAGTATCTACCTGAGTACATTATACCAAACTGCAATCACCAATCCGCCTGCCAAGCGTGGTGATTATGGGCCATTGCACGCTATGCATGCTATGGAGAGGCCTCATCCAGCAGTGACCGGCTGATGAAGAAGAGAAATAATAATGTAAGCTGTAAAAATGTTTCAATAGAACCATTTGATAGCCAACAAGCTACTTGAAGCTACCTTTCGTCAAGTGAAAGGTTGCAAACTATAGGTTTCACATATGAGCCCATCATAACGCGGTGGGTGGTATTGTATTGGCAACACATTTGTGTTTTTGCATATTTGGCTCTAAGACAAATCAGTACCAATTTTACATAATGTTAAGAACCCAGCGAAGGATGAACGGCCCATACAAACGTAATACCGACGTCATTTGTAATTCGAGCATATTTCCACCATATTATGCTATTATTCGGATTCGGATAGTATTTATCTATGTTCCCAGATAGTTTTTTTTATCAAAATATATACCTAAAATCAAATGTAAGCGAATTACTTTTTGTATATTTTTACGACCTAAACGACATGTTTTCATCTTATTTGTTTCGTATTAAAAACAACGATATGTTACGTATTTTATGTGTAGGAACATAGCTTATATTGTCAAGTAACAGAATAACAACACGATATAAAAAAAACAACAAGTTTTTATTCATCATTTTTGGTATTACGGAACTTGAACAAATTTCTAAAAAATTCTGAACGCCCATATTGCTATCGCGTCAGAACCGAGGGCCGGTCGGGGAACTACGGTTGTGTGATGTTTGACAACTCGACAGGCACTCACACTAGTACACTGTGTAACCCCGCGCTTCGCTTGCTCTTGTGTTTGTTCACCTATTTATTTGTTATATATGACATTGCAATATTTTTGTCATTTTATTTAGATTTCCCTTGTGATTTGGAATGAAGTAACCTAGGTAACTAACATACCTACGACTTGTGCTTTGTTTACCATTCAGTACCTAGTTTTTGCGTGAAATAGTAGCGCCTCAACTTTCCAATAGCGACTGTGAGCTCGGAGGTTCATATTTTTATCACATAAAGTTTCACATAACACAAGCCTAAATATGAAATGGCGTACTACGGAAACCAATAGTTTTAGCATTGTGAGCTATGACAAAAAATCAAAGAAAAATATTTCAAAGTAAATGCTCAGCTTTCCTTTAGCGACTGTGACCTACGAGGTTCATATTTTTATCACATGTAGGTTCACATAGCACAAGCCTGAATATGAAATGGCGTACTGCGGAAACCAATAGTTTTAGCATTGTGAGCTATGACAAAAAATCAAAGAAAAATATTTCAAAGTAAATGCTCAATTTTCCTTTAGCGACTGTGACCTACGAGGTTCATATTTTTATCACATGTAGGTTCACATAGCACAAGCTTGAATATGAAATGGCGTACTACGGAAACCAATAGTTTTAGCATTGTGAGCTATGACAAAAAATCAAAGAAAAATATTTCAAAGTAGGTAAATGCTCAGCTTTCCTTTAGCGACTGTGACCTACGAGGTTCATATTTTTATCACATGTAGGTTCACATAGCACAAGCCTGAATATGAAATGGCGTACTGCGGAAACCAATAGTTTTAGCATTGTGAGCTATGACAAAAAATCAAAGAAAAATATTTCAAAGTAAATGCTCAATTTTCCTTTAGCGACTGTGACCTACGAGGTTCATATTTTTATCACATGTAGGTTCACATAGCACAAGCTTGAATATGAAATGGCGTACTACGGAAACCAATAGTTTTAGCATTGTGAGCTATGACAAAAAATCAAAGAAAAATATTTCAAAGTAGGTAAATGCTCAGCTTTCCTTTAGCGACTGTGACCTACGAGGTTCATATTTTTATCACATGTAGGTTCACATAGCACAAGCCTGAATATGAAATGGCGTACTGCGGAAACCAATAGTTTTAGCATTGTGAGCTATGACAAAAAATCAAAGAAAAATATTTCAAAGTAAATGGTCAATTTTCCTTTAGCGACTGTGACCTACGAGGTTCATATTTTTATCACATGTAGGTTCACATAGCACAAGCTTGAATATGAAATGGCGTACTACGGAAACCAATAGTTTTAGCATTGTGAGCTATGACAAAAAAATCAAAGTAAAATATTTCAAAGTAGGTAAATGCTCAGCTTTCCTTTAGCGACTGTGACCTACGAGGTTCATATTTTTATCACATGTAGGTTCACATAGCACAAGCCTGAATATGAAATGGCGTACTGCGGAAACCAATAGTTTTAGCATTGTGAGCTATGGCAAAAAATCAAAGAAAAATATTTCAAAGTAAATGCTCAATTTTCCTTTAGCGACTGGACCTACGAGGTTCATATTTTTATCACATGTAGGTTCACATAGCACAAGCCTGAATATGAAATGGCGTACTACGGAAACCAATAGTTTTAGCATTGTGAGCTATGACAAAAAATCAAAGAAAAATATTTCAAAGTAGGTAAATGCTCAACTTTCCTTTAGCGACTGTGACCTACGAGGTTCATATTTTTATCACATGTAGGTTCACATAGCACAAGCCTGAATATGAAATGGCGTACTGCGGAAACCAATAGGTTTAGCATTGTGAGCTATGACAAAAAATCAAAGAAAAATATTTCAAAGTAGGTAAATGCTCAACTTTCCTTCAGCGACTGTGACCTACGAGGTTCATATTTTTATCACATGTAGGTTCACATAGCAAAAGCCTGAATATGAAATGGCGTACTGCGGAAACCAATAGTTTTAGCATTGTGAGCTATGACAAAAAATCAAAGAAAAATATTTCAAAGTAAATGCTCAACTTTCCTTTAGCGACTGTGACCTACGAGGTTCATATTTTTATCACATGTAGGTTCAAATAGAACAAGCCTGAATATGAAATGGCGTACTGCGGAAAAAAAATAGTTTTGGAGCTATTCATTGTTGAAATGTGCTAAAAACCGGTTTCCGATCTCCATATTTTGGTGATATTTTACTATTTGTCAGTGTTCGGATACGATTTTCGGCTTTTGACATTGACCCCCCTCCCCTCCCCCCTCAAGCCTTATACTTACAGTCGCTAAAGGAAAGTCCTTCGATGAATTCTAAAACAGGAGTAAGCACGTAAACAATCTCAACTCTGAGAACACAAACGATGACAGAGTTCATTGACGTTCAAGGAATACGTAACCGACTGGACCGTAAGAGCAAAAAACACGACTAGTTGAAAATTGAGAAACCACCAATTTTTAGCAAAATATACCATTTGGTCTGTCACTGTCATTGTCAAAAGCCGAAAATCGTATGGGAACACTGATAAAAAGTAAAATATCACCAAAACATGGCGTTCGGAAAGCGGTTATTAGCAAATTTCAAAAATGAATAGCTCCAAAACTGTTGGTTTCCGCAGTACGCCATTTCATATTTAGGCTTGTGCTATGTGAACCTACATGTGATAAAAATGTGAACTTCCTAGCTAGCAGTCGCTAAAGGAAAGTTGAGCGTTTACTTTGAAATATTTTTCTTTGATTTTTTGTCATAGCTCACAATGCTAAAACTATTTGTTTCCGCAGTACGCCATTTCATATTTAGGCTTGTGTCTACATGTGATAAAAATATGAACCTCCTAGCTCACAGTCGCTATTGGAAAGTTTAGCCAAACTCAACGATCATCAAAGCACCAACCTGCCCCCTTATTCGCTCTGACCAAACGTAACATAACGCGGGCTCGTTACGATATCTGCGTGGAATCATCGCTGAATCGTATGAGTGACGTCACACGTTATTGAAAAGAAATCTCATAGATCATAGCGAATAAACACCCTGATCACAATTATTGGAAAAAAGTTTGTGCTCGCGAGTTCTAACTTTTCGCAGAACTAGGTACCAAGGAGTTTTTATTGCTAGATATATAAATGTAAAAGTTTGTGACAAATGCCAAATATGCCAAGAAATTATTTTTGTCAAATGCTAGTTTGCATAATAAATAAATACCACCTTCGAATTATGAATGGTAACGGCCACAGAATAGAAATAAGTGTTCGGCTGTGCCCCGCGCGCGCCTGCGTTAGCCAAACAGGGACAGCAATATGCAGGCCGACTTTTGCGCTATTCTCGAGTTGATTTAGCGTCCGGCCATCCCCGCCACCTTAAGGAACCGCCAACTTTCCTGCGTAAATTTCTCTCCACTGATAAACATATAGACATTGGCATTGAAACTTTACAAATCAAATTTATTAAATAGTAGAGAGCTAGCTACATATAGTACTTATTACTTAATAATACAATAAGGAGCAATCCGCTGATGATACCGAGGGTTGTGCTATACATAATTACATATGTTATGCTAAACCCAGCATGAGTTATGAGCTCATAGGTAGGTGACTAGGTGATGAATTGTCTCGTCAATCTGAATTTAACCAAAAACGGTTAGACAAGATAATATGAGCCATATGCCACAAGCCATATTCAACATTGAAACGCCCAAAAATAATAAGTATGACGCATTCATTAGTGAAACAGTAGACTGACTTGAAGATTAGTTACGAACTCATAGCGAGTACATTTCCCTAACTTTTAACAATTTAAGAGTACATCCTGGATACGATGACGTCAATCAAAGCATGAAGAATTTAAGGGTTGCTAAGTATATTAACGGAACATAGGGCCGTGTTGACGATGGAATATAATATAAATCTGAGTGCACCAAAAATGGAACTATCTCAAGCACGTTCTAAGAGTTTTTCGAAATATTAATACGGGCCATAGGCGAAGATGTATGAAAGGCAGCGGTAAAAAGCCAGAAAGTTCAATGAGGAGAGCCGAACACCGGCCGGGCTCATGGCGCGTATTGAGAGAGCCCTATGTCCAGCAGTGGGCTTATGTGGGCTGATGATGATGTTGTTGGTAATAACGACCACAAAGTTTCTGGGAGTAAGCTACTTTGATAGTTCCAACTTCCAAGTTTTGCGTCAAGAACATAAATTATTTCAGCATAAATACAAGATTTGCCGTGGCGAGCTGATTACTTAACACCAAACTGCGATCACCAATCCGTCTTACAAGCGAGGTGACTATGGCAAATCCCCCCATTGTATTTAATGGGGGAGGCCTCATCCAGTAGTGGACGTAAACAGGCTGGGGATGAAATACAAGAAAGAGAGGTTAATGATGTTGATTAGGGAGAAAACAAAAAAATCAAAGACGAAATCATAATTTTCAAAACAATACGTATTTTTTTTTATAAAATAGATAAGTATGTACTTACTACACAGAAATCGCTTATAACTTGTACCTAACTAAAACTTTCCTCGGACGGCACACGTACCTCAAGTAGGACAATACCTACATGCTTAGTGGTATGGCTCTTGGCTCTAGCTTGACGTTTACTTTGCGAGCGAAGATTCCAGCTAAGCCAACATTTAGGCTAATAGTTTAATTTAAGTCTAGAGCTCGCTGAAAAACGAATAGAAAGCCAAGTTCCAGTCAAGAATTTCCGAGTAGGATTGCTTGAAAAGAGATTTTCTCAAAATTAATTTCTGCTTCCAAGCTAATTATTGCAGCAGAATTCGTTACGACTTCGATCAGCCTAAAAACAAATTTTACTACAGGAAAAACTTTCTTTTGCGAAATGAACGGATTTCTAGTCTAACACAAATCAATAGATATTGAAACGGGGATATTTTTTTTCAGAGAACAGTCTAATAAATAGGAAACCAATATTTCCGTGCATGGAAGGAACTACCTCCTAGAGCAGGAAAAGTATAGATTCCACCTTGCTCTATTTCCACAAACATTTTAAGTACATCAAACTTTTTTCATATCTTGATAGAACTTACTTGTAGGACAAACATGATGTAGACCACAAAGATGATCTTGGAAGATATATCCAAAGCTGTGTTACTGCCTACATAATGTCGTCACCCTGTGGTTCCGCCCACAGTTAGGACTAACCCCCACATACTCGCCTGATTTTGATAAGCGAATACTGAGAAGTTATTACAGTGGAGGCCTCTATCTTTTGAAGATTGAGGAGTTTTGGCCAATTATACAAACCTGTTCAATTCAAATGACAAATAAAGAAAGTATCGACCAAGCGTGCTGTGTGTACAGTTTGAAACAGGGTTTCATACTAGGTCCGCTCACGTTCATTCGCTATATAATGCTGCCTTATCTCTATTCGTTCTGAAGATTGCTGTTAGAATTTACTTAACTCAACCTCTTAAAACTTAATGCCACGTTGTTATAAAGCTGTCTAATTCTTTTTACTAACTCTACTTACAGGATAGAAGATCCACGCTGTCGAAGCATCACTATTTTGCAATCAGATTATAGAAATTAGTAGAAGCGGGTTTCCAATGGTATTATTTTAAGACTTTAATTACTAGTAAAAATATACCTGAATAAAACTAAGAAAGGGAAATAGAATGTGTACAACTTTGTAAGGGACAATGATTTACTAAAATCATTGTCAAAGTTAAAAAGGACATTGTAATGAAGGTGGAAATTAAAGGAAAACCAATATAACGTGAGCTCAAATTTGTTAGAGTTTCAACGACTTTGGTTCAGGTAAGATTAAGTATATGCTAAATCGAGCTATGGATGCGATTTTTTTAAAAGTATCTTCAGTTCGCAGAACGTCTGTTTGTCCTGAAAAAGGATTGTCTTGACGCAACTAGCCACTAGAAAAATACCAATGGAAACCAACCTACCTCACTGCTCGAAGCGTCCACTCCACACCCGACTGACCTTAATATCCAGCTCAAAGTACCCTTCTAATGGAGACCGTACCCTGACGTTTGGCGGCATCTGTATCTGAGACCCTCGAGCCGCCGGTGCTGGAGTGCCGGCAGGGATAGCACGACCACGCTCCCGGAGCGCCGGGTGAGGCCCCGCGCCGCGAATTGGAGACCGCTCTTGTTTCATTGCTGTAGAAAACATTTTAAAGTCAAGGATATATAAAGACTTTTCCAATATCAAAGATTTAGATATTCAATAGAGCTGAAAAATAACGGAGTCGTCTACTGATGGCCGTATGTCTTCCGTAGTATGTATGGTATATTTATATTTGAGACCGACCGAGGAACAATCTAGGAGGGCCGGATAAGGCCTTCAGACTTCCAGAGTCTTGGAGCGCTTTTACTTCATTGCAGGTAAATTATACCACCCAAATGAAGAACACGGTGGTAATTCTTGCTGAATAAAAAGGTCGAAAGTCGAACGTTTTTTATTTCTTTATTCCAGAGGGTGGTCTCATGAAAATCATATCCAAATTGGAACAATTAAATATTTTACCAAACCTCTTTAATAACTATTTTTTACTTAGAGTTAGTGTGCACAGTGCATGGATGATCTTTTTATTTTTTGCTTACAATAAAAACATCATATACATCCTCATAGTTGAAAAGTTATTGAACGCAATGTTAATTGTTTTGTTACATAAACGATAGCGATAACAAGTAATTAGTAAACAAACGACAAAAAATAATTTGTTAGCGTTTACAGGCTGTTGGATAGTTCGGTCACACACTTGCGATAGTGGAGTATTTTAGTAAAAAGTAAACCTCGACAAATATTATACAGAAAACCGACCTATTTTGATACTATAACAATTTTACATCTTCCAGATTATAATCCCTTGAAGCAATATGTTTGAACAGGATCAGGGGTTATGCAAGACATTTAAATCAAGAGTCCAGGGTCCGCCCCCAATTACAGTAGCAACGGGGACCACAAAAATGGGGATCATTTTAGCGCTATCTAAATCTTATGAAACTTGAATAGGGGAAACTTCTTGACCTAAATATTCCTCCTTCAAAGTTTAAAAAGATTTGGACAGCGCAAAGGCTGCCAAAATGATCCCCATTGTCGCGTTCCCATTGCCATTTGCTAGTACTGTATTTGGTGGGCCGTTCTCAAAGTAGTCTTTTAGAAGGATAGTTGCGACTGAAGAATGAAATAGTGTTGTTAAGTACAGTGAAATCTGTCTTAATTAATAGGCCACCAATGACGCGGCCTCTATTATTACAACTCCACTTAGCCCCTTCAATACTCAGCCATTTAGCTACTAAAATAAACAGCACGCGTGCCGGCAGTATATTTTAATTGTGGCATTCGTTACATTCGGAAATATGGTCATTTCCTAATTTAGCAAATTCCAGAGCGCAATGAATCATGAAGAATGCGGCTAGCATATGATTGACATGTTAATGTTGCATGAGTTTAGTCATAGTCTCTTTACAGGACAAGCACTCGACGTTCTACGCCTGGACACTTTACTACAATCCTGCAAAGAAGCAACTGGAAAAATACCTAGATGAGGGACACGGGACAGTCAAAAGCCACAGAAATGGTCTGACTTGGATGGATATAGCTAGCTACTACAAAGCGTTATGCTCCCAATAAGGGTGTTTGTAGAACGAAGGACAAGACGGCCGTCCTATCGTAATATCTCGAAACAGCAGAAAGTTTAGTTAATGAATATTTCAAACCACTACTGCTTATAACATCAACCATACGCCAGAACAATTTGACCGATTTCACCAATTGGCACATTACCTAATTTGTTTAAAAAACCCATATGGGACGCCAAGGTTCTATTAACTGGCGCGACATACCTAAAACTGTGTGTAAACGTTATGTAGTTGTACAAATATTTCCCATGCGACATGCGTAAGGCAGATGGTGCTGTTTAGACATAGGCGCCATGGTCTACCACTAAGAGGACATCTGTTCTGTTACTTGTTAAAACTTGTCTTATCATAATGAGACTGAAAAAGCCGTTACAGAGACTACATTTTGTAATCTATACTATATTGTTCTAAGGCCGGACTTCTTGAAGACCACTGAAGTTAGTATGAAACTTTTTTGAGAATAATATTTGGATTGCTGTAACCCAAAGCTTGGGAGTTAAGCACCATCCTTTGCTTTTTTTAGCTGCTGGACATACCATTCTACGGCTTTTGAACAAGTGCTTCGAATAAATCTTAAACTGTATCATACAACGTTGCTATGTGAAATTCTATCGACATTAGGTACATACATTTTATTTCATCTAGTACTGAATACTGACCGACCTAATTCTTATCTCTACCATGTCTCTACATCCGTCCGTTCAAAAAAGATTCAAGGATCTTGTCGGCAGATGTTTCTAGATTTGTACATAGCTCTAAAACTTTTACAAATATTTGAAGATTCAAAACTTGTAAATTGTTTTAATGGTGCTAACTTTTATAGTTCACTCAGCACATGTAAGTAGCATGTGGGGCGATTCGAAAGCAACGAAAACTCGTGATTGTTAAATGCTCTTTTACCTAAAAAATCTTTAGTAAGTAATTGCTTAAAAAGCAAGTCGCAAATACTGGAAGGAAACAACGCTTGGCAGACTCCTTCACTCTTTAGACCATGCATGTCAAACTCAAAGTCAGGTGGGCCAAATGCGTAACGATCGTAGAATCAGTGGGCCGCAAAACCCAACCACGAAGAAAACAAACTCATTGCATAGATATACGTAGTAGTACCTGCCCCCCTGTTCCCTAGCTGAAAGTCACTCGGTGGTTGTCGTTTGACAAGTAAAATTACTATCAATTGACAATTCTTTACGATAATTTTGATCAATTGATGGTCATATTTTTACTTGTCAAACGTTATAGTCACCGAGTGACTTTCAGCTAGGGAATAGGGGGACAGGACGCTTATCGTTTATTTAATCATTACTTAAGGGTAGTAAAATGACAGAAAAATATACTTTGTTTTAAAAAATTGAATGGGGTTAAAGTTGTTAAAGTTGTAGGGCCGCATGTTTGACATGCTTGCTTTAGACTTTTTTTTTGGGTCTGGGTGTTACGGTACCATGGTAGGTACTCAAAGTTTCTGATACAGACACAGTGCATCCTAGTGTGGGATCATGACTACGTATGAGACTATTGGGTGTTATGTTATGTAAAGTAAGTATTCGCCCAACCCATAGGCATCACTTTTCGCACACAATAGTGGTTTTAGTCGAACATTTAGAATCGACAGAATATTACGGTAGAATTTTTCTGAAAGGTAAATAAGTATCTTCTCATCTATCATACTAGTCATCCGCTCAAGACTTACACCCGTCCCGTGACCTTACTCTCTGAGGTGACAATGAGTGCTAAAACTTTTGTTCTTGTCTCGAGGCCTCTTTCAAACGAGAATTACTTGAAATACCGTGTTCTTTTGTAAAAGCGTCCGTTTCAATTTGACGGACAAAGAGTTTTCGAGTTTTGTGCGGGCAATGGAGTGTTACCAGAGAGAAGCAAGACGTTAGGTATTTACTAAAGTGTGTCACACACGTAAGAATTTTAAAGAATCACGCACACTACGTTAATATTTAGTAGTATTTGGTAGCCGATTGGGCTTTACTGATTTTTGAGCATCGACCGTTTTATGTCCAATAAACTGAGTGGCGACTAGTGTTAACTTTCTGTGGCGAATTGGCGATCAATTCAATAAACTGTCGAGGCAAATTGACCTGGATCTTTTCTGCTCCAGTGTCGAATCCGCAGGCTGCTGAGTAATGACTTCTTCTCCTCGTTGTGAGGCTCTAATTATAAGTATTAATATCTTATTTATATTCTTGTATAAGTACTCTGTTTTTTTTAAGTGCTGTATATAGTATTGTGCTACTATATTATGTTAAGTATTTTTCTTCTTTTTATCGACTATCTTAACTTCTTTAGGTTACTATTTTTTTGTGAATTTTTTTTCTGTTTCTATTTCTTATCTAATCGTGAAACTTGTTATTCGCCTTCTGCTACAATTTCGTTTCTTTCTTTCTGGTTTTGTGCTGTTGGTTTTCTTTTAAATAAATAAATATCCATTCAGACCCAGGTAAAGCTAGGTAAGTACTTAACTTCCTACAAGTTTCGAAGGCGGAAAATACTGGAGATGGAGTGTAAAGTATGTTGTATAGAATCCTATACCTAACCTACTAAATTTCGAAAGTAAGTCTTACGTTGAAGGGTACTTAGGTACAACTGGTATAGATCAAGCATATGATGAATATGGTAAAAGTTGACCTTGCATATTGGGAGGATGCATGCACATTGCACAACCACATCCCACGCAACGCTAGCACAGCCTCCTACACAGTACAGTACACTTACTGGTTCAATAAGACAGGTTCGGTTTCAGACAAACCTTGGAAGCAAATATTTTGAAGGACAAAATAAATTTAGCACAAAATGGGCGATTCTACCAGCATTTCTTCAGTACCCTACTCTCGGCTATCGTTGCAGTGATCACGACTATTTAATCAAAGCTCATTGAATATACTAGAGTCTATTTGCCTTCTTGAATATACCTTGCAAACATTGCAGAGTGGAAATCCACGAATTAACTCACGAATGCAAACGGAAATTTATCAAAAGCTAAAATTAGAGTCGCGTAAGCTAAAGACGCAAGTGTGATTGACAGCGTAACTATATGAGACGGTCTCGATTGAATGGTAATGATGAAGCTAAAATTAAATGGTGTGAGGCAGTAGGAGGCAATAATGGGAAGGTGTCTCTGCTAAGAGCTCTTATTCTTTATTTCACACTGAACACAGCAAAAGTAAGAGTTAGCGGACATTAAGACGATATTTTAAAATGGTTTTGAATCTCCAGTGGGTGGAGCTAGCGGAACTGCAAGAAAGTGATGTGCGATTAATCACTTGACACCGTGTAGAGAATAAGGCTTTGTGCCACTCAGAAGTAACTGGCGTAAGCGAGAAATTATAAAACTTCGTTTTGCTTAAAAAATGGCAAATACGATAATAAATAAGATAAAGTAAAAGATAAATAAGAAATCTTTTTCTATTTGTTTAAATACTGTAACTAGCTACCGAATAGTATAAAAAACAACCACCAATATTTTAGATTAGAAGGATGGACGCAAAACGGGTTTTATGAGAACCGATTTCAAAAAACTAATCTATCGAGAAAATTTTCACCAATCGTGTTTCTGTTTTTGATTTATTTAAATTACATCCTCAAGTAATCACTATATTAACATCAAGTTTGTAAGCTTTACCGTAACTGAGTGAGTATGTAACGCAGCGACATCAAAATTTTAACATAAATATATCGCCATAAAAAGGTGAGCTAAACACTAAAGAGCCTCTTAGTCCTCCTTAGTGTGGTAAATTTCATGTGATCTTTGGAAATTACCACCTGTTAATGAATTCTTACCACTATAATACAATCATCCATGCTTGTTATCGTCACCATAAATAGACACCACACATTTTAGAATGTTAAGACAGACATTATACATTTAAAATACCTACATAAGACATTTTTACAAGTGCTGTTATAAGTCATTTTTCGTATCAGAAATCAACTGTCTTGCAAAGTCGAGTTTTACACCATATGCGATGGCAAACTTGTCAATGGTACTCTGAAATGCTCCTTTAAGCAGCAACTATTACTAATCAGCATCATCTAGACTAGTATCTTGGAGGTTTTGCCGACATTGCCAGTAAGCAAAAGGATTTTACATGCTGTTAAAGAAGTGGCATCAAGACACACGTTAGTTTTAGTTTGAGAGAGCAACTAACTGTCTTGAAAGGCCCATGGGTTGTACGATATATATGTGGACCCAAACTCGTCACGGGTACTCCGAAATTCTCCTTTAAGCAGCAACTGTTATTGAGGTTTTGCCGAAATTGTCAGTAAACACAAGGTTTTTACATGCTGTTAAAGAAGTGGCATCAAGACACACGTTTGTTTTAGTTTGAGAGAGCAACTAACTCTTAAAAGGTCCATGAGTTGTACACACGCCAAATGCGGGCCCAAACTCGTCACGGGTACTCCGAAATGCTCCTTTAAGCAGCAACTATTACTGATCAGCATCGTCTATACTAGTATCTTGGAAGTTTTGCCAACATTGCCAGTAAGCAAAAGGTTTTTACATGCTGTTAAAAAAGTGGCATCAAGACACACATGTTAGTTTTAGTTTGAGAGAGCAACTAACTGTCTTGAAAGGTCCATGAGTTGTACGCCATATGCGGGCCCAAACTCGTCACGGGTACTCCGAAATGCTCCTTCAAGCAGGAACTATTACTGTTCTGCATCGTCTGGACTAGTATTTTGGAGTTTTTTCCGACATTGTCAGACCTTTTCAGAAAGGCTGCTATATCGACTCCACATGTTTCGTTGACTGCTTTACGACAATCTGATGCAGCGTGTGGATTTATCTTCCCGTTAATGTGGATGGTAGAACTGCAGACTTCGTTGATCAGTTCGAGGACGGCCAGCTCCGTGCCAAACATGACTTCGCAGCATCCTGGTGGTAAGCAGTGGCGGAGTGAAAACTCCCAAAGGGGTTATTATAATTCCTAGTGGAAACAAAAATCAATTCTCCCCCTCCTTGACGACTTCTGTGGCGCGGCGGAAGTAGGTTCACCTGCGACGCAGGAGGTTGCGGGTTCGATTCCCGCCTCGGAACAAATATTTGTACGATCTGCCGATATTTGTTCAGGGTGTTCTGGGTATTTTCTATGCATAATAAAAAAAAAACTATGCAATGTATTGTATTAAGTATATCAGTTATCTAGTACCCATAACACAAGCTCTGCTTAGCTTGGGGCTAGATAATGTTGTGGGAAATGTACAGCATTTATTTATTAATTTAATTATCATCACCAATATGAATCTAAGTAGAGATTTTGCTAGTTATAGTGAAAAAGCTTTACAAAGTAAATGTATAGGCAGGATGGTTATCTGAAAAGTATGTAGTAATAAAACAATTTAAGCTTAAGTAGGTATAAATTTTAGGAAATAATGTTTACCACCTGGATTTTATGTTCCATATTGCAGTGCCCAATCCGGGCACATGTTGAAGCTGTAACTTAATACCAACAAACAACATAAGACCTTAATTTGTATAACATGAACGCAATAAAACATTTTGATTTGATTTGATATATATACCAGTTCTTAAACTTATATATATATACAAAAAAAAACACATCCGTAAGTGTTATTTATGTGTAAAATCAACGGTTAGACTTGCGCAACATAAAATAGTTCAAAACAAGTATATTACATACCCGCTATTATTTTAATGTTTTTATTAACTTGTATAATTTTCCCCATACAGTCATTAAGGAAATAAACAATAATGGAAGGTAGTTTAAAACCTTATCATCCTACCATGCCAGCACAGCCCATATTGATAACCTTCTGATATGGAATTGTATTTTATACCTACTTTATTAACAATAATTGAAACCATATCCACAATCTTAGCTGTCTATATAAATTGTTGCTATTTTATTCTAGAAAACATTTGTCTGTACTATAATTATCATTAAAGACATTGAACTAGGTACCTGTTTCTTTATAAATTTAGCCTGGAAAGAACATTAATAACTTTGAAAAAATACTGAAATGGTCTATTTTTTTTTTGTTACACCGTTACAGGCAGCAGCAATTAATTGATTACCCTCGGTTGTTTGATATAAACATGCCTTTTTTTAATATAGCTTAGATTTATTTGTGTTTAAATAATTGGGTTTTGTTTGTTTGATAAAACTAATAGATAAATAATTGGTTTTTGTTTGTAATTCAAATTATAACCAATTCAGGCTGCTGGTGTATCAAGTTTAGAAAAATGGAACTTAGGTACATATTACAAGATAATTAAGAGATATCTGAGCACTGGGTGCACTATGCAAAGGAAATTTTCAAAAATGTGATTTAACAAAAACCCAAGTGTTCTAAAATATATAATATAAAATATGGCAATATAAAAATAAAATAAATTTACCTATTGAAAAATATAATTTTGCCCACAAAAAATATTAAAAAAAAAAAAAAAAAATCTAATCTAATAAAATAATACAAAGCTACCTAGGTATATGATAATATTTCATTGTTTTTACCTAATGTTCAGAACAAATATAGTGATTTGTTCTACATGTTTTTTTTTCAACTTTTTTGTACTAAGTATTTGAAATTTTTTACTCTGTCAACATGCCTACAGGTTATTAAGTTTGTTAGATAACAATATAGTTTGTGTGCTACACAGACTTGACAATAACAGCTTGTTCTTAATTCAAGCATAATAATTTAATGTTTGGCTGTAGTTCCATCATCATCATCATGATGATGAAATTATCGCGTAATTTTTCTATTCTCAGAGTCTCATAATTATATTATTTTGCATTTAGCCTCGCTGTAAATTACACAAAGACCACATTCCAATCAGATGTTCAGTAAACATGCTCAAAGTCAACAACTGGACCAAGACGTACCTATTTGTACAGTATTTCGTACTTGAGAATCGCAAACATTGCGCACGTAACGTTTTAGCAATGCCGAATTTACACATCATTTAGCCTCCTAAACGGCCGGTAAAACCAGTTACACACCTAAATCGCGAAAGTATGCTTTAATAATGTTTATAGCATAATTTCACAGCCGTAACATTCCTATTAATTCAACTATCTCATCGCATACGAAGTGGAACCGCGCGTCTTTTCCCGCGAGTCCAGCGGTATTGACATTGAGCTTGTGTTATAAATACCGACGTTACCTGCGTCCCGGTCGAACTGGTTCGGCTGGAGCTGCTGCTTGGCGTTACCCACGATCAGCGGAGACAGGATCCTGGGCCACAATATAGCGAAACACCCCACAACAATCACTAATATGAACATAGTCTTGCGCGGACCTAAACCCTCGTCGTTCGCCATTGTCGTCGTGTTTTCGTATCGTTTTCGTCACTCACGCACGTTAACAGCCGGTCGCACTTTACGGGAACATCGTCGTGTGTGATAAAAATAAAGATTTTCCTTTTCCTCCCACGGCTCGCCCGTGCCCGTGAAAATGAAGAAAGCAAACCAATGACAGCTGTCAGATGCGTGCGCCCTCTCCCGGCGCGATCGCTACGGGAGCGATCAGTTTGTGCGGATTTTCTTACAGGAGCGTCCAAGAAATCTTCGTTCTTCAAAAACTCTTCGTACTGATGATAGCCGGTGGATTGAGCTGGCTCGAAGTGACACAGCCGTATATGACATCAAACAGCTATGCCGACTTCTTGCCTTCCCAGCCACCGGCTCTGTCTCTTCTAGCGGCACGGGCGGTGAAATCGTCTGAGCGGTACCGCAGTTCAAATATTGACAGAGTAAATTAGCGGTTAGCGAGCGAGCGGGCTCTCGGTGCCTCGGTGGGCAGACCTCGGAACAATATGCCTGGGCGCGGAGGCGGCACCGGCTAATAACCCGTCCCCACCGCGAAGAGGGCTACACGCGCCCAGATGAATACTAATCACAAACAGAGTAGGTAGGTACCTAACTACTCGCGTTTAGGCGAGCCATAAGAAAAAACTTCCATGCCAAGGGTTGAATAACTTTACGGAGCCCATAGAAAGACGGTCATGCATGTTTTTTAAATTTCTTACCTACTGAGACGCGCGAAGCGCGTCGGCCGAGCACACAATCTTCTACACACTGCGACGACAAACCGGGTCAGCAGAATGTGACCCTCATCTCATGCAACCCTAAACGTTTGCGGAAAACATGATTATGTAGTTTGTTACGCGCGTTAGCTTATGTAGCTTACATTCATACACAGACATGAATGACCGAATGCGCTCACATTTGCTAAGTAGGTAATGAAAGGTAGGTAGAAGATATGATACTTAAGTGTAATTAGGCTAGTACGTAAGTCAAAGGCAGCTGATGTGACCCCCTTGAATGCACTTTCATACAGCGAAAGACCATAGGTATCTACCCGATTATGTCTACACAAGATTACCAAAAGATATGTACTTAGGTATATCTTTGGTAGGTATATGGTAAGCAATCCCTATCTCTAGCAATGATAATAAACCTAGCCAAGATTAAGCAATATTTTACCCACCATACCATGATGCAGTTTTGTGATTCTTATCAAACGATGATGTTAACCGAAAGCAGTATTTGATTTTGTTTTTTCCATCATCATCAGCCTGTAGAAGTCCACTGCTGGCCATAGGCCTCCCCCTAAGAATACCACGACCAATGCGAGCACCGCGATCGAATGCAAATGCTTGAGCCGCCTTCATCCACAGACTTCCTGGGACCTTAATATATTTAGTCCATCAAGAGGGGCCTTCCTCTACTGCCACGTCAGGTTTCGGTCGCCAAGCTTACCTATTCCCCAACGATTGTCAGTTCTGCAAGCTATTGACCTGCCCATTGCCACTTCAACTTGCTAATTCTGAGATCTATATGTCAGTGACTTTGGTTCTTCTACGGATTTCCTCATTTCGGATTCTATCGTAGTGAAATTCCTAGCATAGCTCTCTCCATAGCCCAATACGCGACATTGAGCCTGTATATAGTACGGCCAATAGATAGCGACCACTTCTCAGTGCAACAAGTCATTATGGCAACACGCACTGATTACAAAACTTTCGTATTGAGGCTATGTGGTATATGTGACGAGAAGATATTGACGTAGTTTCCCGAACGCTGCCCAACCGAGTTGGATTCGGTGGTTGACCTCTTTATTGAAGTTGGATCTTCCTAGTTGAATCATCTGACCCAAATATACCAGCATAGTAGTCAACGACTTTGACAATATCGTTTCCAACGTGTACTGGCATAGGTGCAACATGGGACATGATATTCGTCATCCCATGTCCATTTTAAGACCCACGTGTTGGGAGACGGTTTGAGGTCTCTGAGCATCGTGCCAATGTCTTCCAGCGATTCTGCCATGATTACTATGTCTTCGCCGTATCGAAGGTGAGTTTGAGTTATGTATTCGCCATTGATGTTGATGCCATATCCTTCCAGTAGAGAAGCTTGAAAACATCCTCCAATGCAGAGGTGAACAGTTTCGGAGAAATAACATCTCCCTGTCTCACACCTTTCTGCAATTGGATAGGATCCATGCACTGGTCCTAAGACGGATAAACAATATAGTGGCCCTGCTGTACAAACTCTTAGATTTTGGATTAGAAAACCCATAAACCCAACGTGACCTTATTTACGATTCACAGGGCTATAAATAGTTCACAGATCTGTGTCTGGGATACAAAACAATCCATTTTGCTATAACGCGAACGTCGGCAGGTAACCATAGGGCGTAGCATTTTTTCGATTCGACACTTAAAACCTTATTTGCTTGTCTGTATGCATGTCACACGCACCCCCTCCTTAGAAACAATAGGTAGGTAAGGTAGCTCTTTTGGTCGCAGGAAACGGCGTACGCGCATCAACTACAAAATGGCCGAAGCCGCCATCTTGTTATTACGCCTGGAATGGAGTTATAGGCCCGTCTGGATGCTTTAGAGACAGTCCACCATAAGTAGAAAGGATATCCTGGCTTGTTTCCGTTCGTGTTATGTTCACTGCATAAGTACATGATAGGAACGTGATGCACATAAAATTTGGAATGTTTCGCTTCCTTAATCGTGAAAGGCGAAAGGTGCTTCCTTTATAGATTACCTACCTGCTCGGTGGTTATAGTAGCTTATCTACCGACATCTGGTTAAATTTGAAGTAGGTAAAAATAAAACAGGACCCTGCCTGTGCGTCATCTTCGTACTTAGATCAGTTTTTTTTCTATTTGAGGGCTTTTCATCTTCTACTAAAAAAAAGTAGTAAGTTCAAATTGGTTCAAAAGATGGCGCTGAGTCCACAGTAGCTGTCAAGATAGTCAAATATATTATATGTGGTGCACGCGTATTAAGCTATTATCTAACTAGTCTGTGGCTATTAGTCATGATAAAATATTATGTTTGTGTTTGCTTCTTGAGTGTGCGCTAATGATTTCGCGGTGTTTTTAGAAGTAGTCAAAAATAAATATCACAATACGAAAATTATTTCTACGTTGTTGATGTTGACATTTCAATTTATTTTGACACTTGACAGCCAAGTTACAGAGCAGCGCCATCTAATTTTAACGCTGAAAGCATGGTTTGAAACGGCCGTGAAACCCCTCAATCGAATTGCCCACATTGTGTTAGGCGGTAACCTACTCTGACTGTAACAGAATGAAATTCTCACAGACCACATCCAGCACCTGGAACACCAGCCTATGTGTTTAGCCCAAGAGTGAAATACATTTTGGGACATCAACCATAGGACCACACGCTCTATCACGTATATAGGTAGGACATATATTGGCTCTTCAGTCCGTTACGCCAACAACTAAAATTAACGTTGTGGTTGTGCTAAGTACTGGTACTCTTTACTCCACATTAGTATACTGGGCGTAATTACACGATTAGTCATGTAAGTACAGTTACATCATTAGCTCATTCATTTTATGACACCCACGGGCGAAGCGCAGATGTCGGCTATTGTCTGCGGAAGTACCAACCTACCTTCCTTGCTTACCTTTGTTCCAAACGGGAGAGAGTTTTAGAACAAATTCAACGTGGTAGTATGTAGGTACCTACTTATAACTTTTGAAACTATCATGGTTATTAACATAATTATCACTAGAAACGGGATATTTACCATGATTTTTGAGCATTATTGATTCCCGATATTTCGGCACAGTTTCATGCGCCATGATCACGGGTAAACCTAAACTGTCTGAAGTTTACCCGTGATCATATACCGGTAGAACAAACAGCTAGTCAGATAGTCACTTGTGTGACTGAACTCCCGTTTAAAATTGAAAAAAAACTACCTACTTAGTAATGTAAATAAATACCGTGTACTAGAAAGTGTTTCAGCATTCAGTAGCTTCATTGAGCTTTCTAACATCCAGCCTAACCATACAGTTTTGCTCAACATTAGGCCGTTACAAAAGACGCGTGCGCAGTGTGCGCATATTTTCGCGTGCCGCTATTGTGAAGCTATCGGACGCGATTTGAATGCACGCCCGTTTGACATGTGGAACATACATACGGAAAGTTAAAACGGCCGGCATGATGCAGACGCATACGTGTAATAAAATCTAAAAAACATGTTGGCAAAATATGTTATTGTTGGAAAACACCAAAACATGGCACAGTGGACACGGCTTTATTCAGAGAATAGCTCTGCGGTTACTCCTAGAACAATTTGAATTGTTGGTAGGGAGGGTACCTATCATCATCATCATCACCTTTAATCTGTGGTAAACGGTGTTGGTGTCACATAGCCTAATTTTTCATAACTTAAAACTACCTTAGTTTATATATATTGTGTTACTGTTTGTTTACTCAAATAAACAAAAAAAAACCTCATATTTAGCCCGTATCTAATACACCAATGAGGGCTTTTCATCTTCGATTTAAAAGAAAAAAAGTAGTTCAAATTCGTTCGATAGATGGCGCTGACTCAACTGTATCAATCAAGATTGTCTGTGGTGCACGTGTACAAAACTATTATATAAGTAGTTTGTGGCTATTAGTCATGATATTCTGTTTGTTATTGCTTCTTGAGTGTGCGCTAGTGATTTCGTGGTGTTTTTAGAAGTAGGCAAAAATAAATACCACGAAACGAATATTATTTCTACGTTGTCGATGTTGACATTTCACTTTATTTTGACACTTGACTGCTACGTTACAGAGCAGCGCCCTCTATTTTCAACGCTGAAAGCATGATTTGAAACGGCCGTGAAAACCCCTCATTGCTGGGCATAGGCCTCTTCCAATTTCTGCCAGTTCACTATACCCTAAGTGGTAATTCACGCTAGTGTCTCTGAAGTCCGAATCATCTGATATCCACCTACGCAGCGCCATTTTTTAACGAAGCGTCGATTCACCGTGAATGGCACGAAAAAGAGACGATGATGAAGCGATTGTCGACCCGTGTGTTTCCATCAGTGCAAGCGTTCGTCCACGCCACGCGCGCCTTTACTACGAAAACTAACGAAAGGACTTTACATTACTATGCGTGAAGGGACTTGTTCAAGTAGTAGGTACAAGCCCCTAACCCCTTTACTTTTTGACTACCTACTTTATTATAGAAAGAAAGAATAAAGCAGCTCATTCACGCGAAAATATTTTGTTTAGATACCTAGGTGTATACGCCTTTGGGCTTAGCTTTGGGTATGCGAAATTGGGCGTCGTAACGTAACCAAAGAGGCTGTATAAGTAAAAGTATAGTAATAGTATGTGGTAACCTGTGGTAACAGTGTAATAGTGTCTGGTGCATTCATCCAAATCTATAACGAATTTTTATTAATTTTAGGTTTCTGCTCGGTGCGAATTCAAATCAAACCCACACCGACACCGTGCGGCGCGCGGCGCGGGGCAGGGCGCGTTCAGACGTCTCTAGCTTCTAGTTGTCTGCTGGTTGGTTGGTTTTTTGTTTTCAACATTTTTGCTCCAGTAGATTGGGAGAAAATAGAATGTGTGTGATATACTGACGGACAGACACGAGATTGATCCTATAATGGTTCCGTTGGTACCTTTTGAGTTACGAATCCCTAAAAATTACTGAATTGGCTTATTGAGATGCAGATCCGTAAGGATATCATAATAAAAAGTGGTTCACTGCTAGGTAGGTACTCATTTTTATTTTTGTTGCAGTAAAGTCCGGACAAAGTTCGACAGGCAGGAGACTAAAAAAAATCTCAGACATGTCCGGACAAGACCGGACGTGTACCTATATGGTAACCCAACTTAGTAGGTACTTACATAGAATAATTTTCAGCCAGGGTCACTCGCCAAGTCGCCACTCATAGCGGCGACAACGTTTGTAGGTTTCTACCAAATACGAGACATTAAAAAAATCCGCAGATGAAATGTAAGCGTAGGAAAAATCTAGTAAGTAAACCATTGATATAAATAGTACATACGCTAGTCAATGCTAGTAACAATATAAATAGGTATCTAAGTAGGTACCGAGTCTACCTACGGACATTTTACGATTCAATTTGAAATGTTTTTTGTGTTACCTACTTTGTAATTAGGTAACCTTATCAAACTAATCATACCAAAATGAGCCTAATCACTCTCAAAGCTATTGAAAACAACTGATTCTAACAGCCACACAAGCAAGCGTGTTAAGTAAATGGTTACAGCTGTAATATAATATGTAGGTACCTACCTAATCTACAGCGTGCAATAACTGGATCATACAATTTTCGAGTAGGCACCTAGGTAGGTAAATCATAGAGTGAAGGTCGATTATTTTAGCGGGAACACGACAAATTGCCATTGGAACGCCACAAAGTGATGTCTACTGCTAAACTGGAGGTCACGCAGAAGCGTCGGCAGCGGCGTGTCGATGTCGTGGTGATAATTTATGTAAATGTATGATTTTCAGCAAGAAAACTCGCTACCTACCTACATCGTTCTCTCATTCTTAATTTGAAGTTTCTATAAGTTAGGTACATTCAATTAAAATTCAAAATAAGATCTGCACTGACGTCCGGAATTGTCCGGACGTGTTCTGCTTTCTGTCCGGACTTTTAAAGCAATCTATCTTCAAACGCTATTTCAATGCTAAAATTACAATCGTCAAAAGTATTTTTTTTCTTCAAATCAACGAGCAGGTACACAATAATACACAGTAATACATCTGCTGCTGACCTGCCCATCAGTCCAACTCATTGAAATAACCTTTAGAAATAACAGATTTCGGGTTGGTGGCAGATAGCAGTGGCAGCTATCACCAACCTTACTGCTCTGAGATACCTACAAGAGCAATCGGTATAGCATGCCCGAGGGTTCTTTTGTGGATGAAGAAGAGCAGGCAATCCTGTTTTTGAACTTGGATTAATTTGTGGTTGTTCATTATGAAGACACCCGTAATCCACTACAGTTACCCGATAAGGAAAACAATATTACATCAGGCGACTTTTATCAATTATAGAATTAGTAAGTATTCTAACGCCTTTGTACCTACGCATTGAATTCAAACTACCTAGTGGAAAAATAACAAACCAAATATGTCCAAGCACCCATTGTGACTATGCCACAGTGATACCACTTTGGTTTCCATAATTGAACTTCATTGGCCATCGCACGTCGGTCGCCGCCATATTGAAATTAGTATGCTAACCGCGTTTTCCCGCCAAAGACATTCGTGCCGCGCCCAACCCCTCGATATAAAGAATCATGATGATGGAATGTTCGGCTGGTTTGTGTAATGAATAACATATTCATCGTCTATCATACCAAAGATACATACCTAATACAACCGTTTCTAGCATAGAGAATAATTATATTCATAACTAGGGTTTCTAGGTATTAGTCCCGCCCGTCCATTACACTATGTAGGTGGTAGGTACCTATTTAGGTTAGGTACCTACCCACTCATTCAACATGAAGAATCACGGTCGTGTCACGTGTGATGTAGTGTAGTGTTACACGGATTTTTGTATGGAAAATGAGGTTCACAGTGTGTACGCTAGGGGCGCTCATCGGTGTATCCATAAAAAAATGCAGCTATTACACATTCTCTATGTATTACACTGACTACCTACCTACACCATACGTCCGTGTCAATTTTTTTTTGCGACCTCTGTGGCGCGGTGGGCGAGTAGTCGGCTGAGATGCGAGAGGTTGCGGGTTCGATTCCCGCTGCGGGACATAATTGTATGGTCTGCAAATATTTGTTCCGGGTCTGGGAATTGTGGTACCATGGTACTCGGAGTTCCTGATACCCACGACACAGGGAATCCTAGTGTGGGATCAGGACTATGTATGTGACTGTTGGGTGTTATTTTATGTTAATTTGCAAAAAACTTACTCGGCAGCCTCCAGACGAAAGTTGCCGCAGCGGCAGAACGCATCACCCGTCACCCTATCAAGGAGACTGTCGGTGGTTTGATACCCGCCCAGTCGGTAATTTTTTGGGATACCTATACCTATTCTATAGTAGACCGTACCTAGTTTATGAAACTGGTACATAACAAGGGTTATTTTAGTACTTTACATTTGCTTATTTCATAAGTTGTAAGTCATTGATGATATAGGTACACGGAAGAATGAATGTCAATGGAAGTAAGATTTAAAGCCAGCGTTTTTTAATTGTATCCGTCTCATTCTTATCAATGAATGTTTTAATGTGTTGGAATGAGAAAAGCATTTAGCATTTCTCTAACATAGTGCCTTCTAGTATAGGTGTAAGAAGCAACACACTATAAACATCAGCAGCTATTTTAGTTGTACTTCCATTGGATTTCTTCTTCCATGTATAGGTATTATATTATGTCTATGCTCGTAGTAATAGGTGTGCTGTTATATTATATCTTTGATTTTGAATTTATTCTCTAAGTCTCCAGGGGTTTATGAAATTATCATGACCATGGAATTTTTCCATGATTATGACTCGGACACTGGCAGAATTGTGACAGTTAGCCACAGAAGCCATAAACTAAGAAAGAAAGAAGTGAACTTAAGTGAAGTGAGTTGGAACTTGGAAGAGTACTATCTATAATCTAATCTAATCTGTGCTTGGAAGTTGGAAATGGAATTTTTATTGTATGTTTGTTATGTTGTGTGTAATTCAAAGAAAAATAATACTCGTGTGATTGGATAGCTTTGGAAAGGAATTGTAAAAAATCTCAGCCATGCACGATTTTACGAGCCAGAACATAATATTTATTATCGCCGCTGGTGTTCTAACGTTTGTGATTCTGTTCATATTTGCCAAGAGGCAAATTACTAGGTTTGCCCTTCGATCACGGAGAGGACCCCATGTTCCTATCGGAGCTGATGCCAAGAAAGTATGTACTTGCCCGGCTCTTACTTCTTTATAGTTTATTTTATTCGTTAGGCGTCTACTGTTGGACGAGGCCTCCTTCATAGTATGCAATGGGGCGATTTGCGATAATCACCAAGCTTGGCAGGTGGATTCGTGATCGCAGTATTGGTGTTGAGTACTCAGGTGGATGCTGCTGCCCATCCCCTGGTGTAATCCCGACTCTTACTTACGGCTGACGAAACGCTGATGATAAGGCGTCTCTGCTCGTGCTAATCTCCACGGTTCTAGGCTAGTCTCCTTCATTTACGGCCCACTGACTAGTCGTCGACCCATCTAGCCGTTTAACGTTTCTCTTGCCACAAGAATTTATCAGGCATTATATTAAACATTTCACATCTGAAAGATGTGCATACATATAATCCAAGGAAAGATTGGTGGATTGTGTGGAAGATAGCATGGTAAAAAAAGAGTGAGTACCGAGAGGATGACTGTTAAAGGGGAGTGCAAGAAAAAATGATTTATACCCTAATTTTCAGTGAGTAATGTGGTGACAATCTCAATGGTTACCAAACCCTTGCCTCCAACTTCATAATTGACCCATTTAATCATATGGTGCTGATTCTGTACTGCTTATTAGATTTAAAAGAATTTTCACTGTCTTATAGGAAATAACATGCATGAATTGGTGATTTTAAACAAGAGAAGATGATGATGACTCCTACCATTACCTATAGCTATCTATCTAGGCTTAGTTGCAATGGAACAGGAGTAATTTAATCTATAAGACGATTCAAATTGATCCTTGTGATTTCAATCAATAAAATTTGATTTGACTTATCTTTATTTTACAAAAATCTGATATTCCCCAGTGTTTGAAGAAAGAGATTGAACGCCGTATTGAAGCAGTCCCCCGTATTATGCATGAGCCTCGTCTGCTGAGCACAGAGCCTTCTCAATACATACTGGAGCCGCAGCAGCCATACCATTACCGATTCAGAGCTGTTGATGATGTCAAAACTTTAGGTATGTGAGACTGAACTGGCAAATCTGATTTACATATGTCTGCAATACTATCTTTGATACAATTATTGAATCTTTAGGTAGGAATCACCTCTAACCTCTTTGATGTCGATCCACCTATGTACCCTTTCAGCAACGTAGAGAGAACAGAGACCTATTAGAGACCTACAAGATCCTAAACAACCCCAACAGTATACCAGATTTATCACAGACACTGTATACTATGAACAATAATATAGGGCTGAGAGGATACTCGCTGAAGCTAAGCAAGGCAGGCCAAGTACCAGCAATCCGAGGATGCACATATTGCCCAATCGCATTGTGCACACTTGGAACCGGTTACCAGACTCAGTGATCAGTGCCCCATCAGTGAACTCTTTCAAAAATAGACTGCACAAACATTTAAAGTGCTCTGACAAGGACTAAGATATACATGCATCAGTTTCCAGAGCTGCCTGTGAATTATGAATAATAATAATAATATAGGTAGATTTTGGCAATGGTGTATTTTAGTGCTAAATTCATCTCGGCGGTAGATAGATAGAGTAGGTTTGTGTTATCTGACTCTGTCACTGCTGGACATAGGCCTTCCCCTTAGAATGCCACGACGAACGGTCTTGAGCCGACTCCATCCACCGACTTCCTGCGACGTTTATAATGTCTGTAGTCCATAGAGTGTAATTAAGATATAAGATAAGATAATGTACATTATCATACATAATATGAAAAGTCAAAAAAGTGTGTCCAAGGTGCTCATGCAGGTAATTAAAATGATTGACAAGAGATGACACCAAAGTTTGCATCTGAATATGAATTTTTGTGTCAAACTTCTAAATTTTGTGATATTATGTATTTGCAGAAGATGAGATATCCCAACAAGACCCAGTCCTCCGTCGCCACCCGCGCGAGTCACTGCGCGCATTCCTGCTGTCGTCGCTGGCCGCCCCACTCGATGGCCGCGGTCAGAAGCTCGTGCACCAGTTCTGCGACACATACGAGTACGCCCGACACCACCCAGGAGAGTTTGGAGAGGATGAGTACCAGGCATATAGTCGACTTCTACTGAAGCTCTTAGATGCGTAAGCCATATTTCTAGACTACCAGTAGTAGTAGAAGAGCTCCATGTTAAAGAGTTTATTCAGAGAATTACTAGCTAGTTCTGTCTCCAAGCAGTAGTGCTGGTGAATTTACAGGCACATAAGACTTACCATCACAGTGCAATGCCACAATATGGTAGGTCCCAAGTGATTTTACAGGTATTTCAACTGTAATGTTTTAGGAGCAATCATTGATGAAGTACTGCTTTACATTAGGTGAGCTACTTGCTAGTTCCCTAACATGATTCAATTCAATTCTTTATATGTCTTGGGGTGGTGTTGCCACTAGTTCGCCAATGTCACGTAGTAAGTTAGGCTTGCAAACGATTAAGAATGATCGATGTTTTTTGGTTGGTAAAACATTTTATGACTGTATAGGTACCTATATACAACTGAAAAGCATAAATTCTAACATATTTGAATAAGAATCTTAGTGCTAGTTCAGTTTTTCGCCACCACTATACAGAGTTGCACTAAACATCAATGAACTACTTCTAGAGCTCGTCTTCTGTCGCGTGTGGGTACGTGTCGTGGCAGCTCTCCGCGCCCGCAAGCTACCAGGAGACCGGCTGCGAGACTCCTCGATGCGGCCAGGCTTCGTCCCGGGAACAAACCCGCTACACTTCATAAGCGATACACCGCGTTAGAGGTAAACACCCGCCCGCGACCCCGCCGTCTCACTTGCCGCCCATCACTTCTTCAGCAATAGAGTGGTTTACAATTGGAACGCGCTATCAGATGACGTTGTTACTGCCACTTCCGTCAATGCATTCAAAAACAAACTCAACATCCGACTTCGAACAAATAAATCAGTGCTCAAAAAAGTTTACCAAAACTAAGAGACAATATTCTGTTGACGTAGACACATAGACACATCAGCGAAAACTGCTCGTCTATAAATAAATAATAATAATAATAACTCTCTGCAGCCCTAGCCTTCGACCGCTTGGGCCTTCGCTCCGCGGTCGGTGGTTTACCGTTTTGTAATATATTTTTTACTATACTGTTTTTTATATACTATTTGTTTTTATAGATAAGTAGTATTCCTTTATAGTAGAAAATGTATTTTATAAAGAGTTTTAAAATAAATCAGCGTCATAATAATAATAAACACATTATATTCCTGTTATGTAACTTTAAATTAAGAAGCTGACTAAATATAGTTTCTTAGATCTTCTATGACGAAAGCAATTCCAGAAAACACTACTTGCTGTAACTGACGTTTGAAACAAACTACTAGAAACTGATAAGTGCTCCTTAAACAATTAAAAACAGACTTGATAAACGTTTTAAAACAGTGCATTGCTGTCTAATTATATATTGAGACAGTTTCTTAGATCTTAAATGATGAAAGCAATTCCAGAAAACACTTCATGCCTGTGTAACTGACACTTCAAACTACTAGAAACGTATAAGTGCTACTTAAACAATTAAAAACAGGCTTTGCAAAAATTTTAACAGTGCACTTATATGATAATTAATTACAGGTCAGCAGCTGCTAATGTATCAAGAATATTTATAATTTTGCTAACTCTTAACTTTCCTTTATTCCAGAATATGCCAGCAGACAACAAAATAGAAGATGAAGTGATCAGAGTCCCAGTTAAAAGCCCCACCGAACTAAAGCCACCACCGGCTGATGAGACGGCTGTGTGAGCTCGACTCGCGCACACTCTCTAGTGTGTGCGTAACCAGGAGCAAGTGAGTGTGGTGAACGTAACAAAACTACAGCTTAAATCTGTTACGGGAGCTGCAGTGAACGGGACAGAACTACAGTTTAAATCTGTTACGGGAGTTGTAGTGAGGACAGAACTAGAATCTAAGTTAGTAGGAGCTGTAGTGAACGGAACAGAGACTGAAGATTTAAATGTAGTGGGTACAGAGCTATTGCTTCGTCCAAATCTGTTGGATAAAACTACTATGGATCTTAATGTTGAGACCACCTTGTGAATATAATTGTATGGAATAAAATAAAAGTGGTCAAGATGTGTAAACTATGTAAAACTATGACAAATAATGACTGAGCAAGCAGTGTGTATTGTATAGGGGTTAGAATATGATTCCACACAAAGATGTATTGTAGAGAAGTATGAAATCATATTTCATGGTGGCACTTCACTTTGTGTATTTGCATAAATGTTTGCATTATTTTGCTAAGGCAAACAACATTGTGTTCTGATGGAGCCATGGTTGATTTTGCCTTGGATAAATAACGTAAACATTTGCGAATACACCAAGTGAAGTTGCACCTTTAAGTATTAGGTTCACAACTTCACACACACATAATATATCTAGCTGGTAATGTTTAATTTTTTCCCAGAAAGATAACCATAATTTTGTATGGGCCTCATCCAAGATATGACGTCATCTCGAACAAGGGGTTTTTTAAAAACACAGAGGCTCAATTCTCATATATAAAAAACATTAAAATCACAATATAATCTCATGTCAGTCGCACTGTCACATAGTTACTATTACTTAATCTCTGTGTATGCATGCCAAGATTAAGTAATAGTTACTACATGCCAGTGCGACTGACACACGATTATATTGTGACTTGAACGTTTTTTAAATAAGAGGATTGTGTAGTAGACCAAAGTTTAGAACTATGTGGTAGGTAGTTAAGGCAGTACCCCGACCAAACACGGCGTCAAGCTGTTTTTTTCAAGCCTCTCTCCTCGTTAAATAAAGCAAGTAGAAAAAAAAAAAAAAAATCACCACATATATTTGACATTTTGTCATCAAGTTCCACGATTGGTTTTATGATTTAACGTCGTAAGTACTCGACAATAAACCCATGAAAAAATTTAAATAAATCATGATTTTGTACATCTTCTCTTAAAGTTCACGTTACTGATTTTTTTGGTTTACACAATTGGATAGTTAATTTAATAGTAGAATTATTACACGATTAATTTTTTTTAAAATGGGTTCTCTTTATTTTTTATGAATTATATATTATGAATCCGTGCGAATCTGGCTGTGCGCAAGGAGCGGACCAGTCAGCCGCCGGCTCTCGGACGGACGGCTAGATGGCAGTACTATTAGAACGGACTACATAGGTGTCCCTAAAATAATTTTTTTTTGCGATGTATTGTAGAGGCGAATACCTCAAGGTCATTCGGTCAGGGTAGCGCCTTAAGGTAACTATAATTATTTATTCATGCTGTAGTGAGTAATGTACTAGAATAGATCAATAATTAAACTTTTTAGTATTCATATTTTATTATAGTCATTTTGCATTGTCAATCTTACAAGACTAGATTACAGAATCAAGAATAATTTATTGAAAAGTAAGTTTTAAAGAGAGGCCCTCCACTCGATGGACTAAAGACATTATAAATGTAGCAGGAAGTCGGTGGATGGAGGCGGCTCAAGACCATGTGTCGTCTAGTAGTGGACTTCTACTTATTCTGCAATGATGTCATTACCGAAATGACTTTCCCTGTAACAAAAGAGTTGTTTACTCATGCAGCCAAGTGGTTGATTAAAATGTGACCCGAACTTCGGATTCTCATCAAACCGGCAATTGTTTAACCAATTCGACCATGGATTGAGATGACTGCGAAATTAATGGCCTCTTAATTTTTGGGTAACATTAATTATTAATGTTCTTCATTATGGAATGGACACCTTAGCAGAAGGTTACTACTGGTAGAGCGCTTACGCCCTTTTGGATGCGAATGAATTTGCTTCTATTTTGGCCATTATTTCATCAAACTCCATGAAATGTACACATGATCAATACACTAATAAAGTAACCAGACCTGTGGCGCGTTAGTTTGTTAAAAATTTATGATTTAACCATTTTGTTAGTAGTAGAACTTCTTGTGAAAGAGTTCGTCCGAGGAAGTACTACCACCGTACCTATTTCTGCCGCCAAGTAGTAGTGTTCGCATTGCTGTGTTTCGGTTTGAAGGGTACGGGTGCCGGTGAAGTTACAGGCACGTTAAACTTTTCATCTTTACGTCTCAGGGTCGGCAGCGCGCGGGTGATGCCTCTGGTGTTACAGGCGTTCATAGGCTACGGTAACTGCTTTCCGTCTGGTGGGCCGTAAGCTTGTATGCTTGACAAGTAGCATAAAAAAAAAATAAGAACTAACTAACGCACCACGGGTCTAGATATTAGTGTACTGATCATGTGTACAGAGTTTCATGGAGTTTGAAGAAATAAAAGCAAACTTTGTAAGTACCCTTTTGCTAGCTACCTGAGCTAGGTGACCTCCTCTTAAAATAACAAACAATAGGAAAGAGGGACAGATACTCACAATCTTGTCCAGATCTTGTGCTTTGCAAAGGGTTCCGTATGTCGCAGCGAGAGCAGTGTGCGTTGGCAATAACTGGCTACTTCCTCGCTCAGGCAGTCACGTGTATGCCACAGCCATTCTAACACCTAGGAAACAAATAATGTCGTCATGAATCCAATACCGTCTTTATTTATAAGGGCACACGGGGCCCGTGCCCAGGGCCCCCCATCCTCAGGGGGCCCGAAGGAGCGACAATTTCTCTCACATTTATTCCAAAACGTTTTTGACGGTGGTACCTAACAGCGCCACGATCATTTTTTTTGTTAAATAATATAATATATAAATATAATTGAAAAATGCTAGTATAATTAGCTTTCTTTACTTTCCATAACTTTTCATTTAAAAAACCGACTTCCGCCATTGTATTCGACTAAATATTTGGATGAAAAAAAAATGATGAAAGAACCATAGTGGTGAAAGGATTATGAATGCAAATGCTTGGTTTGTTGCTGAAAATATCAAAATCGCCATATGTATGCCTACAATATTTGAGGAGTTCCCTCAATTCCTCATGGATTCCATCATCAGAACAGGATTCTGAAAAAAATGGGACCAATCTGGAAGTATATATATTCAAATAAAAAAAGAATTTTCCAAATCGGTTCATAAATGCCGGAGATACGAGGTAACAAACATACAAAAAAAATACAACCGAATTTAGAACCTCCTCCTTTTTGTGAAGTCGGTTAAAAAGGGCCCAAAATTCTTATGTTCCCAAGAGCTATAGCATAGTTTAAGACGGCCTTGCATGAACCTGTGGATGGACATAGGCCTCCCTCATAGAATGCCACGACGAGCCGCCTCCATCCACCAACTTCCTTACCAAAATTATCAGTCTATAGAGGGGGACCTTGGGGGGGGGGGGAGTGAAGGTAATGATATTTCATTAAAATCTAAAACTGAACGCCCCGCTATTGCGGGGCGTTCAGTTTTAGATTTTACGAGAGTTGGAGGAGTCCTATTCTTAGGACGAGACAACCACGGCTAGTGAAATATTCATGTTTAAATGTAGTATTTTTTAAACTCTCGCGATTAGAACAAGGTGCTTAAGTACGTCTTTTTCATCAGCAGTCATCTACTCTCTCTGCAGTCATTCATGAGTTTTGGGACTCACTCAAAGATGACAACCTCTGTGACGCGGCGGGCGCGTAGCCGGCTGAGATGCAAGAGGTTGCGGCTTCGATTCCCGCTGCTAGACAAATGTTTGTATGATCTGCAAATATTTGTTCCGGGTCTGGGTGTTGTGGTACCATGGTACTCGTAGTTCCTGATACCCACGACACAGGGAATCCTAGTGTGGCATCAAGACTACGTATGTGACTGTTGGGTGTTATGTTATGTTGTATAAATTGAACGAACTTGTAAAGTACAATCCTTCCACGCCTCTCTAGCCAGCAAGGCGGGTGCGGCCGCGGGCAGTAGCCGGTACGTGGCGCTGGAAGAGACCCGTAACAGCGGCGATAAGTCCGCCTCGAGCGCCCAGTGCCCGCTCAGAGCGATCACCGCTAGTGTGAACACTGTGCATAGGTACAGCTTTGATGCCATGTCTTCCATTCTGGGGAACAAGACACTGAAAGTCACTCGGGGTGTTATTACAAAACATGCCCTTAGTCCAAGTTTAAACCAGGACTACCAGTCTAGGCTTAAATATCGACCTACGGTATATAAGACTGTAATACAAAAGAAGATGGTTTGTTTTCCAGAAGCAACTTTCATTTTGAATCGTCTTATAAACTAAATTTACTCCTGTTCCAACGCGACCAAGCCTAGAAGAATCAGGCAACAAACACGGCTTGGCTTACAAAAATGGTCCGTCTTACCACTTGGTGAGAAGCGCCTGCGTGGTGCCTCGAAGCAAGCAGTTGCTGATACATAGTAAATGAGAACTTCAAAACCCTAGGAATGTAGTCAAAAGTAGCTCCACACTTGGCAGGCGGATTGGTGTCAAATACTCCGGTGGATGCTGCTGCCCATCCCGTGGCGTAAATCCTCGTCGCCTTTTACGACATCTACTGTTTTGGAGGAGTACCTATTCTTTGGTTTTTTAACCGACTTCCCAAAAAAGGAGGAGGTTCTCAATTCGGTTGTTTTTTTTTTTTTTTTTAATGTTTGTTACCGCATATCTCCGGCGTTTACGAACCGATTTGGAAAATTCTTTTTTTATTTGAGTAGATATACTTCCAGATTGGTCCCATTTTTTTCAGAATCTAGTTCTGATGATGGGATCCATGAGGAATTGAGGGAACTCCTCAAATATTGTAGGCATACATATGGCGATTTTGATATTTTCAGCAAGACACCAAGCATTTGCATTCAGAAAGTATCATAATCCTTTCACCACTATGGTTCTTTCATAAAAAAAAAATCATCCAAAATTATTTTGTCGAATACTATGGCGGAAGTCGGTTTTTTAAATGAAAAGTTATTGATATTAAGTTTCTATAGAATCTTTCGTGTATAAATTGAGGATAAAAATGAATTTACAACAGTTGCTTATCATCATCAGCCTGTAGAAGTCCACTGCTAGACATAGGCCGTCTCCATAGAATGCCACGACGAACGGTATTGAGTCGCCACCATCCACCGACTTTCTGCCGCCTTCTAAACGCATGCGTGTGTTTAATAATACCAATTGAGTACTCACTCATTGAACGCGACTTGAGTCCGCGCCAACAGTTGAAGAAACCATCCTCTTGTGGCGTCAGAGTCGGGCGGTGCGTCGCGCAGCGCTGCGAATATGTAGTGCAGAGAGAACTCTTGTTCCCTGCAAAAAATATAAATTGTATTAAATACATACATCAACACACGCTTTTCTCCCCGAAGGAGTAGGCAGAGCCTCAAAGGACCTCTTCTTGAGGTCTAAAAAGGCCACTTTATATGAATTATTATGCGATTCATATAAAGGAATTGCTAAGGATCTGCTGAGAATTCGGAAAATGAATTGCTACCAGATGAATTGCTCAATGTGGCAAATTCATCTGGTAGCAATTAATTTTCCGAATTCTCAGCAGATCCTATATATGAATCGTCGTATTATGATTCATATAAAGTGGCTTTTTTAGACCTCCTTTTCACCGTGGGTTGCGCAATCGCCGGAATATAAACGTGAAAAGTGGTGTGCTCATCGCCGCCATTGCTTTTCACAACAGACTCAGCTAACGCTTTCTTCCAGTAATAACACACTCCTGCTTGGCGGAAAAAAAGGCATGGTGGTAGTGATCTTTCCACAAGAAGTTCTACTACTAAAACGACATCCTCGGGAGGAGACGGAGGGGTCTGTTCTTAGGCCGGACACACCACGGTCAACTTATGTATACACCCTAAATGGAGATGTTAGACAACGCCAGAGATAGGTAGTAACCATCAAATACCTACACCCTTTCACCCCCCACACAACCTCTTACACTTCCACACTCACCCCCCCCCCCCTCTCACACACTCACATAATACACTATACATTGAAGTATGTGTAATTTGTTTGACATTTAAATTCTTATAGACATACCTAGCTTCATTAATATTATTGTACACCAATCTTGGTAACATAGTGGACATTGTTTTAAATTTTTACCTTACATCTTAATACCATACCTATGTTTGACAATAAATGATATTTGATTTGATTTGATTTGAGTTAGTTCTTAATATAAGTTTTTTTTTTAATTTTAAATGTCTTTATTTTGTTTGTGACGACTGTAGTATAACTTGTTATGTCATTTGGGAGAGAACTGTTTTCTGGAGGGTGATTATGTAATTCTGTTGCTATTGATTTCAATCGATTTCAATGTTGTTTCTATTTGAAATTACATTTATGCAATTACCTAATTTACGCATTCTTTTGCAATTACCCTTTGTAAGCAAAATGGGTGAATTGAGTGATCGCAAGAGCGTCATTCGAATAAAACAGCATTGAAATCGATTGAAACCAATAGCAACAGAATCACGTTATCCCGCCATTAGCGTGAGCTGTAGCCCAGCTCACGCTATTCCGGGAGACAAGGCCACATTTATTTTAATCATCATGTTATGGTCAATTAATTATTATTTTCATGGCTTCATAATGAAGGTATTACTCACGTGATCTGCGTCGCCTGTGCATCCACAATCTCATTGAGCCAGTACAACGGTTTGTCCCCCTCACCCCTCGCCAGATTCCCCCGTACGGCGCCTGCGCGTCTCACGGCACCGGCCTCAACCTCCCACCAGCCGGACGGCGAGCTCATTCGCTCCAGGTGTTTACACGAGAGCGCAGAGCAGGTGGCGACGTATGTTGGCCACGCCTGCAAGATTCATGAACTAGTACAGTGGTGGGCAAACTTTCTTAATTGAGGGCCAGAAAGTTTAAGAAATTTCAAAGGAGGGCCAGGATTATAGGAACAATGCGTTTTGTGTTGAATTTTTAACCGACTCCAAAAAAAGGAGGAAGTTCTCAATTCCGTTGTATTTTTTTTATGTTTGTTACCTCATTGCAAAACAAAATGTATGAGAAATCGTATAATTCTGTACTCGACGATTTCATGGACGTCTCTAGGTCAAATTCAGCTCTATTTCATTTTGTGCTTGCAAGGAGAGTTTCGCTGAAGACGTAACGACAAGAGAGACATAAAACTAGAGTGCGACTTTACACATAGTTACGAATTGCGAACAATCATGAACTACACGAACTATTCTACTAAGTTGAATCTACTTTATGCTTCTGGACCGTCAAAAAATATTTATTGCGGGCCATATATTATTCATGTCGAAGGACCGCCGGGCAGGCCGGACTAAATGCTTTCGCGGGCCGGAGCTGGCCCGCGGGGCGTACTTTGTCCACCACTAAAATATACCGATAAAACCGCGTGGCCTGATGTCGCTCTGCCCCTCGACTGCTAAAATGGAAATTTGCAATATCTGTACTTACCTATTTACATGTTTGTATTAGATTATTATTTATAAGTATAACAAGCGTAGCGTGTGCTGTCTTGCATATTTTTGCAGATATTTATTTACTTTTGGCTACCTTCCTAAGGTTTTTAAGTTCTCATTTACTATGTATCAGCAACTCCTTGCTCCGAGGCACCACACAGGCGCTTCTCACCTAGTGGTAAGACGGACCATTTATGTAAGCCAAGCCGAGTTTGTTGCCTGATTCTTCTAGGCTTGGTCGCGTTGGAACAGGAGTAATTTAATTTTATATAAGACGGTTCAAAATGATCCTTGTGATTTCAATGAATAAAGTTCTTTTTGACTTTGACACTGAACTAGTATAACATAACACCCAACAGTCACATACATAGTCCTGCCCCCTATTCCCTAACTGAAAGTCACTCGGTGACTAACATTTGACATATACACCTCCTTGGAGCAGTGGGCGAGTAGCCGGCTGAGATGCAAGAGGTGCTGGTTCGATTCTCGCTGCGAAAAACTATACTAAACTAACTAGTTTTGAGCAATTGATAGTCATTTTACTTGTCAAACGTTAGTCACCGAGTGACTATCAGTTAGGGATAGGGGGGCTGATCCCACAATAGGATTCCCTTAGTCGTGGGTAACAGAAACGAGTACCATGGTACTATAACGCCCAGACCCTGAACAAACATTTTCAGATCATGCAAACATTTGTCCCGCAGCGAAAATCGAACCAAGGAAACCTCCAAAGAGATCGAAACCCCTCCGTCACCCACACATGGGGGTCGTGGACTCCCTTTTTCTAGCAACGAAGCGTCAGCTTATCACAGCTGTTATACCTTTTATATAAGGATTAGTAATATTGTCAAAACACTCACCACATTATCATCTCCGATCACATTGAAGTATTGCTCCACTAACTGAGAAAGCAGGGTCCTATTCGCATCGTGAATGTTCTCACAATCCAAGCATTCCTTTATTAGTCTCAGCTGTTTTATGAACAGGTAGTCCTCACCATTGTCTGAAGTATCTTTAAATGAGAAGGACTCTTTACCACTTGTCAAGGATTCTTTACCACTTGGCAAGAACTCTTTGTCACTTGGAAAGGACTGTCACTTGGGAAGGACTCTTTGTCACTTGATTAAGGCTCTTTACCACTTGGAAAAGGTTCTTTACCACTTAAGAAGGATTCTTTACCATTTGCCAAAGACTCTTTATCACTTGGGAAGGACTTTTTGGCACTTGGAAAAGGCTCTTTACCACTTGATAAGGATTCTTTACCACTTGGCAAATACTCTTTGTCACTTGGGAAGGACTTTTTGTCACTTGATAAGGGCTCTTTACCACTTGATAAGGATTCTTTACCACTTGGCAAATACTCTTTGTCACTTGGGAAGAACTATAATTACCACTTTGTAAGGCCTTTTTGTCACTTAAGGACTCTTTACCTGAGGAGTCTTTGCCAGTTAGGTTTTTCGTGGTAAGTAGGGTCTTTTCATAGGGTATCTCAGCTTTGACACGAGAGATGGATGAGAACGCGTCGGTTAATGTTCGTTCTAGCGGACCACGGAGGGAATTGGGGGGAATAGTTCGAGTTAAGGTGGGGAGAAGAGAGTAGAATAGGATGATGTCCGTTTCCTGAAAAAAAAAAAAAACTATAAATTAACAATGACGTTAATTCAGACCGAATGTAAACGTGTTTTAAAAATATTTTGAATCTGTCGTCGGAACCGTTAGTTTCGCTCAAGTACTATCCACACATACGGCACGGGGCCGGGCCGTGTTCCGTCCGGAGCGCCCAGCCCCGGCACGGATGTGTATAAACGAGTTCATACAAAATGTTACCGCCCGATATTTCTTTGCGTTCCGGACAGAACACGGTCCGGCCGCAGCCCGTCCCCGTCCCGGATGTGTTTAGATAGTCAGTTTTGGTACTTACATCCCCATCTCCACTTTGAAGACTATTCACCCAATTTTCAGTCAGCACTCTTGCAGATGGCGTTACCTATGAAATAAAAATTACTTAAACATGTTCACGACCTCTGTGGCGCAGTGGGCGAGTAGTTGGCTGAGACGCGAGAGGTGCGGGTTCGTTTCCCGCTGCGGGACAAATATTTGTAAGATTGCAAAAATTTGTTCCGGGTCTGGGTGTTGTGGTACCATGGTACTCGTAGTTCCTGATACCCACGGCACAGGGAATCCTAGTGTGGGATCAGGACTACGTACATACGTAGTCCTGATCCCACACTAGGATTCCCTGGATTTTTTTTTTAACAGTCACATGACTGTTGGGTGTTATGTTATGTAACAAATAATAACATTCATAATATTAGTAGTATATATACCTTTCCACATCTGGTTGCGAGTTGGATAGCCCCTCGTTTCCAAACTCCCCCCTTAGCAATAACTTCAGTCAGGAAATGCATGTCCATGGGAGGGAGTGGTTTAGACAGTTCTGACCCCAAGGTCTCTAATATAGCCAGGGTGACTTCGTCTGGGCAGTCGTAACTAGGTGTTGTGACCTAAAATAAAATGTTAGATAGATGTACTGATAGAACACTGACTGTATTCATTGCGTGTTACATGACCAAAGAACTTTAAATTTTTGCTTGCTGTTATATAAGTGTAAAGATGAATAAATTAAAAGATAAATTAATAATATACTATAACTTTTCATTTAAAAAACCGACTTCCGTCATTTTTAACCGACTTCCCAAAAAAGGAGGAGGTTCTCAATTCGGTTGTATTTTTATTCGACAAAATATTTGGATGAAAAAAAATGATGAAAGAACCATAGTGGTGAAAGGATTATTATACTTTTTGAATGCAAATGCTTGGTGTCTTGCTGAAAATATCAAAATCGCCATATGTATGCCTACAATATTTGAGGAGTTCCCTCAATTCCTCATGGATCCCATCATCAGAACTGGATTCTGAAAAAAAATGGGACCAATCTGGAAGTATCTCTATTCAAATAAAAAAAGAATTTTCCAAATCGGTTCATAAATGCCGGAGATATGCGGTTGTTACCGCATATCTCCGGCATTTATGAACAAAAAAAAATGTGTTACCTCCTATGTGTATAAGTTGTACTTACTTACTTTATTAGAGGGATTGTAGGACCTTATGATTGGGTATCTATGATAGTTACTACTGTCTAATTTGTTCAATTACTTTAATAATTGTATCATTTATTGGGTTATTCTCGCATATTAAGCTCCACCGTTATTCGAAGCATATAAATTAATATAGAGAGTGGCAACTCTGTTTTTCTAGTCACGCGTCACTTTCTGGTACCTCATTGGTCGATTTTCCCACTCCTCTACCTTACCTTTCTACCACCAGAGGGCGCGCACGTCAACTTAGTGCGTTGCGCGAGTTTGACTTTCATTGGCGTTTTGTTTTTCGTCGCGTTCGGACGTGCAAAAATTCTCGTAGAATTTATTGCAATTGCTGGTACATTTTATAATTTTACAAGTTACCTACATAAACGGTTTTCCCGTTCGATATTATTTTCTATATTTTAATAATTTTTGCCTTTTAGATAGGTATGGTGGACTCGATGAGTTCGAGTTCAGACTCATCCTCGGATACGGGGGAAAGAAGTCCCACTCCGCCTGCATCGCGACCACTTAAACCTGGGAAGAGGAAGGCAGCTAAACCGGCACACGAGAATAAGCCCAAGCGGCAGCGTAATAGCGATGCAATACGGGTACTAACGGAAAAGGTCAGTGAAATATCAGATTTTCTTGGGAACTTTTGTCAACCCATATCTCACTCAAGTGAATATGACGATGATTTAAATGCTGAAGTGAGTCGTGAACTCTATTCTGACGACGGACAGGAACCTACGGTTACAGCAGAATCGACGAACACTTTGAAGCTGTCTCTAAACACTGTTTTAAAGGAGCCATCTGTTCCTAAATCCTTGAAGACTCACGTCGATACCATTCAGGCTATTCAGCATTTTGATTCGGAGGATTGGTCTAATCTGAGATATTCTGAAGTCCAGAAACATTACTGTTCCCGCCCTGGATTTACAGAGCTTGAATCAAATGATGAAATAAAACCTTATGATAGATTCACAAATTTGAGCCTTACTGAACGTGGTTTCGCAGCAATCACTCAAGCTCTAATCAAACAGCAAGAAGCTGCCCAAAGTTCTATCGATTCATTGGTAAAGTGGTCGAAATCATCTTCAGATTTGTCTCCTCAGTCGCTTCTCGATAAAATAAAAGAACTTTTTGTTGAGGGTGATTTTCAAAAAATCTCCAACGATGCCCTTCAACTCGCGTGTGGGCACCGTGCTGATCTTATTCAGCAGCGGCGTGACAATATACTCCGTTCAGTCAAAGACAAATATTTCAAGGCAACGTTAAGAAAGATTCCTCCAAGCTCAGACTTTATTTTTCAAAAAGAAAATTTTTCATCTGCTATCGATAAAAATGGGGGTATTGCTAAAACTTTTTGGCCGGTGCGTCAACCAAGCCAAAATAAACCTGCTGCGCAAGCAGGCATGAGTCATTCAAATTATAAGCTACCTGCGCAAGGTACCTTTGAGCCTAAGAATTTTTATTTGAATATGCCAAGATTTGGTTTACCCCAGCCTGCGCAAGGCAATCAAAATCACTTTAACTCCATGAGTAGGCGTGACATGCATCGCCCACAAAATATGCAAACCAATTTTCAAGGCAACCCCTCGCGTCAGAGGGGATCAAGGTTTCAATTTTCAGACGGTTTCCGTCACAATGCCGGTCGAGGCCAGAACAAGAACTTTAGCCAGAATTTCCCGCGCAGGGATTATCAACAAAAAAGAAAATTATGACTCGATCAATTTTCAAGCGGGCCGGTTAGCAAAGTTCCTAAGCAGTTGGCAGGCGTTGCATGCCCCTCCAACGATCATAAAAATAATTCAGGGTTTTCGAATACCATTTTACAGAAAACCTCCTCTGTGTGCCCCAAACTTAAAACACCAAACTCCTTTTTCGAGAGAAATGGAAGTAACAATAAAATCACTATTGGAAATGAAGGTTTTGGAGCCCGCGGGCACCGGTCCAGGTTTCACATCTTCGGTATTCCTGACTCCGAAAAAAGACGGCTCGACACGACCGATCTTCAACCTAAAAAGGTTAAACGAATACATCAGAAGTTCCAGATTCAGACTGATAAACATGCAAAGAATTCCAACTTTTGTGCAACCACACGATTGGCTAATAAAAATAGATTTGTCGAATGCATACTTCCACCTCCCAGTTGCAAAAGCGCACAGGTGTTTCCTGCGATTGATCTTCAAAGACCAGGTGTTGCAAATGACTTGCCTCCCTTTTGGCCTTGCTTGTTCCCCAAAAGTGTTTGCGTCGCTCACCAACTGGGTCGCACAAGTGTTGAGGGACAGAGGCGTCCGCATAGTAGTCTATTTAGACGATTTTTGCCTTGCCAATCAAGACCCTTGTCTTTTACAAAAGCAAGGTCAAGAAGCTGTTCAACTTCTAGAGCAATTGGGATGGCAAGTGAACTTCAGAAAATCGGTACTGATACCGCAAAAAGTTATCGAATTTCTGGGCATATGCTGGGACCCACATACCAACAGCAAATCCTTGCCGGTCAAGAAGTGCAAAGATATGTGCCAGAAAATAAAAAAGATACGAGAGAGAAAGTTTGCAAGCTTAAAGGAAATTCAAAGTGTAGTAGGTTCACTGAACTTCGCCAGCTTCCCAGTTGCACGCGGTCGTCTCAATCATCGAGCTCTTCTAAAACATTGTCAAGGCCTTCTTCTTCATCCAAATTACCGATTTGCAATTCCCCAAGAGGCTCTCGACGAATTAAGCTGGTGGCTAGACAACATTTCGAGCAACTCGATGATACACTACCCCCCGGTGACTCACTACCTAGTAACCGATGCCTCGGAGTTGGCATGGGGTGCGCAACTAGACAATTTGAAAGTTTCAGGACAGTGGTCCCCAAAAGAGTCTGCCCTCCATTCGAATCAACGGGAAATGTTAGCAGTATTGTACGTTCTACAAGATCGTTGTCTCCCCTTGGCAAATTCATCACTCCTGATACAGAGCGACAACAAAACAGTAGTGTCATTTTTGAGAAACGAGGGAGGCACAAGGTCTCTAGCCCTAATGAATATATGCTACAAAGTTTTTCATGTGTTGGACCTTCACAATATTCATATCGAAGTACATCATCTCCCAGGACGATTCAACCCAGAAGCAGACCACTTGTCTCGTCTATCTCCCTCACCGGAATGGCATCTGCTAACCGAGATAACGGAGAAAGTATTTCGCAAATGGGGAACTCCGCAGATCGATTTATTTGCGTCAGCGACGGCACACGTGGTCCCTGCTTACGCGTCCTTGGACGTGACGGACCGTCGAGCTCATCTACAAGACTCGTTCAGCCAGATTTGGAATTACGATCTGGCATGGGTATTTCCACCTCCATTCCTAATACCACGTGTTCTAGCCCACCTCAACACAGCAACAGGAGTTTACTTGTTGGTAGCTCCTCGATGGCCGAAAGTGTTCTGGAGGCCCGATCTACGAAATCGAGCACTGGCTGCACCGTTCACGATTCACAACTTAGCAAAAGTCCTAATAGATACGGTAACAGGTCGGCCTCCCCCCCAAGTCCAAGACATGATCCTGGAAGTATGGAGATGTGGGGGTGGACAGAGAGCTTGAAACATTGGTCTCAAGAACAAAGAGATTTCCTATGTTCCAGTTGGAGAGAATCTTCACTAAGAACTTATAAACCAGCGTGGGAAAAATGGGTTGCGTGGTCAAAAGGTAATGCCATTAATACTTTTAATCCTTCTGGTTCTGATTTAGCGAGATTTCTGATAGATTTACATCAAACCCACAATTTGTCATATTCAACTATCTTAGTTTATAAATCGGCAGTTTCCACCCTTTGTGATCCCAACTCGGACACCAGATTGAGTTCACATGTTCTTGTCAAACACGCATTAAAAGCTATCTCCAATAAAAAACCTAAATTAAATAAAGCACCTATATGGGACACTGATTGTTTGAAAACCTGGTTGCATAGTAGTCCTGTTAATGAAAATAACCTTTATGAGTGTTCAAGAAGAGCTGCAATTTTGCTTTTGCTATGTTCAGGAAGACGTGTTCATGATTTGTCACTATTAATTATTGATTCTGATAGCTGTATAATTTCTGAAAATTCTATTATACTTTGGCCTAAATTTGGATCCAAAACGGATTCATACACCAATCGACAATCTGGTTGGCAATTGCTTTCAAATAAAGACAGTAAAGCTTTAGACCCTATTTTTTGGATCAGAAGGGTCATATTTCTGTCAGCAGAAAGGCGCAAGTTATGTAAATCTAATAATTTATTTTTAACAGCTTGTGGTCAACCTAAGGAAGCGACACCGACAGTCATTGCAAACTGGGTGAAAAAAGTTTTGATGGATGCAGGAATCAAGGCTAGTCCTGGAAGTATCCGCCCAGCTGTAGCATCAAAAAACTGGGTCCAAGATTGCCCCCTCGAAGAGATTCTAGCTCGTGGTAATTGGAGGTCACAAAACACCTTTAACAAATATTACTGTCGGGTTATCAAACCCACAAGACCTTTATCAAGTACGAGTAGTTGTTTTGTTCCAATTACGTAATGGTTAAGCTGAAAATTAAAGAATTGTTGCTGTTTCTGTTGTACTTAATAAGAATGAATGTTTATCTAGAAGTTATTAAACAATTACTTTACTTTTTTGTTGTTGTGTTATCTAACATTGATCTGTGTTTTTCTCTATTAAACTGTTGATTTGCTGATGAATAACTTATTTTATTGGTGTATCTACTTACCGGTTATCGTTATTACCTACTTAACATACTTAAGCAATAAAACACATGACATATAAGCTTATAGGTAAGTGCATAACTAAGTAAAGATACTTAGGATATAGATAGGTACCTATAGCTATTGTAGTTTAAATAAGACAAAAATACACCTACACTTGTTTCCATCACATTGGCGTCTTGCTACCACCAGGCGATAACAGACAGATCTCTATATTAATTTATATGCTTCGAATAACGGTGGAGCTTAATGACAGCGTTTTACCTCACAATAAAACGCTTATTAAGCGGAATACCTTATTCGAAGCATACATTTTTACTCCTGCCTGGTTTAACACATTTATAATTTGCAAATAAAACTGCATCCTACTTTGGAGTATACTATTTTCTTTTTGTTTCTACCACAAATAAGACCAATCTGAAGGTAGAATTCCTACCCGCATTTTATCAGTTCAATTTTTTTATTATAAAATAGGCAACAGTACAAATAGGTGTTTGTTCTACCTAGTCGTTTCAAGTACCTACCTAAAAGTAGATGAAGAAAATACTAATTAATTACTCTAAAATAGTACTGATTCAATTATAAATGTGTGACATATCACATTAATTTTGAGATCCAATGAAAGTCAAACTCGCGCAACGCACTAAGTTGACGTGCGCGCCCTCTGGTGGTAGAAAGGTAAGGTAGAGGAGTGGGAAAATCGACCAATGAGGTACCAGAAAGTGACGCGTGACTAGAAAAACAGAGTTGCCACTCTCTATATTAATTTATATGCTTCGAATAAGGTATTCCGCTTAATAAGCGTTTTATTGTGAGGTAAAACGCTGTCATTTTATACTGCCTTGATTCTGTTTCCAAGATACTTGTAGTTTCTTCTATGTATATGATTTGTTTAATCTAAGCCGTTGTTGGCGTGTCCCTTGTAGGTAGGTATATGTAATGTTATCCGATTACTATTACCTTGTGCATTTAAAGCGGAAGCCTGTTATTGGCCGTACTTTCTACAATCTTAGTTTTAAGTTTTTTCATAATGTATCGCTGTTGGTTTCCCAATAAATAAATAAAATTCGTATTTGAACAGTCGACGATAATCTTTCTTTAATCTTACAAAGAAACCATTGGTTCTTTGAAAGAACCAATGGTGAATGAATTCAGTTTATCTAACAGATTTCTCGCGACTGTTCATCGAGTGGGGGGTGTCATTCACTGCGTCGTCCGGTAAGCCTTTAGACGTCACGGCGAAGTCTTGAGCCGCTTCCATCCACCGACTTCCCGCGATCTTTACAATGCTATCAGTTTCATGCACAATTAAGGGTATTATCCAAGATAAAGCATACATACATACATAAACACATGCCTTTTTGCCCGATGAGGTAGGCAGAGCCTTAAAGGGCCTCTTTTCACCGTGAGTTGCACAGTCGCAGGAATAGACGTGACAAGTGGTGAGCTCATAGTCGCCATTGCTTTCCACGACCAACTCAACTTGCTCTTTCTTCCAGTAATAACACACTCCTAAATAAACCAGCAGCCAGGACAAATCTAATAGCAAAGAAAATTGCCCAACAAGCCCGGATGATTGCTTGTTTAGTTACCTGTTTTCTGAAGAAATCCGTGAGGCCCCTGACAGCACTATGCGGCGGGAGGTGCGCCAGGGTAGCGGGTTCGAGTCCCTGCAGCAGATACACGCCGCTGCGGTACTCTCTGACCTCTCGCTCCAACACACTGCGCACTAGTCCCACAACGCCGGGCAACGCCGCCTGGTTGGTATATTTAAACACTTCGGGCCAGACTTCACCTGAAATAGAACTAGGTATGCATGTACGATTCTTGAGAACATCTAACGGCGTCATTCGATCAGCCTTCTAAAGCGCGCTAAAAAATCTTGCGCTGTTATTGGTTAATAGATTTCGCGGTAAAATCGCGGCCGGTCGTGCGCCATATTGTTCATCAGTCGACTCTGTCCGATAGTGTACGAATCATGTCAGCGGGACAGAGCTATAATATACGCTCGGCTACTGTCGGATATCAGTCTGCGCTTTTCTGCGCAAACGAAAACAGCCGATCGGTCTTATTTTCTGGGTAAAACTGTACTACGATTTAAATTAGATGCCTCGGCAAATTTCGTCTAGCATCGGAAATACGAACGCCAGTTAAAAAAACCCTATTAGTTCCTTTAAAGGAACTGCCAAAAGGAACTAGTGGGAATAAATCGGTTTACTTACATGGTATGTACTCCAACACATCTTCTGGTTTCCGGACCGCGTCGGCTGGCGTCTTGCAGTACGAAGCTGGTAACTTGACTGTCTTTCTGTAAATCTATAATAATACAATTACAATGTTGAATAGACGAACAAATATATAGTAACAATTCAGCTCTTCTCCAAAGAAAACTCTGAAAGAATTCGACACGTGTTTCGCCTCTCAACGAAGCATCCTCAGGAAACAAGTAACTTTATAGTAGCTAAGTTAACGTTATCGTAGCGAAATAGTTTTATAGCAGCGAAGTTACGTTCTAGTAAGTTTATAGTAGGTAAGTAACTCTATCGTAGCTAAGTTAACTTTTTTTTAGTAGCGAAGTAACTTTATAGTAGCCAAGTAACTCTATCGTAGCTAAGTTAACTTTTAAGTAGCGAAGTAACTTTATAGTAGCGAAGTAACTTTATAGTAGCTAAGTAACTTTATAGTAGCTAAGTAACTTTATAGTTACCTCGGGTACGTCCTTCAGCGTGTAGCTAGTCACAGGAAACTTGGCTAGGGCTTCGCAAGCGGCCATGACGAGGGAAGGAGCGCCCTCGCTGACGGATCGCCACAGGACAGCACAGGCGGACCGAGTCAACTGACTGTACTCGGCCGATGGCGTAGATAATGCTTGTAGCTCGCTCAGCAACTTGCATACACTAACAAAAAAAACATAACATAACACCGAGGTTTTCTGGAAGAAATCACTCTAAGCGATAAGACCGCCTATTGCACTTCCATGCGTATAATAATATGATTATTTATATGTTTTAATTTTTTGGTGTGCAAGAAAGTGTTTTTTATCTTCTATCTCAACACCCACCACACCAGTCACATAGATAGTCCGGCCAGCCTGAACTAGCGATATTCGCTTCGAAGCGAGATTCTATTTCTACAGACCACGTGACATATCTAATTACCTAGAGTCTAGATATATTAGATATGGATACAAAAATACCTAAAAAATACTGATACTTACGTTATCTGGACATTCAGCCTACTATCTCGCTCCAATTTCGGTTGCAACGCACGCCAAGCCGAATGCGGTGCCAAGGCACCACTACGCCACAGCAGCGCGATGCACTGCAATGCTATACTAGCCGCAATGGATCCTTGCCGGTCTGAACAGCGGTTGAGAGTCGAGGACACTATAGGAACTAGTTCCAGGCCATGAGATGAAGCCCTTTAAAAATAAAACATAACTAAGTATATAAACTAAGTCATGGCTATGGAGTGAGCTACGCTATAGGTATTAGGTACTAGTTCCAGGCCATGAGATGACGCCCTTTGAAAATAATTATGTTTTAAGCAATAAACTTAGTTAACTTTTATATGGGCGATATGCGAGATGTGATTTCATCTCGTGCACACGACTTTTTGGAGAATCAGCCCCTTACCTTACCAAAAACTAACCAGTGACATTACGAACAAACAAAAGTACAGTTATCCTTGGACGTGAACAAAATATTTATACCTAAGTTCCTTTCGACCAATGAGATCTTGTAACACCTGGGTTCGCAACGAGAACTTGTTATACCTGAGTTCACAAATCTTTTTAATCACTGAGATCTCATCAGTAACAAAGGATTTTTTTGACCACTGAGACCTTGTCATACCTGAGTTCACAAATCTTTTTGACAGCTGAGATCTTATTATACCCGAGTTCATAAATCTTTTGTGACCGCTGAGACCTTGTTATAACTGAGTTCAAAATTTTTTTTGACCACTGATATCTTGTCATACCTGAGTTCACAAATCTTTTTGACAGCTGAGATCTTGGCGATGTCCATCTCCCACTTGAGATCGTCCGGTCTCCCGGCGCCGGTCTCTATAAGCAACTCTTGGAGGTACGGGAAGCATCGCACCTACAAATTAAATTGGAAGTAAGGATTGGTTCTATCTTGGTTACCTTGAGTTTGCTCAGTGATTGAAGTATGATGACCCTGAGAAGGACCTTGTGATTAGTGAAACAACTAGTGTGGTGAAAGTATACAGTGAGTCTCACAAGCTTCAAGCAAAATCAAGAAATGATAAGAAATTTTCATCATTGACGATCTCGATGGCGCGGTGGGCGAGTAGACGGCTGAGATACGGGAGGTTGCGGGTTCGATTCCCGCTTCGAGACAAATTTTTGTATGATATGCAAACATTTGTTCCGGGTCTAAGTGTTAGAGCGGTTTCATACTACGTCCGATCCGAATCCGAACCAAACCCGTGAAAATACGGTCGGTAGTAGAACTATTTCTATGGTAGTTTACGCACTAGATCCGGCTTCCGTCATCCGATTTCTCTAATGATCCGAATTTTAACTGATACGGATCGGACGTAGTGCGAAACCGCTCTTATGGTAACATGGTACTCGTAGTTCTTGATACCCTCTATACAGGGAATACTAGTGTGGGATCATGACTACGTCACGTACGTGACTATGTGCCTGTTAGGTGTTATGTTATCATTGTTCACGCGGGTGAAACCGCGTGGCGCAGCTAGTCTAAAATATAAAAAAGTACTTACCTGAGTTTCCGCTAAAGTGGAATACAGCATGATGAGGAAAGATGTCGGTACGCCCTTGCCAGATTTCAGTTTATTCAGTATTGATACTATTGTAGGCACATTTTCCTAGAAACAAAGATTATTAGTAGTACTACTTCGTGTCATTGGTTCTTTCCTGGTCACCCTGCGTTAGCTCAGAGACCATCTTATAGCAATGTGGACATGAGAAGGGCCTAGTGACACAAAATTATACAAATAAAATAATTAATAAATAAATAAATGCTGGACATTTCACACAACATTATCAAGCCCCAAGCTAAGCAGAGCTTGTGTTATGGGTACTAGATAACTAATATACTTAATACAATACATTACATAGATAGATAGATAATTTTTATTATACATAGAAAAATACACAGAACACCCTGAACAAATATCTGCAGACCGTACAAATATTTGTTCAGAGGCGGGAATCGAACCCGCAACCTCCTGCGTCGCAGGCAAACTTTCGCCCGCCGCGCCACAGAGGTCGTCATATAGGTACGGAAGGCAAGCTCCGTACAACAAGCGGTAACAGGCGCAAACATAGACGTGTACCCACGACGATCTCGGTAGAGCTCGGTAGTCGACCGAGTTCTACGTGGGTACAGTTTTACCCAGAAAATAAGTCCGATCGGCTGTTTTCGTTTGCGCAGAAAAGCGCAGACTGATATCCGACAGTAGCCGAACGTATAGTATAGCTCTGTCCCGCTGACATGATTCGTACACTGTCGGACAATCCACTGATGAATAATATGGCGCACTACCGGCCGCAATTTTACCGCGAAATCGATTAACCAGTAACATTGCAAGATTTTAGCGCGCGATTGCTATTGGTAGAAAGAAGGTTCCCGCGCTATAGACATTGGTCTACGGCGCAAGTACATTGGGACGACTTATATTTTGGGTAAAACTGTACGCGTGTCTATGTGTGCATGCGCCTGTTATAGCTTGTTGTACTGAGCTAGTCTTCTGTACCTATACAGAGCCACAAAGAGGCCACAAGAGGTATTCTGAAACGTACCCGTACCTGGAAACAGCAAGAGGGAGGCCTTTTTGAAAATTCATTGCGATAGTTTTATTAACGTAGGTACCAGATTACTTACAATTTGTATGAGAAAACATTTTATAAAATTTGACTAACTTCTGCTGCTCAGATTTTTTTCTTCCTATACAATGAAACAATCCTTACATGAAACTGAGTCGACACGCATAAAAAAAATTATGATCAAAACTACTCATTTTTATGGAGAACTCACGCTTGACCAAAAAAATAACTATGCCAAAATCATTTTCATACAAAATGAGCAAATGGTTCCAAAGACAGTTTTCCCGTATCTCTTATGGATTCGGATATCCCCATATTGTCCCATTTAAAAAAACACCCTGTATATTTTGTGCTAGTGACTAATTATGAAAGAAGAAGTGCGGTGACAGGGATTCAGTAAACCTCGCAAGAGGAGATTCGAACTCACGACCTTTAAATCGAAAGCTTTTACAATGGGGAAGAAAACTGGCAACTTTTGCCACCGAGGGCGCTGCAGTCGCTTGACCCAAGGAATGCGTCAGTATCTGTCAAATACCATACAAAACTTTGTTTACAAAAAACTTTAACTGGTATTTAAGAAATAATGCCATGTTGTGTAGCGATTGGTTGCAATAACAATGGAAATCATGCATTTCCCAAAGATTTAAAAATGAAAAAACTATGCGAAAAGGCCACCAAGATTTGTAACTTTAAAGCTATCGGAAATTCGAGGTTATGTTATAAGCATTTTATAGAAACTACTATTTATATCATGATAACTCTCTGGAGATGGTAAATCCATCTTTGTATCATCAGTTTCATGATGTTGGGGTATCCCAAAGTTGAAATTCTGATCAAATAAGTTGAGTCTGCTAGGTTATGATCCTTATGATTGTAGGTCATACATAAAGCATTGACAATTTACTAAAACTACTATGCAGAGTTAAAAAATATTTTCAACCCAGAAAATAACATGAAACATAAGAAATTATAACAAAATTAGATAGAAAATAGACTGTAAATACCTGATGACCAGATCAGCTTTTCGGCCTTTTAGTGAAGCTCCTCGGCTCTTTAATTCAGCTTTTAACTGAGAAACCGTCCACGTAGCATACATTTATCACCACAATAGCAAAATGGAAGACAATTCTAGGTTTTTTGCTGTAAAATCGAAGATCACAAAAAATCTAAAATGTCAAGATGCTTTGTTATGAGTCAAGCGTTAGCAGCGCCATCTGTAAATAGTTTGGCGTTTTCTTCCCCATTAGTAGTTCTGCGAACAGTAGACCTCGCGAGCACAAACTTTCTTGTTGAACTTTTTGATAAACTCAACTTTGAAAATCGCATCCATAGCGCGATCTAGCGTAAATATGGTTTTTACCTGAACCACCAAGTCGTTGAAAGTCTAACAAATGAGAGCTCATGTTATATTGGTACTACTATAAAGTTAAGATTGAGTTACCTTTGTCTTTGCCATCAAAGGCAATGCCTTCAAACACTCCAACTTGACTAACGGTGACTTATCATTGGCTATCTTATACAGAAGTATAGGCAACAGCTCGACTGCAACATCCTTCTTAAAATCCACCAGATCAATAACTATCTTTAATACTTTTAAGTTCACTTCATAATCTTTATTTTTCTCCATTAATAATCCATAGAAAAATGATAACAAATCTATTTTAACCGACTTGTCTATGGTTTTTAAACCTTCTAACCAGTTCTGTAATCTATGAGAGTCATTTCTTAACATTTCCCATACAGATAGCAGTTTCACTGTTACTGATAAATGTCTGTCTGTATATAGTAACGAGTTAAAAATCTTATTAGACTTTAAATTAGGCATGTTTAAACTTGTGTCTATTTTAGTACCGTCTTGGTATAAGTCTAGTATTTTCGCGGCAGACTTTAATGCGGCTGTGGTTAGATACGAGGGTAGGTGTAGCCATTGGAGAGATTGGGCGACGAAGGAGTTGAGTGATATAGACGGTACTGGATATTTGTTGATTATATTGAGGCCTGAAACAAAATACGAATGAATTAAATCATTAATCGGTTACTGGTTTTTTCTTGGTAATCCTGCGTTAGGTCAAACACTTGACTGTATAAACATTTAAACAGTAATGGTGTTAGTACTCAGATGGATTTAGTACTGTCTATGTAAGTACTTACCCATACTAAAATTATGCGTCTATGTATAGTTTTATGTTGTGATATTTATTCATCATCATCATCATCATCATCATCATCATCATCAGCCTGTAGAAGTCCACTGCTGGACATAGGCCTCCCCCTTAGAATGACACGACGAACGGTCTTGAGCCGCCTCTATCCACCGACTTCCTGCTACGTTTATAGTGTCTTTAGTCCATCGAGTCGAGGTCCTTCCTCTACCGCGTCGTCCGGTTTGTGTGACAATTTTTTTATACTAGTTAATTTTTATTTTTTTTATACTACTTGGCAAGCAAACAAGCATACGGCCCACCTAATGGAAAGCAGTTACCGTAGCCTATGGACGCCTGCAACACCAGAGGCATCACACGCGCGCTGCCGACCCTGAGACATAAAGATGAAAAGTCTCATGTGCCTGTAATTTCACCGGCACCCACACAGCAATGCGAGCACACTGCTTGGCGGCAGAAATAGGTACGGTGGTAGTACTTCCCCGGACGAACTCTTTCACAAGAAGTACTAACAAAATAATTTAAAAATAATTCTAATTTTATCTTTTGAGGTACGAAGCCCTAAAAACAATGGATCACTTACATAAATGAAAGGTATCGTGAAGGTAGAGTGCCGGAGCGCGCGGCAAGTTGTCCGCCAAGAGTTGTAGTGTTAGACCGGCGGCCGCTTTTAAACCAGCACCGCCAACTGAGAACCCTCGTTCCATGAGGGAATAGCACGGACGAGGATCACGGCTGAAACATTACTACCCATACTACGAGACCTGTTTAGGAGGGAGGGGGTTTTTAAAAACACCACGCTTGGTCACAGGGGCGGGGCGGGGGGGGTTGGGTTGTTATGTGAAACAAAATATATTTTTTTAACGTTCTGTTTGCAAAAAATGATTTAAAACCATATTTCTGAATTACTACGTGAAACCCCGAGGGGGCCCTCCCCCATCTCAAGGGGAGATCCTTAGCAAATACTACGGGTGGTCAACGAGGGGTGAGGGGGTTAAAAAACTGAAAAAAAGGGGTCATGTAGAACGTGGTAGGTACGTTCCCTAAGGCACGGTATGATCCTGAAATACAAACATCCAAAAATCATTTTTTTTTTATCCAATAGTTGATAATCGCATGTCATATTTGACGATGAAACTGGTTTGTACTTCAGACTGTATTCATTTTGAGGGGTTTTTTGAATCAGTCGAAATATACAAATCATAGATAAAAAATATGCAGTTCAAACTTTGAAATAATAAGAAAGTAATATGTTTCTGATGGTTCTAGCTGTAAAAAAGCCTGTGTGCCTTTCAAAATGAGTGTTGAGAGCTGATAAACGGCTGCTATAGGGAGGATTTTATTGCAAACGATTGTTTTTAACTGTATCACTTTAATCAATGAGACCACACATCAAATAGTAGGTATTACAATAATAAATTCAACAACACGACCGTCCGCAAACTCGGTTACTTATAGACTGTTTTCGGGGGAGTGAGCGAGAGCCTTCGGTCGGCGCCCGAGTATCCTAACGGATCTCCGAACACCTTCCAAAGGCCCCGAATCCACAGAGATTCGCGCTATACTGCAAATATTTCCACTACACATAGCTAAGAAGGGGCGGCCAGCGCCAGCGCGTATTGGTTAAACAGTCGCCACGCGCCCCGCACTCGCGTCTCGCGCTCCCTAAATACAGCCGCGCACACTGTACACATGCGCAATCAACCCCACTACTTTCGCCGAGCGCTCATAACTCGTTGCGCGACCTATACAAAGAAACCTGCATTGAAATCAGAGCACCCATTCCGGAGCTATGAGGCTACAGACAAACAAACATACAGACACACTATGGCGTCAAACTTATAACACCCCTCTTATTAATCAGAGCCCCAATTCTCTAAATTATTTTATAACTACACTGAAAGTTAACCGAATCGAGACTGAATTGTGAATTGACAGAAAGTTGGTATTCTGCTCCCTCATAAATAACAATTTAGTCTACTTTCAATTAACGGTGATTACCATTAGAGTAGGGTGGTTATATATATAATTGGAAAGAGTAAAGAGAGACTCCATCTACTCTTGCTAAAATTATCGAAAAAACTTTGAATCGTTTCAGTTTCGGTCACATTTCGATATTAATCACATTACAGTGTTGTATTTTAAGCTAAGAGAATACCATTTCTGACATTTATGGCATCGACACAAGATCGAAACATGATCCGAACTCTATTTGAACTATTGTTTAGTTAGAGAATTGGGCCTCAGGGGTTTAAAAAAGGATTCTTACCCATGTTTGACCAGTTCATTGGAGATCCTTGCGAGGACTGGCAGTAGCGCGGTAACGTATTCCTCATCACGCCGGTAGATGGCCGCGTCAGTAACCGCGGAATACGCACTGAACGCGCGCTCTATAGCAGCTGGATTACAAATCTGGACACAGAAGTTGATGTTTTTATCCAACTGCACCAATAATTGAAGAAGACCTGAGGGCCTAGCCAAGTGGCATTCGCTTCGAAGCGATTCCATTTCTAAAGTCGTAATTCAATACAAAAGACCACGTGACATATCGAAAGCTAACGTCAATCCCATACATTTTGGACTTTTCTACTGGCGACATCGCTATTAGAATGTTACTTTGTCTACGGCCCCTGGTCTATTGAGATGATGCGCCTATTGAGGCGCATCATCTCCACACTTGTATCGCCAATTACGCTATTGAAGTGTTCACTTTATGAGTGCACTCTATAGAAGTGCACGCTATAGCAGTACATTTACGCTTTAGAAGTGCACTCTACATACATATGCACGCTATATAAGTAAACTCATAACAAATGCACGCTTTTGAAATGCATGCTACCGAAGTGCATGCTTTAGAAGTGCCTGCTATAGAAGTGCACGATAAAGAGTGCGGACGCGACTAGGTCATTGTACCAACCTCAATGGGCACATCATCTCAACACTTGTATCGCCGATTACGCTATTGTATGCTTTAGAAATACACGCTTTATGAGTGCACTCTATAGAATTGTACTTTATAGAAGTTCACGTTTTAGAAGTGCACTCTATATAAGTACACGATATATAAGTGCACACATTAGGAGTGCACACTTTAGAAATGCATGATAAAGAGTGAAGACGCGGCTAGGTCATTGTACCAACCTCCTCGTTATTATTATTATTAGTTAATACACAGGCAGCTCAAAGCTGATGCGCGTATATCTTATTAATTGTCAGTGCACTTAAAATGTTTATCTATATTGTAGTGTTCTAACAATAAACTAACCTGCACTATAGTATAGTATAGATGACACACTTACCCTCTGACAACTAAGGCAGGCTATGAGCAGGGAACACTGTTGTGAGGTCGCGGGCAGGCTGAGGAGCAGTCTCCAGGGTCGCACGGAGCCTTCTCTCTGAGGGTTGCAAGTCAGGTACAGGAACACAGGCCTTAGAAGCTCCAAACTGTTTGATGACACCCTGGAAGTAAATACAAAAACGAGTACTGAAAACTAAAGCAGTTCAGAACCATTCTTCTGCGTGGGATTTGTTGGGAGAGGTCCAAACCAGTGGACAACTTCAGGATGATAATCTTAAGATTGATGAAACTCACGTATAGTCAGGATGGTTGCACATCGCCTGCATCTGGGCAAACACATCATCCTCTGCCCCCTTGTTCCTCTCAAGTACAGTTATGAATGGATGCTGGGGAGACTTGAGCGAGAACTGGCATTTGTAAGCCGTGCCGGGGACAAGACGAGACTTGAGGTCAAGGATAAGCAAGCCTGCCATTGTTGAGATTATAGCTGAGTAGTTGCTGTGGATTTCAAAATTTAGAGTTATATTACTAAAGCCAGAACAGATTGATTGTTGGTGCTGGTACATCAACTGGGCCAAACAATCCTAACACTATTTGCCTGACCATGCAACTGTCTCTTGAAAATGGTTTCTGGTTGCTCATAAAAATAAACCTTAACCTACTGTTATCCGATTCAGTTCTGTCACCAGATTTCCAAATTGATTAAAAACGCCTTTACTGGGGCTAAAAATTGTCTAAAAGGTTCAAGTTGAACATCAACAACACCCCTACACTCAAACCATAGTTAAAATCGAGTACCGGACGTCTATAGCCAACTCAAGGGTAGCTCTGTGTAATGTACCTAGCTAACAAGCAAAATCATTGACAATGAGACAGGCTGATCATACAAAAATCTTCTTACTGAGTACTCGGTAGTAAGGTTACAATAGTAGACATTGTGTGTGCTATCTCCAGCACACCGAGCTCTACCAACGCCAGAAGTCCTTGACACGCCGTGAGGCTCACGACAGCCTCCTTGGCCGAGCATTTCTCCCGCAAAAGCTTTAGCTCTTCATTCTCTAACACAAAGTGCTGACGTTCAAGCGGTTTAAACTTGGATTTTATCGTCGAGATTAACTTGTCGATGGCATTGACGACGAGCACACTATTATTGGTGTTTAGTTTATATTCTATTTCGTCCATCTTCAGAATGTTTTATTTAAAATTCTGCACAAAAGCCCGGCTCCGGCTCGTCATCAAAATAAAAATAAAATAGAAAAATCCTTCTTCTTTTATTTATGGCTTCTATGACTTTAATTGACTTTAGTTTCCAATGTCAATGCCAATGTCGATGTCGACCTTGGAGGGAATAAACATAATAGAGCGGAAAAAACAAACATTTTTTTTGTATGACAATTGCTCACTATTAGCGAACCATTTATCAATTCATTCAATACTCTGTGATCTTTTGATTTCCTCTTGGAGCAAGGAACAAAGATTTCCTTCACTCATTTGTTTACTTTTGGTGTTTTCTACAGTTTCTTTATTTCATAGGGCTAATTTAATTACGTACAATCTAGAGCAGGTACATCCCAAAAATGTAACTTCCCTGAAGGAACTTCCTATCATTTGGTCTGAGTATGGAACCTTGTGGCACACTTATGTTACTGTGTTCCGTATTTGATTTTATATTATTAACGGTAGGTATTTACGGTATTTGAACTCTGTGGGGTCAGCAGGAATAATTTACGTTATCAAGACGCTCTTGCTCCAAGCTAGCGAGACGATCGCAAATGTCAAATATAACGTTAATGTTCGTGCTTGGGCCTCTGTCCGTAAAAGACTGAGTTCAATACCTTCAAAACCATAGAATCTAAGCTCATGAACAAAACAAAACAATCAGCACCGCATGGATACACTCCCGAGTCCTGCGGTGCAATCACCTTCATCATCATCAGTCAATAGAATAGAAGTCCACTGCTGAAAATAGGCATCCCCAATAGAACGCCACCCATGACGAACCGTCTTAGCGCCTCCATCCACCCACTTCCTGCAATGTTTTCGGTTCGCTGAGAGGGCCTTTCTACGCTGCGTCGCTGCTGCGTGTGGTGATTCGGTCACCTTAACTTAGGTGCAGTTAGACTACGGACGTGTGTCCGCCCGAACGACGAAGCGACGACCGATGGCACGAGATAGGTTTGCCGCCTCGCCACGCGTGCTGTTGTCGCCATCGGGGTGCCAACTGCCGTTGCGCTCATCTTGAGTAGTGTACATCGCAAAGGTACGCAAATCACTAATCATCAACCGATTGGCCTAGGTTAATATCTGCGTCCTTAGCAAAAATTGTGTTTCTAAATTGTTATATAGGTATTTTTTTTACCTTTTAGATGTTTACATATTTTCTTGTTACTCAATCTAGCCTTAATGACTCAACTCGATGTTGGTAAGTACCTACACAAGATTGAGCTGTAGGTACACGTTTTATCTCGGTACTTATAACGCTAGCGAAACCGCGGGTGGGTGGTACTAGTTACCAATAAAAAACTTTAACTTTGTCAATAAAATAAAATTATAGTAGGTACAGGAAGGAAGATGAGATTCGGAGACGTTGCGCGGTGACCCGATCAGCTGTTGAGAAGCTCGCAAAGATTTGGAAAGATCGCAGAATAACCAAAAACACGAAGGTTCGACTTATGAGAAGTCTCGTCTTTCCAATCTTTCTCTACGGAGCTGAGACATGGACATTGAGGCTGAAAGATCGGAGAAAGATCGATGCACTGGAAATGTGGTGCTGGAGGCGCCTGCTGAGAATTCCCTGGACAGCGCGCCGTACCAATGTATCGATTTTACAAGAACTTAAGATTAAAGAAAGATTATCGTCGACTGTTCAAATACGAATTTTAAAGTTCTTTGGTCATGTAACACGCAATGAAGGCTCAATGGAGCGTCTTGTAGTGCAAGGCAGGATGGAGGGTAAGAGACCACGGGGTCGCTCTCCCACACGGTGGTCAGACCTTATAAAGTCCAGCACACAAACTTCCATGACCGAATGTTCTCGCAATGCTGCTAATAGAGCCGAGTGGAGACGCATCGCAAGAGCCGCCACTCAAGCAAGGCCTACTTAACCACGACCACTCTGTCAAGAGTGTACGACTAAGAAGAAGTTTTCCTGATTAGAGCTGGGTTTAGGGAGAATGTGTTCACAATGAAGGGTAGTGAAAGCGTCACGTTTTCTTCGCGTGGTGTTTTGACGGATATAATTTGGCTCGGTAATATTTTTGGAGCTTGGTGTAGTATTGGTGATACAGTGTCGAACATTTGTCGCTTGACCTCCGGTACTATTGTGTTTTTACAACCAGCCATTCTCAACAACGTTGGCATACGTGCGAAGCCTTTGGGGAATAGTGGTAATACTCTCTCAGATAGTATCATAGCACCAGCCTGCTCAGAACCAGCCAGTTTGATCAGCCGGTCTAGCAACAACCGGGAGCTGTTACACCAAGGAAACCTCTTTTTAGGTAGGCGCTTCTTTGAGTCTTTATTCATCTTTTTTTCCTCTCGAACTCTTTGACACTCTAGGTTGTAGTTTGCAATCATAGAAGGTTTATATTCTTCTATCAAATAAGTTAGCTTGTGTATAGTTTCGCAAATCATTGCCTTCTTCTGTTTATCAGTGAGGATACTGATATCTACTTTATCTTCCTTTTCTATTGTTATACTTTTGTTATTGGTTGCAGGTGCAGGCCTTGTGTCTTTTATATCTTTCTTAGTATTTACATTTCTCCTTTTTCTACTTGCCTTTCTCTGATTGTTACTATGTGTTCCGATGTCTATTTTATCATTGATGTCAGTTGCAGGAGTGATAAATGACGACGATGTATTGATTGTGAGTTGAGAAGCTTCTGAGGTGTTAGACACCAGTGATTCATTGGTTTCTTCAGTCTGTACTCTGTTTTGGTATCGCTTGGGTTTTACGCAAGACACGTCGAGAGCGCGTTCTGCCTGTTTTCGTCGAGAATCCGCTCGAGATTCATTGTTTAAGGTTTTCTTTAATATCTGTTTGGGACTGACGTTGGTGGCTAACACTGTGTAAGCAGCAGGAGTAGGATGTTCAATTAAACAATCACTAAAAATCTCACTGTCTTCAACATGTGCGCTGTCATCCATTTCAATTAATTCTTCTTTCACGATTACTTGGGTATTTAGACCGTCTGAATTTTCATAAATAGATATGGGAGGTATAGTGTTTATTGACAAGTTGTGTTTTGTGAATAAGTTTTGGTTTATCATAGTTTCTTGGGATACCTGAAATTGAAATGAAAGGATATTCTAAATTAGGTATGTACAACGACAGGCAAGCTGAATGATTGAAAGAATAAAGAAATCTTTCCTTTTTAGATTAGAGAAAACGTTTCTTTGCCAAGTCATTGTGGGTAAGAGTGTGAATTGTGAGCCGCAGGGATTCGGCGTTTCAGACTGGTTGAAGTTAATAAGTAATTATAATTTGAGCTTTGCCGTAAAATTGTATAATAACTTTGCCTGACACGCCTCTTGCTTGATAGTGTAAGGAGCAACAGCCACTTCACCTAGCCAATTTCTTTGAATGCCGCATCACTGGGCATCTTACTTATCGCGTCACTGGTTCTTTTTTGGCCACACTAGCCAGGTGAACAAAATATGGTTGGTTTAAATGTTTATTAACCAAAATACTAATATTTAAAGAGGTAAAGTACCTACATTAATACTGTGTAAGCCATTAGTATAAATTGATTAGATACCTTCTACATTTACTAATAATGCTTGCTTTGAAATAAAATTTATCTTATAAGTATTATATTGTTTTATGCAGTAGTAAGCAACTATTATATGATGATTATAATATTATTATCTATTAAAATCATGTGTTTCCTTTTATTTTTGTTGGCCAAACACAGGACAGATTTTACTTTTCTTTAAATGGTGAACTTATTCAACATAGCTAGTTTTTGTTGAAAGTTTATTTAGGAGCTACTAGAGATTCAACCTTGATCTAGTGCAGGGGTTCCCAAACTTATTTTGTCTACTGCCCACTTTGAGAATAAATTATTTTTAGCGCCCCCATTTTTTCACCCATATAAAAACCACTATAACTTCAAATTAAATTAATTATTGTGAGCTATATTAGCGGTGAGTTAAACATTCATTCTAAACGAGCCTTTACTATAAACCCGCAAGAGTTAAATTGAGACCACATTTTTTCTGGGTCTCTTACTGCCCCCCTTTAGGTCTGCAGCGCCCACAAGGGGGCGTTATCACCCACTTTGGGAAAAGCTGATCTAGTGGAACCCACACATCCAGTACTGGGAACAATAACAAAAGGTTTGGTATCTTTAGAAATATTATTATTTTTAATATAAGTAATTATAATTCTAAATAAAAAAAATAACATCATACACTACACAACATTTAGGGCGTAGATACATAACAGTTTTATTTTTCATATTTTTGCAAGATTTATCGCTATTCTTTTTTGAATAGCCCTACCTACTACCAAAATAGTTTACAGTGTGGCCTCCCCTGCCAAAACTCTCTTCTTGTCTTTATTGATACAGTTAAGTAATAAAATATTAAATAATATTATATAATGCTTACCTAATATTGGTTCTTACCTATGAATTTGTTTTTTTTTGTGGACTGCCTACTATTGTGGTTCACAACAATAATATGATAATTTTGTCACATTCAAGTGGCTATTATCAATGACAGAACTTGAAATAGGTACCTATCTACTCAGGCGTTCATTCATAAGAAAACATATCCATGTAAATAAATATTTTTTACCTCATTACCACTGTCAACTAAACTTGTGAGCCATGTGTGAGATTTTTGAGCCATTTCAGAGAATTTACGGCATCTCTGCAACTGCGAGTAGCAAATGTAGCAAATTGTGACACACACTCCAACTGCTCTATTGAGCTGAAACAGAATAAAATTAAGCTACCAATAGTAAGGTTTTCAATGTATCATACCTTAGTTGTTTTTTTTGTTCGGCTTTAGTTACTTAATTTTTTTATTGTGCATGTTGTGGCCTACTAAAATTGCGGGGAACATTATTTTTGAAAACTTATATTGTTCTTGTAATTTTGTGCAATTACACGTGGTGGTTCAAATAATTGATTAAACCTACCTAGTACCTACCTACAAGTAGGTACACATAGCTAACCGTGCATTATTGACTAAAACATTGCAAGACAACGCTCGACCTAGATAGGGATTAATAAGTAGGTAGATATTTCAAGAGATATACCTCGGTACTTGTTAGTTTTTCGTATATTTCCTGCAGTCGGCTGTTTTCAATATTATATTTCCTGACATTGCAGTTTAGACACACTACACACATTCCAAACATACTTTTCTTCAGCGTCTTTTGATTTTCAAATTACAAAAATTAAATTAATTGAATTAATCTTGCAATGCAATTTCTAAACCACTAATTTTTTTATATTGTCCATTTATTTACATTATAAAATACAATACAACAAGAACTTATGTTTCTTGTTTCAAGACAAAAACAAACATAGAGAAAATAAATACTAGCTAGACAAAGGAGAACCACAGACAATATCTATAATATATCAATCTCTCTCATTGCTCCAAGATCTCTCTTCTCAGCCGTTTATTTGTAGATTGTCGTAGACAGAGAAACCATATAATAATAATAATAATAATAATAATAATAAATTTATTTCAGGCTTAAAATGGGAAATATAAATTGATTAATATTTATTATATTTATAAATATAGATTGTAGTTTTTTCTCAGCTCTTTACTCTAGACCTTGGTGGAATAAAACAAAACTCTTTGCTGTAGAAGGTTGGTAGCAAAGATAAAAAAACAAAAAAGTGGACAAAAAAAGGAGTCCCTATATTGTACAGCATGATAATGTACAACCCGATTAAACACAGCACGATTTTTCACAGCCAGTTTTCCAAAACATGGCTTCCAAATATCATGCTGCGGAAAACGTGCCGTACAAAACTGGTTGTACATTATCAACACGTGATGATAATGTACGACATGATCATTCACGGCACGATTATGTACACCCCGATCATCCGAGGCACAAGATGCCTTGTTTTCATGTGCGAGTGCCTTCAAGGAGCGAGTGCTGTGTTGCCAGTCAGTAGTCAATACGGTATTTAGTAAAAAAATACAAACTCAGAAAAAGTTATCGGTGGGTGGTTGTTTGTTTTGTTTTGGTTTGGTCAAATTATGAGATTTTATTTATCTAGCGTACGTTACGTACGTTTATGTTTGGTTGGGTTGCTGCCAGCTAGGCGGCTACGGCTGGCTAGCAAAATTTAGTAAAGAGAATAAAAAACCTTCCAATGCCTAGTCGTCTGTGTTAAAATCACTCCTCAGAGTTATTGCCACAGAGGACTTTTTTATGTTATTGCGCTGAGAAGAGAATCAGCTGGTTGGCTGCAGGCAGTCATTTACAATGGTTGATATTTCATAAATGATAGTAGATTTATTAAACCTGTTATAAATCTACTATCATTTATGAAATCTTCACAATGGAACATCAGAAACTTAAGGCAACGTCGAGACTGGGCCTTCGCCTGCTCAGACAACGAGCTCTCCAAAGCAGTACGTATTCATTTTACACTTTGAATGCCCGATCCCAACGAATTGAAGGAATTAGAGTGAGGTTTTTTGACTGACCGCAACTGCCTTCAACATGTAACTGTAGCCAGAAGTTCCTGCTTTACTAGTCAGGAAAGAGAAATCGAAGAAGTTAGTTTTCTCTCTACGGCTGCGTGGACAAATGATACATACGCTGCGGTCGGCTTTGAAAGAAGATGCGACGTAACCCTGTCTATATGGCTCACGACACGAGGATTGAAGAAATGGATGACAAAGCTATTGACATGGTACTTGTCATTTAGTAGGGCTAGTTATTAAAATGATGTACTTATTTAGTGAAATCATAAAGTAATTTTATAACACCCAACTGAATTTCTGACTAATAACATCTCTTTCACCCATCCGTGTACATTACTGAACTAGTTGTGCTATAGGTACATACTTCGAAAAAAATTGTACTATTGACGCGTCTACCTAGTTGGTATATGCGTAGACAAAATTAAATAGTTTGACATAATAGGCCCATCCACTCGATAGACTGTAACGCTTTCAAAAAATGTATGGTTACCTAAAAGCAGTCTGCTGCAAAATGCTATACGGCTGAACATAAAAAGATGAGATCCCTACACCGGGGCAGATGTCACCTCCGAGTGCTGATAACCTGTAGGAGTAGGGCAGGCTTATCTCCGAGCAGTATAGGGGCCCAGCAGTATAGCAACAAATAAATAAATAAATAATGCTGGACGTTTCACACAACATTATCTAGCCCCAAGCTAAGCAGAGCTTGTGTTATGGCAACTAGATAACTGATATATGTAATATAATAACATTACATAGATAGATATTTTTATTATACATAGAAAATACCCAGAACACCCGGAACAATTATCTGCAGATCGCACAAATATTTGTTCCGAGGCGGGGATCGAACCCGCAACCTCCTGCGTCGCAGGCGAACCTTCGCCCGCCGCGCCACAGAGGTCGTCAACATCCTGCAACAGCAGGGTAACCGTAGAGAAGTAGCGTTAGTTGGCGTAGCTCAGTAAGAGAGAAATGAGACAAGGATATAAGGTCCTTCAAGATTTATTAGATATAAGTAAGCAAATAGGGAACACAAACAGGGTGTCCCATAACTATAAATGTTGGGCGCCTTAGTTAATAATTAATATATCAGGGTCGTGAGGTAAAGCCTACACATTCAATATTTCTTAGCAACCAGTTCAGTAAAGTAAATAATTAAAGCTGGTGAATCCGGACTCATCCCAAGCAAGTGAAGATGTGTATGTGTATATTGTGTGGGTTAAGTTGGACAAGACATTAGGAAGCCAAAGCACTGCCAAGAGAGGTGAACCCTCTCTCAGACCGTGATACCGGATTCGCAGGCCCCGAGATGCTGGCCTCAAAAGAAGGGGGCTCAGCGAGACTCAGGTTCCTGGACCGTAGGACTCCGGACTGGAGAGGAAGCGGCAGGCTACCACGCCCACACACCGGCGTCTCCGACAAGGAAGATAAAACTCCTCCATAAAACGAAGAACCTGTTGAATAGATAAAATCTATACGGATCTATCCAACAGTATAACTGTGCAAACAGATTTACAAAAGACTAATAACTTACCCCAATGGGGGTTCTTCGAGTATTTAAACTGACAAAAGCCAGAAAGCATGCCAGAGGGCCTGGGAACACATCCAGCGGGGCTCAACGAGACCGCCGTAAGCTGGAATACAACGAATAAGTTAGCACCTGTGGTAACCTCTAAAAAATGCCACGCATGCTAAAAATGAATTTACCAGCGTAGGAATCAGCTCCAGCCTGTGATAGCGATGGGCTGAATGGCGATTGTCGTGGGTACGGTACAGGGCAGATGGAGTTGCCAACAGGTATTGTCGCGACGCCCTATCCTAACCCTCACTTCGCACTCAGAGTGGCCAGCTCTGGCGTACGATACGAACGGGTGGAGGCGTCGCGAAATAGTTTTGTTTGTTAGAGTAAATATTGTAGAGTAGAAGATATAATACTTGTATTGTCTACCTGGGTTTATCCGAGAACGATCTCCAATAACGGGGTATGTTGGTTTGCTTCGCTTAAGAGTTGTCGTGGTTCTTACTGGTAATGCACCGCTTTCTCGCTCGCCATCTGTATTTAGAAATTGAAATTGATTCCAACCATCAAAATTCTATTTAGATATTCAGGAGGTTTCTGTTGTCTTAGATGTGATTTTAATTGGCTGAATAAATAATAATTGGCTGTTATTTTAATTGGTGTGAAGTGTTAGGCACCTACACACCTTCAGATACACCAATTCAGTTACTTATGAAGGAAAACCGCAACCAGGTTGCCAATTGACCTCCTTTTGGATAAGAACCTCGCATTGAAGTATCGAGGGTTCTTTTTAGACCACAGCGGCCTTTCCGCAGGTCATCTTTGATGAGAACCTCGTATTGAAGTATCGAGGTTTCTCTTTTGAGTTTAATGAGTACCTCGCATTGAAGCATCGAGGCTCCTCATTATTTAACTAACTGTAAGAGCATCAGAAACACTTCCTTATTGTACGATATTTAATTACTTTAGCTAGAACTTGGTTGATGGGTGGAATAACTATTACTTATCATAAGTACTTAGCTTTATTTCTCCTAGATGAGATGCCACCGTCGAGGCACACGTTTCTCTTGCCGAAACACCGAGCGCCATTTTCCCGTTGCACTTTATGTGAAAATTATATATGGTATGTTTTGGCGCTACCCCCAATAACCCTCAGGGCAGTACTAAACCATAAACCATATATTTTGTCTATGGCGATCCTTCCGGTGAGGTCGGTGTTTCTGACAAGTCAACTCATGCTTCAATGTCTCATCATCTACACGTCTCACTATATCAAGGTGTTATGTCAAGTTATGTTACCCATTTATTTCGCGAGCTACTCGTCGCGACAGGTATGGACCCCACGAGGTCTCCCACACGCTTTCAGCTCGGAGACCTAAAAATATCACCGACTGATGAGCAAACAGCTGCAGTTTAAGGTCCCTAGCAGAGCCTCCTCCAGAATACTCACCAGCTGGATCAAATCTCCACTTTTTTCGAAACGTACTTAGTTCAATCGATCGACACGTCTAAGCAAGCAATGACGCCCCCAATCTGGAATGTCATGGCGGCCGCCCGCGCAGCCCTTGGAGCAAGGAACAAAATGGAGCGGCAGTAACATTTATTTTGTATGAAAATTGTCCACCATTAGCTTGCCATTCAACCATTCATTTAATACTCTGTGACCTTTGATTGCCTTCATTCAAAGTTTTGTTTACTTTTTGTGTTTTCGTAAATTTTCACTATTTTATTAGCAAATACCTATATTTTTTACTACACAAGTTGGATTTCACAATGCCTGAGTGTAATATTGTGCATTGTGGTACGAGGCAAAGCCAGTATCGGCCTGGGCTGACTTTACACAAGTGCTTCAACAGTTTTCATTGAAATTGTAGTTTTGCTTCATTATTTTGTTCTAAATGTATGTTTCGTTAGTGAGCTTTAGAGTAAACATAAGGACATTAGTGCCATTATTGTGTAAAATATCATTATTTCATAGTAATTCATTTATTGCTTACAAGATTGTTTACAACTACGGCTCGGTCGGGTAAATAGCCGACCCAATCCGACCCAAAAACCGAGCACGCCTTATTTATCAGAACAACCGCCCTGTGGCGCAGCCTCGTATGGGAACGTCATTGCCGGCTTGACACTGACGTCCACTCTATTCAATTGTGACAGTTAGCCACAGATTCCAAATATTAAAAACCACAGACCGTGAAAGAAAAAGGGTTACAAGACCAACAACATTTCAAAGGTTGCAGAGTCTTGTCATGGCATTCTATGGGGGTGGCCTATGACCAGCAGGGAAAAGTCTGAAACTGAAGAATTTAGAAATTCATACTCCATAAACAAGAAACCAATATAACATCCATTGTTGACCTCCCATTTCTAGGAATTTGAATGACGTTGGAGTTCTATAGTTTTCATCAAAAGGACGTTCTCAATTAATTCGTTAGGTACTTGATATAGGTACTAACAGGTATGTAGTATTACGCCCCGTTGCTTAGCCCTATTCAAAGATCGATGATGTGTAGGAAATTAGAGTTGTTACTGATAGATCCTGTACTGTACTGGTAGACCTCGACCTTAATATCCATTTTTCTATTATTATTTTTGAAAATTTTCAAAAATAATAATAGTAAAATGGATATTACTTGGTTAAGTAGTCGGGCTGATGAAGGTGTTATCGCGACGTCTCAGTTCGGGGCGAACCACTAGTTATTAGTAAGGCTAGTTATTAGTTGAAAATAAATGCATTATTATTATTATTTCACTCATTTATTTTAAATCTCGTTAAAAAAGTACATTTTTTACTATAAAGGACTATCAACAAAAACATAATAGTATAAAAAACATTATAAAAAAACATATCTCAAAACGGGAAACCTCTGGCCGCGGAGCAAGGCCCAAGCGATCGGAGGCTAGGGCTGCAGAGAGAGGAACCTTCTGACTATGCGTACCGTGTCCAGGAGTACAGCCTTCTGAATCTGACCCTAGATCCAACCATTTAGTGAGAGCCTCTTAAGGTGTTGGTCAAGGCTCTTCGCTATCAGTCCATTCACTGAAACAACTATCGGGACGATAATCGTTGAATCCACATCCCACATGGCGGTAATTATTATTACTATTATTGTAACATTCTTCTTCTCATCTTTATGTCTCAGGGTCGGCAGCGCGCGCGTGATGCCTCTGGTGTTACAGGCGTTCATGGCTACGGTAACTGCTTTCCATCTGGTGGGCCGTAAGCTTGTCTGCTTGACAAGTAGCATAAAAAAAAAACCTTGTTGTGTTTATCTGTAGGTAACTCCACCTCTACTACTACACAAGGTACGGTGTGTACCTACTTTCTACGCTGTTTGTGGTTTATAACTTTTTTATTGACGTGTACTTTTTGTATGAATAAATGACTACTATCTCGATAGTTGTTTCAGTGAATGGACTGATAGCGAAGAGCCTTGACCAACACCTTAAGAGGCTCTCACTAAATGGTTTGATCTAGGGTCAGATTCAGAAGGCTGTACTCCTGGACACGGTACGCATAGTCAGAAGGTTCCTCTCTCTGCAGCCCTAGCCTCCGATCGCTTGGGCCTTGCTCCGCGGCCAGAGGTTTCCCGTTTTGAGATATTTTTTTTTATAATGTTTTTTATACTATTATGTTTTTTTTGATAGTCCTTTATAGTAAAAAATGTACTTTTTTAACGAGATTTAAAATAAATGAGTGAAATAATAATAATAATGCATTTATTTTCAACTAATAACTAGCCTAACTAATAACTAGTGGTTCGCCCCGAACTGAGACGTCGCGATAACACCTTCATCAGCCCGACTACTTAACCAAGTAATATCCATTTTACTATTATTATTTTTGAAAATTTTCAAGAATAATAATAGAAAAATGGATATTAAGGTCGAGGTCTACCAGTACAGTACAGGATCTATCAGTAACAACTCTAATTTCCTACACATCATCGACCTTTGAATAGGGCTAAGCAACGGGGCGTAATACTACATACCTGTTAGTACCTATATCAAGTACCTAACGAATTAATTGAGAACGTCCTTTTGATGAAAACTATAGAACTCCAACGTCATTCAAATTCCTAGAAATGGGAGGTCAACAATGGATGTTATATTGGTTTCTTTTTTATGGAGTATGAATTTCTAAATTCTTCAGTTTCAGACTTTTCCCTGTAGTTTTGACACAAAAGCCACAAGCATACCAAATTTCAGCGTTGTGGGATTGGTGGAAGTACACTAGAATTTTTGATTTTTACGTTTTTTATTTTCCCTAATATCTCAAAAACTACTAAGGCTAAATATTTATTAAAAACAGTTTTGAAATGTCCAACCAAAGCGCTTTCATTAGACACCCCACTTGATCTGATTGTCTCACTTTTATATTTTAAACCCCCCTCTTGGACCCCAATATCTCATCAACCCCCCGACCGATATAGCTCATAACCTTACCTACAAATTATACCAATACTATCTACCCCCATACCAAATTTCATGAAGATCGGATTAACGGTTTGGAAGTTTTAATCGGACAAACATACATACATACATACAAACGCCGATTCTTCCAACATGACTCAGAGAACTCGCTTCGCTCGTTCAACTAAGTTACATACAGTATGTACGAACATATTTACTATAGATAGGTACAACTAGACTGAATAAACAAGGAAAATCACAATCATTTTCAAATTCGTATGAAAACATCAAATCATATAGCATTTAACGAAAAATGCTCCAAGGAAAACATTGCTGTATCATGGCTATGTTTCTCCTTGTTTCTCTGTCCATGCGCTATACTATCAAGGAGGTTGCAAGTGACAGGTGAAAAAACTAGATGTCAAAAGCAGTCAGCACAGAGCATGGATATGTACTCAGAATAATAACTAAAGCAAGATATGTACTATAAACGTGCAACGTGAAATTCGAACGAACTCGTTTGTGCGAACTCATGGCGGCGCACAGCAGAATGTGTCGACTGCAGCAGTTAAGTTTCAACATCGCCTGGCGCTGCTATGTTGATTTACCGTGTGACGCCCACGCCCCGCTGCCGCCACTGCCTTCGCCGTCGCCACTCCGCACGTCACCGTCTTCACGTATGATTATGATATAAGTTGTACAATATATTATGTATACATTTATATGGACTTATTTTTATTTTATTTTATATTGGATACTATTTTTAGCAAGCCTGAAATAAATATATTATTGTAAAAACCGGTAAGTCTGAAAAAAAACACGAAACTCAATTAATTTTTTTAATGGCCACCCTGGATTGAAAATGTTTGCACTAAACAGTACAAACAAGGCTCGACGTATTGACCAATGGGGGGCTAGGGAATAAATGGGCTTTCGGCCAATCACAACGTGGTCGCGAAAAACGGGCTGTAAATAATCAGGTTGTGCAAAACACCATGTGACGATTTTGTACGGGCGATTATTCACAACACAATATTGTACACCCTGATCATTGGAAGCCACTGGCTTCCAATGATCGGGGTGTACATAATCAGGCTGTACAAAATCAGGCCGTGTTTAATCATGCTGTGCAATAACGTCTCCCAAAAAAAGGGATCCACAGATTTATAAGTCTATTATAATTTTCAGCTCTCAACTCAACACTAATCTCAGAATAATTACAATCTCACCCAACTTATTTCCTCGTCGATTGTGTACCCCTTTATTACTCTCCTTAGTCTGTGCCCTTTATATATACCCACAGACTAAGGAGAGTACTACGTACAGACGGTAATGTGACCTCTATCGACACTATACCGTTGCAAACTTCGACGATGACAATGGTTTTTTTGTTTTTTTCGATCAATCGTTTGCTGCGCTATATTGTCTGTGGCGATATATTATTAGTAACTAGTAGAATAATGGATGAAACCATAGCTTGCTAAACGAGAATTTAAAAAGTTGTGCTCAGGCATGATTTATAGTAAACCCTCAATTAAAATTTATGAACAGAAACAAGCAAAGTCAAAGTCAAAAAGAACTTTATTCATTGAAATCACAAGGATCATTTTGAATCGTCTTATATAAAATTAAATTACTCCTGTTCCAACGCGACCAAGCCGAGAAGAATCAGGCAACAAACTCGGCTTGGCTTACATAAATGGTTCGTCTTACCACTAGGTGAGAAGCGCCTGTGTGGTGCCTCGGAGCAAGGAGTTGCTGATACATAGTAAATGAGAACTTAAAAACCTTAGGAAGGTAGTCAAAAGTAAATAAACATCAGCAAAAATATGCAAGACAGCACACGCTACGCTTGTTATACTTATAAATAATAATCTAATACAAACATGTAAATAGGTAAGTACAGATATTGCAAATTTCCATTTTAGCAGTCGAGGGGCAGAGCGACATCAGGCCACGCGGCTTTATCATTAATATAGTCATCAAGAGTGTAATACGCTTAATAGGCAAATTATTTATTAAGTTTTTTATTTTTTAATTTCTTTTTGTATTTATGTAATGCCTTACATTGCATTGGCGGCAAAGATGATCTTTCAAGGCGAATTATGTCAACTCCTTTTAAAATTTTATTAATTACATTGCACCAATTAAATATGAATAGTTTTACTGATATACTTAGAAAGTATTCAAGTACAATTTCTTTATGAGATTCACAATCGAGGAAATCAAAGGAACATTCAGACAATACTTTTTGTTTAATATTTTTGCAAATATTGTTTTGGTATGCTTTTTGTTCTAAATATTCATTTGTCACCTTTGTTATGATACCGAAATTCCTCACGGCATATTCGGTTGGATAGGCTAATTTTCTTCTTTTTATCGACAAATATTCCCGTGCTTTTATCCAATCGTGGACATTGGTTTCTTCGTCAGTTGTAACCAAATTTTCTTTGCATTTGTTGCATTTAATTTTTTGTAAAAGTTTTCTAGTAACCCATCCAACGGTGTATGCTCTAGAGTGTACGTTTAATCTCTCTCGTCTTGCTTGGACCTGAATATTTTCAACAGTAACCGAATGTTGGTCTTCATTGGTTTGTTCAATCTCATTGGTATCATTATTTGGCGCATTGTTATCATTATTAAATGTTTTGAACAGTGACTGAATTGACAGTAATTCCTTGCCTGTATCATCCTCGCAGTTAAAAGTATTTGAATGGAAATTTATAAATCTCGTTATCAGCAGTGATTTGAAAGTGTGTTTGAACGCACTAACACTTGGGTCATTACTCCTATAGTTGTATGCCCTGACTTGGCCAAAAAAGTTTTCTACTGGGTCTGAATTGAAATAGCGAGGTCTCATTATTTTTACATTTTTCTTCTCACTTAGGTATTTCCAGACCCTTTTCAAGCTTTTAAGAGTAACAACCCAATTTTTTAGTGACGGAACACTTTTCTTTTTTTTGTCTTTAGTTATAAATGCTATCTTATTCAATTTTTTGATGGCATCTGTCCAAAAACTGTGGTGCTTTGATTTTGACGTCACAGCCCGCCGAAGATCCTTTGATTTCGTTTTATTATCTAGACCGCCAGCTCCATTGGCACTATCGAATAAATCATCCATAAATGATACTAAATCCGATGTATTCCTCAGCGTCGGGCTTACTGGCTTCCCATTAGGATATAAAGCTGAAAAATAAAAATGCCATGAGTATCTGATATAAAACTAAGCTTAAATGTCTGAATCCAAACATGCGAGAATCATTAATAATTTCGGGAATAGATAAAATAATCCCACTATTATAAATGCGAAAGTTTGAATAATTAGATGTTTGTTACTCAATCTCACTGTAAATTGTATTGTACCTAATTGTAAATTGTGCAATCATTGCTCTCAATCGCCACTTTTCTCCACATATATGTCAATGCTTTTCTCATACAAAAGTTACCGTTAAATTGTAATTGTAAAGTCTTTGATAATTGTAAATTGTAACTTTCATTTCTCCATTCATGCAAAATCAACCCTGACGCGGCTGCGCGCCGCGCCCTCTAATATTATATCGAACTTCTACTTACGAAACTGAGCAGTGTAGGACAAAGCAGCTGCAACTGTTTTACTAAAGACACGCACGCAGTTCTTGACCTGAAAATTATTAACAAACGAATTTAAATTAAGCACTTAATTCTCCTTATCTCCCGCACCTATTCTCTGTCCACACATCAACTATTATTTAGCTTCCGAATTACAATGATTGCCTCTAAATCACATCATCACCCTAATATCACACTACACTGTGAGTCTTTGAGTATGGTATGCAGGACAAATGTTTGTATGATCTGCAAATGTGTTCCGGGACTGGGTGTTATGGTACCATGGTACTCGTTCCTGATACCCACAACACAGGGAATCCTAGTGTGTGTTATGTATGTATGTTTGTTACTTCTCCATGCAAAAACTACCGTACCAATTGCAATGAAATTTGGTATGTACATAGCTTAACCCCTGGCTAATTTGTATGCCGATATTCCCTTGGGATCGACACTTATGCGGGTGACACTATAGAAAGCTGCTAGTATAAAATAATTAAATAAACTTGCCTTCATTTTCTTAATTTTGCCAGGAATTACATGTTCATCAGTCAATTTGTGCAATATTCTGGATTCACCATGGTTGCAATCAGTGTTGTAGACATCAATGATATCCTGCCAAGTAGCTAATTTTCCTTCAAAAATGATGTCTTTAGAAAGCAAATTATTGCGCATCCCTTTAATTAAATGTGGTGGATCATAGAAGACACTTATTGAATTACCACATAAATGGATTGTGTTATCTGAAAGTAAAGAGAACAGGTTAACAGATTAGAGAGATTATTAGATCAGATTAATAACAGAGAAGTAGTAGGTATACTTGCTATGTAAGTATACCTACTAGGTATAGGTACACCAATATGTAGTGATAACATTATTTTATTGTTAATTATAATATTGTAGTTCCCTAGCTAGATCATCATCCTGGCTCATATTGCAGACGATTTTACTGTAATACCAATATGAAGAAATAAATACACGTGAATAGTACATAAATTAAAGCAAACCCTTCTTTTATGCCATCTAGTAGCCTGCGGTTTTATCGCCATTGTTCTCCCAAGGAAACTGAATTACGGGTTAAAAGTATTGTAAATTTCATATAAATTGGCTCAACCGATTTCGCGTGAAACCACAACCAGCACGACAATTATCCAAATAAACATTTTATTTTATATACCTATTTGCTTTTATTTTTTATATAGGTAGTACCATATCCTCATCATATATGACGACCTCTGTGGCGCGGCGGGCGAAGGTTCGCCTGCGACGCAGGAGGTTGCGGGTTCGATTCCCACCTATGAACAAATCTTTGTACGATCTGCAGATAATTGTTCAGGGTGTTCTGGGTATTTTTCTATGTATAATAAAAAAATATCTATCTATGCAATGTATTGTATTAATTATATCAATTACCGAGTACCCATAACACAAGCTCTGCTTAGCTTGGGGCTAGATGTTGTGTGAAATGTGTCCAGCATTTATTGATTATTATATCATATCAAGAGCACTAACCAACATTTTCCCCTGCACACAACTGGTCTCTTTTTGTGTCTTCCAGAAGGTCATTCATTGCACATTGAAAACTAGAACCTTGATCGGAGACAAGTGCAATGGGCTGGAGTCCTGTTTCTGTTACGGCAGCTACTATATCTTTAATGATGGCTTTGAGTTGTAAACTTTTTGTCTGCCCTTCGCAGAAATAGAACGCAATTGGCTGTTGCCATTTATGAACTGCTCCACGTATCATAAACACAAGGGCATGGTCTGCAAACTGGCTTATTTTTTCATTCAAATGTACAAAACCGTCAATTGTATCTTTATTGGAAGAATATGTTACTGCAGGTTCCAGGGCCATTTCATCGAACATAATTGTGCATAACTTCTTTTGTTCATTCCAGTCTTTTACCTAAAATGATAAAGGAGATTAGGGTATTTATAAATTTACCTAATATATAAACTAAGAGATAACACAAGGGGTGGGCAGCAGTACCCACCAGAGAACATAACACCAATACTGCAATCACCAATCCGCTGTCCAAGGTGCCCCCTATGGTAAAAATGCATACAACACAACCATTCTATGAGCAGGCTTATTATTAGCAGTGAACTTATGTTGATGAAGATTATGGACCTTAAATAATATTGTTTACTAATATAATTTTACCTGTTCTTTTACAAGTCCAAAAATTTGTGGATTGATGCCAGCCTCTATGTTTAAATGGCTTATCATTTTCTTCAATGTAGTGTTGGAAGGCAAAATAAATATTTTTTTGAGAAATTTATATGATTTTGGGCTTTGTTTATAAATTGCCAGTCCAATCAATTTTTCATCCATTGTGAATCTTCTAGCTCTTTTATTTTTCGTGCAGAGTTTGACTTGCATCCAAAGAAGATTTTTTGCCAATGGATTCATTTTTTTCGTCAGTTCTTGAAATGACGTCTCTTTGCTAAAATCAATTGCCCTTTTGGCCCTACATTGAAAATCCCTTTGGCGCTTAGCTTTTTGAAACTCTTTGTACAAAAGCTTGCATTTTGGAGTCAATGATTTAACATCTCTGATCAACCTCTTTTTGCTGAATCTACAAGGTGTGCGATCTGAAAAAAAAAAATTACAAATAAATATGTGTGATAATTAACTGAGAGGCAATTGATTAGCATTTTTAGCGTTCAAAATAACCATGTGTTGATACTCTAAACTCTAACTTAAAATGATTGAGCGGTACATACACTGAGCAATAAATACTTTTTGAGTGATAGAATATTAACAAAACAAGCATTTGTCAATCTAACTCAACATGCTTCTTATATCTTAGCTTTTGTAGGTACTTTATAAATTGTCAACAGCGAGCCTCAGAACAAATTCAAAACAGACAATAACTAATTTCATTTTCTGGGCTTCTATTTTCATATAAATCAGCATATTGTGTATGTAATCTAAGCAAGCGTGACTTCAAATTATACTTAAATATCTATGTGCCTATTTTACATTTCAAAATCAGCAATAAATACTTGAATAATTATACTTAGTCCTAATGTGTATACTGCTATTAATCCTAAACTTGGTAAGCATAAAACTCTGCAACTGACCTGGCTTTTCTTGGTTTGAAATTTCTTGCTGCTCAGTTGTCACAGTGGTGGTTCTCTCTGGCTTTTCTTGGTTTGAGATTTCTTGCTGCTCAGTAGTCACAGTGGTGGTTAACTCTGAAAATTGTATATCAATAAAAATGTTAAGTATGTGTCTGGCCTAAGATTAAACCAGGGCAGCTGCATCCACCTGTACTGAACACTGCAATAATGCTGCAATCACCAATCCACCTGCCAAGCGTATTTGTTATGGGAAATCTCCCAGAGCATTCCACTGGGGAGGCCTTATTTAGCATGGCCCTCCACTGGATACATGTAAGTCTATACTTTTGTATGAAAAATATTATTTATAGAAAAAATACATGCCTGGAATTAATACTCCGCTGCTCACTGAAGCGCAATAAGAATGATCACAGTGAGGCTGCCTCAAATATGCATGATCATCAAGGCTGCGGTTGTATGATGATGGCATTTGTTTTAGTGCTGAAAAATAGGGTATAATATTTTAGTCAATGATTTTCCTTTACCTGCTAGCATATTGGTGGTTAAAAACTACATAAAAATAATTTTACACCCAAAAAGTGGTTGAGCCCAGAAACTCATCCAAGTACTGGACTATGCAAATGATTTTCAACATACAAAAATCACATAATAAAGCTTAAAAATTACAATCAAACTAAGTACTTAATAAAATGTTATAAATATACTGAAACTTTCATAGTTATATACCTACCCTACATAACTATAAAAACCTTATCTGATGAATTCATCCTAATAGAACCACACCAGAGATATGTACATACAGGACAGCTACGGGTACAGATGTTGCGTTTTCTAATTAGAGGAGAACAGTGTAATAATGTGTGTGTGTGTTGTTTTACCTGATTCCGAAGAACTGCTTGATGGGTTTCCAGATGAAATTTCCAAGTCAGTAAACAAAGCTGGATATGCACCAATTCTTAGACGAGTAGTTGTAGTTGAAATAAACCGTTTTTCAAAGTGTTTATGACAAACAAAGGCTTTGTTGATCAAACTGTCCATCCTTTTCAGTTTTTCGCAATTAATATACTGTAACCACTGATCCCGATCTTCCTTTCTTACAGGAAATCTATGTAATCTAACGTCCTGTCGTTGGCTACAACATTTGGGAACACAACACTGGCGAAACATTTTTGGTAGGTATTCGAGCCGTGCGTGATAGGTATGTATGAACAAAGTGAATTAAAACCTGCTAAAATCCACTGAATCCTCTTTCATCCGAATTAAACAGAAAAAAACACCCAAATAATTTGAATATCAAAAACTATCAACACGCCAAAGTAACACGAAGGAAACTGAAGGAAGGAAACAAAATGGCTGCCAATACTGCTGACACAGATTAGGATTAATAGCAGTTAATTGTCAAAATCTAAGTTTGCACCACAGATTATACACCATTCTGTACGGTCAAGTCATTAGTTAGGAACATTGCGGGGCGTGTATATACCCTATAAAAATGTCGGCACCGCCCAGAGAAACTATCCAGAAACAGATTCAGCAGGACTGGGCGAACCGAGAGTACATTGAGGTGATCACAGGCAGCATCAAAAAAATTACAGACTTCCTCAATTCATTTGGTATGATTCCATTATTTTTAGCTGCACTTAGTGAATAAGAAATATTTCATAGCACCGTCACCCAAAAAACAGCAAATGACATGCAATCATGATTGCAGGATCGGAAACTTCATAACAACAACACAAGGACAATCATGCATGATTCATACCTATAAAGGTGTTTATTTCAGCTGTGAATCATAGGGAGAAGAGGATTTGCTGATCGAGATGAAATTTTGGATTTTCTTTACACTTGTACTGATTATTTGGCTGGCGCCAGTCATGATCATCAGCTGCCCTAGACGAAGCCTCTCTCATAAAATTCAATGGGGCGAATTGCCATAATCATCACGCTTGGCAGGTAGATTCTGAATCACAGTATTTGTGTTGAGTATTCAGGTGGATGCTGCTGCTTATCTCCTATAAACTATTATGACATTCACAAAGGAGATGGAGGGGTCCTTAGAGCTTGTTAGGTATATTTAAAAGTATATTTTTCAACAAAAGGCTTATTGTTGTAGATATGTCATGCAGATCCCGCCTTGCCACATTGAATGAGAAATTGACATCTTTGGAAAGGAAGATTGACTATTTGGAAGCATGTGTAAGTAATTACCGATTTGATATTCATATAGTCATAGTTTTTTTGAAAAACATTGTAATTCATTCCGAGGGCAAAAGGCTGGTCAAGATTCTCCAAAGTATGTTCATAATCCTGCAATCGAGATCCTGCAGTGTGTTTGAGATCTTGCAAAGTGTGATTTAGATCCTGCAAAGTACAGTTGAGGCCCTAATTCTAATTCCTAGTGGGGGTGTTTAGACCTGTACTGACGTCCCGCTGTGGGGGGTATTGTGCATTGTCCCCCTGTGCTAATCCTACCCCAGCCAGCTCAGCTCCTTAAAGTAACGGAGCAGGACTTTGGGTTGGTGGCAACACCGTTGAAGTGTGTCCGAAGGCGTCGATGATGGAGAGCAGGATAAAAGTCCTGCAAAGCATATTAGAGATCCTGCAAAGTATGTTACATACCATCCATATTGCTTCATTCATTGTGTTACCGGGTCCTTCCCCTTTTCTAATCATCCTGTGGGTCAGTTATCAGGTTGAGTTATGCCGTAAGCATGCCAAATGCTGTGTGACATGATGGATAAAATACAACTTACATAACTCAAATAGGTCCTTACATTTGTAAAATAGTCTAATTCAAAATAATAATAATAATAAGCATTTATTGAGGAACAACAAAAATTAGAATCAGTTTGAAACGATGATGCCTGTAGAAGTATGAAAATTGTTTTACAGACACCAACGCCCATAGCAATTACTTCCAACCAGGTAAAAGGCATACAAAAACTAGTCTAAAATAATAATAATGAAGTTAAATACTACACAATACAATACCTTCACCTTAATAAAAGAAAAGAAAAAATCAAGACTACACTAAGACTAATTTTTTTGTTTTATACTTCTACGTAAACAAACAAGCATACGGCCCATCTGATGGAAAGCAGTTACCGTAGCCTATGGATGCCTGCAACACCAGAGGATATTTTCACATTCCTACAGTTAATAATTTTAAAGTTTTAGGTTCAATGTCAGTGAAGATGCCTGTCTGATTTTACCAACAAAGCTATCCTCAGACGCACAGCTTGAACTGTAAAAGATTTACCATAAAAAGAACTGCTGTGCAAGTCTCAATCACACAAGTTTGTTTTAGACTGCAGTCCTTTGTTGCATGATTGGGATTAAAAATCACTACTTTCAGATCGGAATGGTAGCTGTATGTCATGTAAATAATAATATGTTTTGTTATTTTCAGGTCACCAAAGGCGAAACTCTCACGTAACACATACAAACTACTATGAAACAGGATTCAATGTTAGTACAGTATGCTTCTATAACTCTGTAAAATAAGTATAATGTAAATTAATGTAGGTAGAGTTTGTTCAGAAAGAGACCTGTCGTGGGATTTGAGGCTGTTTCCTTTAGCGGGAAATATAATAGAGCGTCTGTTCCTTTTTATAAATGAAATGAAATGAAATAAATGAAATGAATATTTATTTATTTATTTTATTTAATCCAATTATTTTTTTTTTGATCCAATTACATCTCAATGTTTGTATGGTCTGCAAATATTTGTTTCGGGTCTGGGTGTTATGGTACCATGATGGTACTCGTTGTTCCTGATACCCACGTCACAGGGAATTATGTGACTGTTGGTTGTGTTATGTTATGTTATCTGTAACTATTTCTTTAGTTTATGATTCAAAATGAATCATAAACTAACTAACTGAAAGAAACCAGCTCATAATTATTATGGTTGTAATTATATAGTCAGTTAGTTCACAATTTGGCCACAACGGCTCTCTTTCTGAACAGGCTATTTAATAATAATATTTTTATAATGTATAAAACTATGGGGATCAGCCTTCAACTTAAATATTTGCATCATACAAAGAACACAAATGCACCATGGTTCCTAATGAACACTTAATCTGCATAGAGAACTGGAAGTTAACACTGTTGTGAGCACCACCTATCACCACATTGTGGAACTACTCAACACAAGCAGACGCTATCAGTGATGCTGCGCTATTCCAAGATATTGCGCTATCGCCAAGAAATTACAGAAAGTTCTGAATCGCGGAAATTATCTTGGAGGATACATTTCGAACCGTTGTTCCCCGTACAGTCAGTAATGAAATAAAACTACTCATCTAAATACAAAGAGTGTCTGAACGTACATTCAAACTGCTTGGCCTCATAGCTAGCCACCATCGACTATCCAAAGAGACTACGAAGACTATCATGTAACTCGATGGAACATGACACAAAGAAACGAAAAGGTGGTCGCTGGACAACTTCTCTAACAAGCCTGTACACCCACACCCAACCTGCCCCCCAATATGAAACTTGAATAGGGGCGACTTCTTGACCTAAATATTCCTCCTTTCATGTTTCAAAAGATTTGGACAGCACTAAGGCTGCCATTATGATCCCCATTGTTGCGTTCCCCATTGCCGTTTGCTACTGTGATTGAGGGGCAGCTCTTCCCGATTTACACTTCAATAAGTACAGTAGCGAGTTAAGAACTCCGATAGTTAAATAATAAGTAAGTAGTAAGTTGTAAGTAGCGTCCAAACGGGCGGAGTGAGTAGTCATAAGTTGCCGAGAAGAAGACTAGTCGCGTTTCGCGGCCGCACTTTACTAATGGACTGTACTAAACTCGCCCGTCTACATGCCGGCCAGTTAAGTTGGTGGGGCGCGGGAGACGCGAGAGAGGGGGGGCTACTTCGCACTGGACTCGCCAAAAAATAGGATCGCGATCTATTCAACTCAACTTAATCAACAACTTACTACTTAACTCGCTTTTGCCGTTCAAACAACATTAACAACTTAAATCGCCGATGACGCAAGTTAACTCGCTACTGTACTTATTGAAGTGTAAATCGGCCTTTAGTCCGAAGACTGATTGCAGATAAACACAGAACAAGAAAAAAACAACAGTTAGTATTCTGTCATCATTTATAGAATCATAATTAGTAACTATGTAAAGTAAATCAAAGTGGAACTGAACAAAGCTGTCTAGGAAGGCCTCCTCTCGATGGACCGATGACACTTTTAAGAATCTAAAGGTCGCAGGAAGTCTGTGGATGGAGGCCTATTTCCAGCAGTGGACTACTACAGACTGATGATTTTGCAAAGTGGGTTTCAAATACTTTACAAATCATTCATCAGCTGGTAGTCGTCTACTGCTGGACGAGACCTCCCTCCTCCATAGAATGAAAGGAGGGGATTTGCCATAATCACCACGCTTGGCAGCTGGATGCTGCTGCCCATTTCATGTTTTAATCCGTTAGTCAGCTTTTACGAAATCCACGGCAGGATACGGAGTGTTCCATTTTTAGGCTGGGTACACGCAGCGTGTAGTTTTACTTTAATTTAAATACCAAAATATACATCAATTCATTTACTTTGATTTAATAATTGTATTCTTCCTTGTACGATCAATATTGACCATCAATACTGTCAATACCGTCATTGACGACCTCTGTGGCGCGGCGGGCGAAGGTTCGCCTGCGACGCAGGAGGTTGCGGGTTCGATCCCGCCTCGGAACAAATATTTGCACGATTTGCAGATATTTGTTCAGGGTGTTCTGGGTATTTTCTATGTATAATCAAAAATATCTATCTATGTAATGTGTTGTATTAAGTATATCTGTTATGTAGTACTCGTAACACAAGCTCTGCTTAGCTTGGGGCTAGATAATGCTGTGTGAAATGTCCAGCGTTTATTTAATAATAATTGACCGAGACATAATCTCTGTCTTAAAGACTGTGTTGATGGCAAAAACTCCACTGGGTTTGGGAATGATAGATGGTAAATATTAATCTCTTAGTAACTTGTAAGCGTTATAATATTAGAGTTATAATATTGCTCTGAGGTACACATAGGTAAGGTTTTATCTCACAGACTAAAAATTACAGAGATTACAATGTTTCCAACATTATAGCTATTCCTTGTCCACCGCCGCAACTTGAAGCCGCTATTGCCCGTTTTGCATTGCGCCTTCTGTACAAAAGTTAACTTTGTTTACTCAAATTGGAAAGTTGCCTTGAGTGGGATGGCACTGATATGCCTTGGAAGTCACTGACTTCGCCGTTAGCTGACCTAGGTCTATTAGGAGTTACTAAAATGAAATCTAGAAGATTCAAACTGAATATGATTTTTCTTACTTTTAACTTACGTAGAAATTATCCTACTATTATTATAAATGTAAATGTTTGTAAGGATGGATGTTTGTTTCACTTTCACGCAAAAACTACTGAACGGATTTTGATGAAACTTGACAGTATTATAGCTTATACATCAGAATAACATAATATAGGCTAAAATCATGCTAATATTATAAATGCGAAAGTATTTTTGGTACTTCTTCACGCTAAAACGACTGAACGGATTTGAGTGAAATTTGGAATGGAGATACCTTATATCCTGGATTAACACATAGGGCTACTTTTCATCATCATTATTATCAATTTTGATCATTGTTCATGCGGGTGAAATCACGGACGCAGCTAGTTTATAATAATCTTAATAGAGGTTCCACGCGGACGGAGCCGCGAGCAAATGCTACTAATAAAACTTTCATCCAAAGCTTGATCCACGTTTCGACTTGATCCATTTTGACTTGATCCACTTTGACTTGCGTAGTACAAAATGATTGTATTAATAATACAATCATTTTGTGCTCATAAAACTGAGTTCTAAGAGTGAACAGCACATAATAGTGACTAACCCAAGTCACTCTTCGATTTTTGCTGCTAAACTCATGCTACCTACTACTGTAGGTAGGTAGGGGGGTACCTTAGTTCGTAAACGAGGTTTGTGACCATTCTGGCTCCAGTTGCCGAGACAGGGTGTCCGATAGCCAGCGCTCCGCCATTCACGTTCACCTTGGAAAGGTCTACCTTCAGCTCCTTAACGGAGGCTAGGACTTGTACTGCGAATGTTTCGTTTATCTGGAAAAGTAAGCTGGATATTAGGAAGGCCATAATGTACCTAGATGGAACCAAATTTTTTTAATTTCTTCGTTTAGTTCTTCTTTTTCTTCATCGTAACTCTGGTTCCTTCTTGGTCACCCTGCTTTAGGACAGTGTGCTTAAGGTATGGTGACCCTGAAAAGAGTCTTTTGACCGATGCTGTAAGAACCAGTAGAAAAGATTATCAATCAGATCAAAACATTTAGTGCTGAGGCTGTATCAACACTACCTGATGGAGTGATCCTCAAGAAAATCACGTGCACTAGATGATTCTCGCATGAATACCATAATTTTGTATTGACGTCATGCGAGATGTGACTCGTAGGCGTGATTTATTTGAGAATACGGGCCCTGGGTCACTAAAGTGTTCGAGACGTAGGCAAGCAGCTCTTCCACTGTGGACATGTTAGCACAGTAGCTCTCCTCCTCCTTTCTTCCTCTCCGTGGCGCGGCGGGCGAGTACCTTGCTGAGATGCGAGAGGTTGCGGGTTCGATTATTTGTTCCGGGTCTGGGTGTTATGGTACATGGTACTCTTAGTTCCTGATACCCACGACACAAGGAATCCTAGAGTGGGATCATAACTACGTATGTGAGTGCTGGGTGTTGTGTTATAGCTAATTGGCTTACGAAGTTCGTATTTACCTCGAATAAATCCACGTCATCTTCTTTCATTCGCTGTTCATTCATTAGTTTCTTTATAGCCACCGCCGCTGCTATTCCTGAGTCTTCTGGAGCTACTCCCACGCAAGACCAGCCAGAGATCTTGACTAGTGGTGATAGGTTATGGTCTTTGACTGCTTTTGCACTTGCTAAGAGCAGTGCAGCTGCTCCGTCTCCTGGCGTCTGAAATATCACTATTAGGTTTTAATACTTTCCAGGTATTCCCTTAAATCTGTTTTTAAACGACTTCAAAAAAGGAGGAGGTTCTATGTTCGACTGTATGTTTTATTTCACCGAATTAAAAAAAAATTGAGTTTCTCAATTCGGTTATATTTTTTATTCAATAGGATATACTTCCTGATAGCTCCCATTTTTATCAAAATCCAGTTCTGATGTTGGAATCCATGAGGAATTGAGGGAACTTCTCAAATACATAATATAGGCATAGATTTGTTTTTTTTTATGTTTTCAGTGTAAATATTCAGGAATTAAAGTCGGTACTTAGTTTTTTGGTAAAGATTATGGCTTATCAATAAAGATGATCATGGTTAACAGGGTTTGGACATCAACACAAGCACAAAACAATTTTGACACAAAGACAATTTTGGGGTAACCTCAATTGGATTTCATTGCTTCGACGTCTTCATGTAGTCTTTGATTTATCTTATCAATCATTTCCTACTGTTGGCTTAGCCCGAGAGAAATATTCCACTTTGCGGTCTTTGGCAGTCTCGTACCACTGCTTCGCAAAGTGTCTTAAAACGGAAAATACTCACAGAACAATTAGCACCGGTCACTATCCTACCATGTTTCAGTAAACTTGGTAACTGCTTGAGCTGGTCAATGTCCAAGGTTGCATGTGTTAGCTGGTCTTTGTCCACCAGACTATCTTTCTTTTTGATTTGCACTGTCAGACTTGTTATTTCTTTATCAAATACCTTTGATTCTTCAGCTGTAAAAAAAAAATTGTTTACAATTTATAGCTGATATACCCGTCTATAATAGTCCCGTTAGTCGGTGTGCTAACCGTTGGTCTTTCCCTCCAAAATTAACCCCTGGAATCAGAATTCATTTAATTATGCTATTTATACGTCCGTGATTAGGTCAGCTAACTCTATATATGTACCAAAATTTAACTTTTTTTGATCCAGTAGGTTCGGAGAAAATTGGCTATGACAGACAGACAGACATGACCTCAAAAGGTACCAACGGAAACATATAGGATATAGGTACTCGATCCTATAGTGGTTCCGTTGGTACCAACGCTAAAAACAATAACACGATAAATTAAGAGAGTAAATGGAGATAATCACCTGCCTTCCACTTCAAGTGACTTGCCAGTGCAAACTCATCCACCTCCGTCCTCTCAATCTTGTATTTCCTCGCCAATTCTTCAGCTATCCCCGGCAGCGTCAATCCATTGTAACTGTCCATTAGCTCTCCTTGTATGTGATCTTCGAACACGTAAGGTGTTCCCAGGGTAGTGCCGAAGCGGATATTTCTGACGAGCATGGGGAGAGTGGACATAATATCTGTTCCTCCCGTGAGGGTGATCTTAGAATTTCCAAATAGAATGTCCTGAAAAATAAGATTTAGCTCGAAAAGAAAATTACCTGTGAATGCTCATTTTATGTGTCAAGAGTTTCAGCACGATGTGTTTGTTTTTCTGGAATCGTAGATACTATTCAGATAGGTATTTTGATTTGATTTGGTAAAGGTATTTGGATAAAATGCACCTACGCCTGTAGATTCCATTGTATTGATATTGTCTACACTACTTGATTTGACGACCTCTGTGGCGTGGCAGGCGAAGGTTCGCCTGCGATGCAAGAGGTTGCGGGTTCGATTCCCGCCTCTGAACAAATATTTGTACAATCTGCAGATATTTGTTCAGGGTGTTCTGGGTATTTTTCTATCTATAATAAAAAATATCTAAGTATCTATGTTATGTTATTGTATTAAGTATATCGGTTATCTAGTACCCATAACACAAGCTCTGCTTAGCTTGGGGCTAGATAATGTTGTGTGAAATGTCCAGCATTTATTTTATTTATTTACTACTGTTACGCTGTCTGAACAGACCGGTGCGAAACCAGAATGAGAACCTTGGCTAGGAATCTCACAGCTGATGGAAACCAATTGTAGCTTTTACTGTAGTGGTTTTCTGAGAATCCAGTCCTTACCACAGCTGCAGTAATAATAGCCTGCAGTCCAGTGCCGCATGATTTACTGACTCCCAACGCTGGTTTCTCGATTGGTACTCCTGAGTATAGACCGCAGTACCTTGGAGTCTTTCCGCCATCGCATTGACTAAGCTGGAATAGAAAGTCACGCACATTTTAGCAGTGAGGTTGGTAATTGAAATATAGATATTTATTCGATGGACCGATGACATTGTGGAAGGAAGTTGGTGGATGAATGGAGGATGGTCAAAACCGTTGGATGGAATGGAATGCTTACAGAAATTTGAAGTTAAAGAATGCTGACAGGTTCCTACTCACGTAGTTAACGTTTCCTACAATTGTTTCGTCGATAAGAGTAGGGTTTACTCTGGCCGAATGTATAGCATCCTTTGCTGCAGCGGCGAAAGCGAGAGAAGCTGGCAACTCCCGTAGTGGTCCGCCATATTGGCAAAATGGCGTCCGCTTCGCACCTATTATATAAATCCCTGAAATATTCACAATCTTGGTCTTGGTCAATTTTTATGTAAAAGTAGGTATGTTTCTTTCTATAATAATGAATTCTGCTAGTAAATTATTATTGTTTACCAAACTGGTAAATTAAATATCTACCAGTTGTGTCATCTTGTGGCAAATGTTAGTTAAATTGTATGCAGTAAAGTGACTCATTGTAAAACATCGAACAACTCGGCACAATATAAATAACTCGAGTGATAAATTACCATAATAAAGGTTATTTTTCTGTTCTCTGTAAATATTTTTTACATGTTTGTTTATTCTAAATTCGATATACCTACGTAGATAGCTTCAATAACAAGCATTATTTTTATCAATAAATGATTGAAAGGCAAATACCTATATAATATGTTGATAAAGACACTGACCTTTGGACGACACCGGCATCATACAAGCACAGAACAATAAATTCAAAGCGTGTGTTATTCAAAAGGAGTAATCTTGCACTAAAATATATAGATATCAACTTTTATCATGGCAAATAAAATGTTTGTTGATATAGAGACAGAGAGAGGTTTGTTATACCTAAATAGGTACTTAGATTTTTACATTGTAGTGACTGTTTCATTAAAAGCTTATTGTTCATTCAATAGGTACCTACCTACCTAGTAATACTGCGACAAACATGAAAACTCACGCTGTTTCTGCGGCCTCTGAGCCTTGAGTCTAAATACACTTGAGAGCAATAAAATCGCACATGTATGATTTTTGAAAAAAAAAACAAAATAAAGTTTAATATTTGTTTTATTTGGAGGTTACAGCAAACGAAAATCAAATGAAATTAAAGTGCATAATGTAGGCTTTCGCAAGACTGATAAGAGGTTGACGTTGACCTTCAAAAACAATACAATAACAACAAAACAATAGGCCACCCAGAAATCGCTCGATCCAGGTAAGGCTGGTGGCGGCGGGACTTATCGCAGGTATAAAAGGGTGCGTTTTGAAGGAATAGTCATCATTTGCATACCAACGTACAGTGTGAAAGCTTCTCCATCGATTAAGACTTCAAACGGAACAAGAAAATGGATACCATACCAGAAGTAGCCGCTCAAGTGGTTGCTCTTATCGAATCGGGCCTAAACTAAAGTCAAGTGGCTCGACAGCTGAATTTGAGCCGATACTCCGTTCGTCGTGTGTACCAGAGATACCAAGCGACTGGGTGGCTACCAACGACGACAAGGATCTGGCCGTCCTCGTGCTACAACAGAGCGTGATAACCGCTTTCTAATGACGATGTCTTTACGAAATCGTCGTTTGAACGCAGTCCAAAGAAGGCTCCAAGAAGCTCGTGAAGTCGAAGTCAGTCGGTGGACAGCCCCCTCATCATACTTCGACTACAAAGTTTAAAGTGTCACCCGACCAACCGTGAGGTTATACGCGGTAGACACTTTAGCTGGCCGAGGCCAGGACCACCTGCGGTAGGTCTTGCCGCCGCATTATAAGAAACTTACAACACGGTACTCAAGCTGAGTGGGCTCGTGCGCATCAGCACACTACCATTTATCCAAAATGGTGTCAGTCGGTGGACAGTCAGAAGACGATTGAGAGAAGGCGGCCTCACTGCACACAGACCAGCAACCGGGCCGAAACTGACCCCAGCCCACAGACAAGCCCGCCTTCAGTTCGCTCGGGAGCATTTGAATTGGACCGAGGAGCAATGGAGGACAGTTCTGTTCTCTGACGAGTGCAGAATGTGCTTACATGGCAACGACGGACGGGGAAGGGTGTACAGAAGATCAGGAGAGCGATTTGCCCCATGTTGCATAGCAGAACGTGACTCCTATGGCGGTGGATCGTGCATGTTCTGGGGAGGCATCTCTATGGAAGCAAAGACTGAGCTTGTGTTCATCACCGGACCGAATACTGGCCGTCAATCGAGAGGATTGACTTCTCGACGCTACATTGAGGAAGTACTCGAGTGCCAGGTCGTGCCTTATGCTGGGTATATTGGCGAAAACTTCCTGTTTATGCAGGATAATGCAAGACCGCATACTGCTGGCATAGTGTACGAATACCTTCAAGAGGTTGATGTGTCCGTTATGGAGTGGCCAGCTCGAAGCCCGGACCTCAACCCCATCGAACATTTATGGGACGAGCTGAAGAGGAGAGTTCGAGGCCGAAATGCTCCTCCATCGACTCTACAGGAGCTTCAACAGGCGATCGCAGAGGAATGGGAGGCGGTACCACAAGATTTGATCAAAACTCTTGTAAAATCAATGAACACCCGGATGGAGTCAGTGATTCAGGCTAGGGGAGGAAACACTTCATATTAATAAATAACTTTTAATGACTTTTATCTTTTAATTTATTATTTTTTTCACCAATTCTGGAGCAACCAAATTCATAAAAAACATGCACTTTGGTTTCTGACCCCCAAAAGCACTTTTTTGGCATGATTAAAAAACAAATAAGATACCATCGGATAGGTATTGAAATAGACTTTGAATCTGCGTTAAAGAAACGTAACTTAACTTTATATATTTTGTTTTTTTTTTTAAATCATACATGTGCGATTTTATTGCTCTCAAGTGTATTTATTAAACAATTGACACGGTCCTAAGGTGTAGGTTACCAATGATGTAACACGGATTTTTATGTATCCAAGTCAATTGTTTGCTAAAATTTTACCTGACACACAGACAATTTAAGCAAAAATAAAACTAAAAAGTAACAAAAATAATATTTTATTGAGCAATATTTGATAGGTATAAATTTATTTACAAATGAACAGCCGTAGTTACTTTTTAAAAATATCTCAAAAGTAATAAATATTCGCTTATACAGTTAGGTAATGACAAACAGCTAATTTTAAGTAGAGCTTAATTTTAATTATAAAAAGGTATAGGTACGTAAGCTTTATTTTCTGGGATAGGCACCTATTTTTGGTAATACTTTAAATTAAACAGTCTCAAGAAGGAGAGCGATTCCCTGTCCGCCTCCGATGCAAGCTGATCCGATTCCTCTCTTCAGTCCTCGACGTCTGCAACAAAAATTTAAACAATACGTCAATCTTCAGTTTGTTGCCAAAGCCAGTCATCAAAAGGCCTCCCCGTTTTCAAAATATTTGTTCAACTTCCATGATGCATAATGTAAGCCTCGGATATGCCAGTATGATTATGACCTACAAGATGTGGTTCTGATTTGAAATTCCGTATTTAAGGCATTAGAAATTTATTCTAACAAAAACAAAAGTATGCCACTTACATGAGAAAAACATATACCTAGGTACTTAACTTACAAGTATTTAGAAATTCTTACTCTATCTTTTGTCGCAGGTAAGTAAATCTTTAGCACTGCTTAGCTGCTATTGTTGGGCTATCTCGGCTACGGCCTGTTAAAACTTTAGTATACCTGAGCTCGTGAGCCAAGTGCGCGGTGATCCTGGCACCAGACGCTCCGACAGGGTGTCCCATTGCGATGGCTCCTCCGTTCACATTCAGCTTGCTGTGGTCCAAACCAAGCGCCTTAGCACAGGCTAGGGTCTGTGCTGAGAAGGCTTCGTTGATCTGTGATAGACATTTGAAAAATGTTTACGATAAGTACCTAAATTCACCAATTCTCAATGAACACAGCTATATATATATATTATATATATATATATATATATATACGGTTATGCATAATACCTTTGATTGACTAAGTCTAGGTAAGAGGACAACTTTGCAACTTTAAAGCAAGTGAGAACCGAAGTATTCTCTCATTGCAGTATTCTCTCATTGCTAAGAAGAAAGATGTCGTGGATGGAGGATGACATGTGATCATCAGCTTCGAAATAACTATGTGTACTAGACTTCCTATTGGTCAATCATCGAAACTACTTTGAAAGTGAAGAAGGAAGACAGCTGGCATCTTACCTCAACAAGGTCGATATCATCCAGCTTCAACCCAGTAACTTTCAGGAGGTTCTGGATAGCAGGCACGGGACCGATGCCCATGATGCTGGGGTCTACTCCAACAAATGACCAGCCGAGAAGACGGGCTAGCGGAGTAAACTTGTGTTGTTTCACTGCCTCTTCACTGGCTAGGATAATAGCTCCGGCTCCGTCATTGACACCCTGGGAAGAAGACAAAGAATACAAAAAAGACAAGTGGTGGCATAGTCTGTCAATTTAGACTGCACAGTACAGGGGCAGTTACTCTCGTGAAAGAATATCACGTCGCGGAAAAATTTGGTTTACTTACGGAAGAGTTTCCAGCAGTAACGACTCCTCCCTTCCGGAACAAAGCTGGTAGTTTGCTCAGAGCTTCAGTGCTGGTCTCGGGCCTAGGATGCTCATCCGTGTCCACAACCACCTCCTGCTTCTTAACCTTTACGGTGATTGGAGTCATCTCTGCTTTGAAGACTCTGCTGTCTTGTGCTAGAAAGAATTTGTTAGCAATTTTTAAACATTTACATAAACGTTTCTATCGTCGGATCGAGGAGTAGATATACCAATCACATAATTCCCAGCCTATAATGTTTTGACTTCTGAGACTCGGGGCCTAGTCTTGTTAAGCTGCTGAAAGAGCCGTAGTCCACCACACAGCTCTAGTGCAGATTGGGATGTCATGGTAATGTCATGCCTTAGATCAAATTGGTTCGAGGAAACTTGCCTAAAATAGGTCTGGCGTATAGATGTAGTCTGGTGACCCTTACCGGCTTTCCACTTCTGCTGTGACTGTAAAGCGAACTGGTCCACCTCTCCTCTCTTCAAGTCGTACTTCTCCGCCAGATTCTCAGCGGTCTGAGGCATGGTGAAATTGCAGAAGGTGTCCAAAGAGGCTGCAGTCAGTGAGTCTTCGAACGGTATGTTGGCGCCGAGGGAAATACCGAACCGGGCGTTTCTGACGAGGAATGGAACAGCTGACATGTTTTCTGTGCCACCAGCGAGAGAAACTTGGGCTGAGCCGGTGAGGATATCCTGAAATAAGACACAAGGAATGAAGAGGTCTTCCGTGGCAAAGAGAACATTAGATAAAAAAAACATTAAATTAAAAGAAGAAGATATAGGTTACCTGTGCACTGTTCACGACAGCTTGGAAACCGGATCCACAAAGCCTATTGACACCAAGAACCGGTGAGTCTTGGGGTACTCCTGATTTCAACGCTGCGTGACGAGGAGACAGACCACCGTCCGATGTTACACTGATCTGAAAGCAGATAATTATTAGTCTCAACGGTCTTTTAAAATATGAAGACCATTTTAACGTCTATTAAGAAGACGAAAGAGGTCTCCATTGAGATTTTAATGAAAATGTCTATACCTACTAGGTACAGAAGTAGAAACACGGAATTTTCAGGTAGAATTCTTAGCAGTCTTATGATAGATGGAAGTTCACTTACCGTGTAGACCTGTCCAATATTAGCGGTGTCGACAAGAGCCGGTGACACATTGCCAGCCTTGAAGGCATCCTTGGCAGTCGCGGCTAGGAGGTCTGAAGGGTGGAGGTCACGTAGCCTGCCACCCATCTTTCCGAAGGGTGTGCGTTTCGCTGCCACTATGTAAATACCTGGGGATCATGGATGGATGGCATAGGTACTTCATTATTTTTGTTTTAGCACCAAGGGTTACACAGACATGTAAAAGGTTTAAGACTAATTAATTAATTAATTGACTTTCTGTTTTTATTAATTTATTCATTCGTATAAATTCGTATATCCGCTTTGCGCGTTTGCTCTCCTAGAAATCAATAAATAAACACAATTTTTGGACTAAGCGATTGAAACCTATAGTGTAGTACAGTATCCTTAGGGCTACCTACCTTACCTACATAGTCCATAGCCATCAAAACTACCAAAACTACATACCTTTGATGAAATCGCAGTTATCTATGATCTAATACTATAGTGTCCTAATTTTGGGTCAGGGATATCCTCAATTCCTTCCGGCATTTGGCTCCAATTAGCGCAGTCAAGATCTCCACCATAGCCCCTTTGCGAATCTCTCTGGAACTGAGCCATTAGGTACTGCTTGTCCATATTTATAGCAAGAACCCATATCTCTGGTCCCGTAAAACATCAAATCCATTACTTTTGGTGTTGATGAACTGCTGTCACAATATTTACTGTATTTTAGCGGTTATGCAATTTACATAATTGACCCATCGTATCAAAGTCATGGCCATTTGGACATTGAACTCTTTTTATCTTTTATTGTGTTTCATAATATCAAGGCTTACTTAGCTTAGCTGATCGAGATAAACGGATGTTTATCTTTCATGAACGTTGCACCTAACTGGCAGGTCTATATTTTTATTTATGGATGGTCAAGGTTAAATTAGTAGAGTTGGAGTGGTGTTTTTTTTGATAACAATGTTATGGGACATAAACAATGTGAAGATTGATCTAAATCTTTACTATTCATTCGTATTATTAGGGCGTTACGGTTTGATTCGTCTTATGTTCTTGTGGGTCAACTAAGTAAGTACGTAAATTGAGTTCATTGCCTTCTGTAGAAAGTTTACCAACAACATAAGATATTTAATTACTTTTGCTTTTATCTAATGGCTATTAGTTTCCTTACAGGACTAGGTGTCTTGTGCCTGTGGCTATGGTTTACGTTTCTAACAGGTCTTTTCAGCTCGTTTGAATCAACGTGAACCTCTATAATACTTATACCTATCCCATTCCCAACACAAAATCAACTACCTAACCTACCTATGTGTTCATAATGATCTACTGAAATAGATAGGTAAAAAAAGTCCAAAAACATATAAACATCAGGTTTACCTTTCTTTATCGCCACAGCCATGTTTGAAATTCACTAAATACACAATAATAATATTCTCACACACACACACGTCAGCTACCAACCGGTCCCACGCGGTTCTGCGTTCCTATCTTTATCAACCAACTTACTCAAGTCCAAAAATTACTCGTGTAATAAACTCACTCTGCTGGCTTTTGGACTAGGTACCTATCTTGACGGCAGTTGAAGTGGGATTATGTTTATCTGTTATTGACAGGTGTATTTTGATATCTTGGAAGTTTGTGGTGGTTTGGGTCGTCCAGTGCAGCAATATTTTGATAATTTAGAGTACCTACTTAGAGTCGTAGAGAAACTTAGGCACGTCTTAGCTGTTAAGCTGGTAAAGTAATAAAATTGCCACTTATTCGGTGTGGAGCAAACTGTTTAGCAAACTGGAGTTGTTGTCACATAGGTCATGAACCCCGTTACTAGGTATTTTAATGTATATTTGAGTCTGTCATGTATGTTATGAGCGTGATTCAGTTAAGAATAAGAATAAGAAGCATTTATTGTTAACTGTGTAAAAAGATCGTAGGTACAGGTAATGTGGTATCAACAGTCTGCCCATTTCGGGCGTACAATGTTTAGTATTACACTAATGACAATAATTATGTACTAGTACATACTCATATACTATTACTAATATGATAAAAATAAACCCTTTATCTATCGAAATATTCATGCAAACTGTAATGAACTTTGCTAACAAGCCAATTCCTTAATTTATTTTTGAACATATTTCCATTTAGCTGTTTTATATCTATTGGTAAGTGATTATATATTTTGATAGCCGTATAATATGTACTTTTATAGAACATTGTATTATTAACTTGCGGAATGCAAATATTATATCTATACTTACTACGTAAATTGTCGGCTCGACTGGATTTTTTGTTAAAGTAGGTAACATTATTTTTAACAAAGAGACAAATTTCTAAAATGAATATTCCTGTCAGAGTGAGAAAGTTATTCTGCTTAAAAACCGTTCTGAGGGATTCTGTGCTCTTCATATTATATATGGCACGGATACATTTTTTTTGCATTATAAATACGGATTCTACATTTACTGAATTTCCCCAAAAAATAACGCCATAACTGAGGAAAAACGTGACCATAATAATGTGTTTTTTGCTATTGATTTTGAAGAAACATGACTTAGTGTTGAAATTGCATAGCAATATTTGGAGATTTTTTGGTTAACTTTACTTATGTGTGATTTCCAGTTTAAATTGGTGTCAATTTTTATGCCAAGGAAGTTAATTACACCCACTTCATCAACATTGCAACCATTGTGTGAAATATTTAATTTAATTGAAGGTGTATTATAGTGTTTGAATCTTAAAAGTTTCGTTTTATCAATATTAACTCTAAGGTTGATTGAATCTAACCAATCTATTATATTACTAAGCGTACTATTTACTTCAGTCTCAAACTCACTTATGTTATAATTTTCCTGTTGTACAAAAATCGTGGCATCATCTGCAAACATGACGCATAAATGTCTTGTTATTTGTGGTAAATTGTTTATGTAAATAAGAAATAATAATGGCCCTAGCACACTACCCTGTGGTACCCCAAGCAATATATTCTCAAAGCCAGACTCTAATCGTTCTATAGTTTTTGTGCTCCTATTGTACATATCTAACATAGTTGATTGACTTCTTCCATCTAAATATGATTGCATTAATGATAAAGCTGCACCTCTTATGCCTATTTCTTCGAGTCTATCCAGGAGAATGCTGTGGACTACACAGTCGAATGCTTTGGATAAATCTAGAAACAGGGCAATACCGGGCTTATTAATGTTTATTTCCTCCCATACTTGTCTCAAAGTCTTAAACACTGCTAAAGTTGTATTTTTTAAGCCGGTATAGGTACGTACCTAGGTTTGTTGAGTTGTGATTAGCTCATATGTAAAATAATCAGCATTGTACAAATTATGTAGAATGCGTTTAATCAAAAACTGAACGCCCCACTACGTTAGAAATAAAATATTCCTTAATCCCTAACCACAAGCATTTTCAAACGTCGGGCTAGTGTCAAGTGCCAAGTAAAAGCGGTGGAGGAGTGTTCAGTTTTAGACTTAGAGCATTTATAAATATTCTCTTAGTTTTAGACTACACGCACCCTACCAAGGTAAACCTATGTATTAAATCTCATTATTACATTAAACAAATAAAATGCTTAATCTAAATGGGTCCATTGTATTTAAATCTCATGGTTACAAAAAAATAAACAAACGCAATAATGAGAATCTTTAAAGAAAATCTCACACAGCCTACTAACTTGACCTTGAGTTAGTTAGGAATAGCCTAGATGTTTGACACGGTAATACTTGTCATACCGTTTCAAACATCAAAGCTATTCCTTGTCCTCCGCCAATGCAAGAAGTCCCGATGCCTTTCTTCAAGCCTCGACGCCTGAAAACAAATAACCATCTGGGTTGACAATATAGATCATGATCGACGCATTAGCCATTTAGATCTACTGCTAGTTTGGGTGTGAACGGCCTGACTCACTCAGTCCCATTGTCTAAAAGTAATTCTGGATCTTCATAAGGCCAGGCTTTCTCTTCTAATTCTAAATGCTTGCATTATTACCTCAACTCATGAGCCAAATGTGCTGTTATCCTGGCTCCAGACGCAGCTGGTGGATGACCCACGGCTATGGCTCCTCCGTTCACGTTCACCTTGCTTGGATCCACGTCTAGTGCTTTCATGCTGGCCAAGGTCTGTCCTGCGAACGGCTCGTTTATCTGCAAATCGCATAATTCTTTTAATTTACCTTCAACCGCGTCTTTATTTTGATTCTCTTTATGTGTCTTCTGTCCTTGATGATCGTAAAGTATCTATCTACCTAGGTATTATTATACACCATTCAATCCAAAAATCTTGCTCTGCTTCGGTTTTTTCAACATGTCATCAGCTCTGCTGTCGTCGAGTTTTTGCGCTAAAGTTGGTAGGTATAGGTACTAGGTAGATGCCTCTATCGTGCGGAGTCTTGCACAGTGTTCAAAGTTCAGTGTTCGAAATTATAATTCGCCGTTACCATGTACCATGCAAATTGGGGCTCTCTTCGCCAGATTTTTATGCTATTGCCTACCTCAATCATATCCATATCGTCCAGTCTACACCCTGTAACAAACAGCAAGTTCTTCACAGCAGGAACAGGGCCCAGGCCCATTAAACTAGGCTCCACTCCAGCGCACGACCAGCCTACAACTCGTACGAGGGGTGTCAGACTGTACTGGTTGACAGCTGCCTCATTGGCTAGGATGATGGCACCAGCTCCGTTGTTTACTCCCTGGAAAACACTTTACAAGTAATACTAGTGGATGTTTGGAAGATCATCATGGAAGATTTTATACCTAAACATCAATGGTACAGTATCAGATCTTGATCCAGGCAGATTTTAGTGTCATCTGTTATACTTAACGTTTTAATTACCAGTCGCTTATACGAACTACCGGATAATGGATGCTCCACAGCTTTTTTATCATGATTATTGTGTCTTTGTTTGTCCACAAGATGATTGTGGATACCTTTAAAATGAGTAGAAGTTCCAAGACCTGCCATCTAAATAAATATACGCTTTGGAAACTCCCTGTTACCAGTAATTGTGACTTTAATATACCTACACTGACTACGAGCAACTTACAGTAGAATTTCCAACAGTCCCGACTCCCCCTTGCCTGAACGCTGCCGGCAAATCTCTCAACATATCCCTGGTAGTTTCTGGACGAGGATGCTCATCTCTTTCCACTATCACCTCCTGTTTGTTTACAGTTACACTCACTGGAGCCATCTCAGCTCGGAAAGCTCCTGATTCGTATCCTGCAAAATGTTAAAGACTTTCGTAATTAGACCAGAAAATAAAGATTTATGTCTGATCTATCATCATCATCAGATTATATCAATGAGAAAGGAGTGAATGACGAGGTGACGACTAACAGGAGAGAGTGGAAGATAAAGACGTACTGCACCGACCCTAAATTAATTGGGATAAGGGCAAGGCAATGATGATATCATCATCATCAAGATAATGCACAATAAGATTTGTTTCACAAAAGGTCGAGGTACGCTTCGGGGAGACTTTAAAGGATGGAAAACCCTAGTCCCTAACAGGGCAGCACACCCTCTCAGCACATAAGCCTTCGCACCTTCTACTTACCTGCTTTCCACTTCTGTTGCGATCGAAAAGCATACTCATCCAGCTCTTCCCTTTGAAGCTTATACTTCTTAGCCAGATTTTCCGCCGTCTGCGCCATCGTGAAGTTACAGTAGGAGTCCAAAGAACACGACAAGATAAAGTCCTCAAACTTCACGCTCTTTCCCAGTCCCATACCGAAACGAAGGTTCCACACTAGGAATGGGACTAATGACATGTTCTCTGTTCCTCCGGCCATGGAGATCTGCGCTGCTCCTGTCAGGATATCCTAGAAAGATGTCATATGATTAAGCTGTTTAATCCTAAACGGATCTTGCCTTCTGATTTCCAAGGATCGAAGTTCGAGCCCAGGTAGGTAGGTAACATTCACCTAATAAGTAGGTAAACATTTGGCCCGTGGGGATTACTCCCGTTCACTCTTGCTAGTGAAGAGTGTAAGTGTAGGCCCGAATCCCAGTGTAAACACCGACTATCTTAATACCAATGGCATCCTCATTGCACACGACTCTTTTATCAGAGCCAGCTAGCGTGATCTTTAGTTAAAGTCGTAAGCAACGGGCAATATATTATATTATGTATAAGCTGAACTACAAGATTACCTGAATGCTGTTCGTAACAGCATGAAACCCAGAACCACAGAGCTTATTGACGCTTAGCACCGGAGTCTCTTGCCCGATCCCTGATTTCAAAACTGCGTGCCTGTGAGTCAAAGCACCCTCTCCAGATCCACTTAACTGAAAAGTTATTTTTTTGAAAAAAAAAAACACTTCTTTCAAACAGCGCTGAATCAATTTCGTAAAAATTTATATGGGACCACCTCTGAAGTATGACCTACCAAACTAAAAATTAATCATCAAATCAGTTCATAATTGGCGGAGTAATCGCTTAACAAACATACAAAAAAAAAACAGTCGGAATAAATAAATAAATACGGGTTTACAAACTTTACCTGCTTTGAATAACGACGGTTGGAAATGTGTCCTACATTTATAAAATAGAAAATCTTCCACCGAGCGGACTCTCAGGGCTGCTGTTTGAGGTACTAAGCGATAATCTCTGCCGTGGCATTACACTGCGCCCGCCACCCAAAGATGAAAAGTCTTCCCTTGTAATTTCCCCGGCACCCATAATACCCTTAAAACCGGAATACAACAATGCGAGCATGAAGCTCTACTACTATAGTTACTCCTTTAGTTGCACAAGGGCGTCCTGTGCGTCCTTCTCTACGTTATTTATAAACTATTGACTCCACTGCATAAAACGGCTTCATTCTCTGACTCTTTCACAATAACTGCAATTCGTCTCTGGAATCATCTCCTTCCCAATTTTTTTAGAATCTTTAATCATTTCTTCAGTAAGATCGAATAAGAGCAATTTATTTATTTATTTTTATTTAAATATGTTTACTTTTCTATCTGTAATTATTATAAATGGTATATATAATAATATTATTTATATACATATGTATAATATATTAGTTTATTTAATATCTTAGGCATTATTAGTAGGTACTTAGTTAATATTAGTTTTTGAATTTTTATTTTTGCAATTCTTTTCTGTACTTATAACTACCACTATTCTCTTTCTGTGCACTACCGACGCATATTTTTGTCCACAATACACTAAGGTTATGTGGAAGAGAATGCTTTTTAGCATTAAGTTCGCCTTTGTACTTCTTTTTTATGTGCAATAAAGAATTTTCTGTCTATCTACTAAGTCGATATGACATGACCATTTAAAAGAAGTTCATCTCACCGAATAAACCTGGCCAACATTTACAGTGTCTATTACATTCGGCGCCACACCACCATCTGCACCATCTAGGCCGCCATCTTTGAGAGCTGCCTTCATAGCCGCGGCCAGCAGGTCTGAGGGGTGGACATCCTGGAGTAGACCCCTCATCGTGCCGAAGGGGGTCCGCTTCGCTGCTACTATAAATATTCCTAGAAGAAAGCATACATTGGTATAAAGCGATGTCATGATGATAGACATCCACACGGTCTTCAAAAAGTTTTTGAAAAATAAAACAAAAGCCCATGCCTAAAATTGGCGCCTTTTTTTTTACCGCCGCGGCCATCCATAACATACATTGTCATACACATTTTTAACCGAATTCCCTAAAAAGGAGGAGGTTCTCAATTCGGTTGTATTATTTTTTTTATGTTTGTTACCGCATATCTCCGGCGTTTATGAACCGATTTGGAAAATTCTTTTTTTATTTGAACTTCCAGATTGGTCCCATTTTTTTCAGAATCCAGTTCTGATGATGGTATCCATGAGGAATTGAGGGAACTCCACAAATATTGTAGGCATACATATGGCGATTTTGTTATTTTCAGCAACAAACTAAGCATTTGCATTCAAAAATTATAATAATCCTTTCACCACTATGGTTCTTTCAACATTTTTTTTTCATCCAAATATTTTGTCAAATACAATGGCGGAAGTCGGTTTTTTAAATGAAAAGTTATTGACTATGTTATAAACAATATTTGTTAAGACAGTATACTACTACTTAGTCCGAACAGAGTCAAAGAGGTTAGAAGTTTTAACCGATTTCATTATTGTTCGTTATCAAAAATCTATATAATTACGCTGACGTCCTTGACGTCTTAGACTACTCGCAGTACGTCTTTATTGGTATGTAAGACGTATAATGATAAATTCATAATACTTCATATAAAAAATGTATGGAATTTCCTTAAATTTCTAACCTCTTTTACTCTGTTCGGACTAAGTATAGATGTATACTGTCTTAATAAATATTGTTTGGTACACGTCCACACTTTATATAACCATGTACGTTCGAATGCCGCCAAAAAAAAACAGAAAAAAAAGACGCCAGCTCTCATACAAAAATGGGCATTGTCATTTTAACGTGTTTTTTGCTCTAAGGAGTCTAAGGTTTCATGTTTCGTTGCTAATGGACAATGAACTTACCTTCTTTCAAAGCGACTGCCATGACTGAAGCACCGACTGGGACAATGTGTACCAAACAAAGGTATCCAAATTACCAACTTATATCCAGCCATAGTCACACCCATTCAAACAACGGTTTATTGGTTAACAGCATTATTTGCCTAAATGCAGTTTCTTTGAAACACCGCACCGCTATTACCTACCTATGCCAATCATCATTAGCCTGTATAGAAGTCCATTGCTGGAGCATAGGCTTGCCCCATAGAATGCCACGACGAACGGTACCATATCATATTTTTGTCATAATATCTACGCTTGGCAGGGGTGGATTGGTGATCGCAGTATTGGTGGTAAGTACTCAGGTGGATGCTGCTTTAGACGCAAATACTAACGGAATATTATTTTGGATATGTGACTGAAGTTGCTTCCTAGAAATTTCAAAAAATTTAGATGATAGGCATGGCATAACTTTAAAAAAAAATATATCGATTAAGTGTCTGCCAATTGTGTTTCTGTCTTGGTCACGCATAGAAAAAAGTTTGAAAAATCACGTACCTAAGTATTTCAGTTATTATTGAAGGGATATCTGGTTTACTCACAATAACTATGCAAATCAGCATTATATTTTCGGAGCGCACCCTTAAGCAGATTTGGGAACTAAAGGCTGTTTAATTTGTGCCCATTTAAGGCAGTACCCCGACCAAACACGGCGTCAAGCTGTGTTTTTCAAGCCTCTCTCCTCGTTAAATAAATCAAGTAGAAAAAAATTCAAAGTCACCACATATATGTATTTGATATTTTGTCATCATGTTCCACGATTGGTTTAATGATTTAACGTCGTAAGTACTCGACAATAAACCCATGAAAAAATTTAAATAAATCATGATTTTGTACATCTTCTCTTAAAGTTCACGTTACTGAATTTTTTGGTTTACACAATTGGATATTTAATTGAATAGTAGAATTATTACACGATAAATTTTTTTAAAAATGGGCTCTCTTTATTTTTTATGAATTATATTTCATGAATCCGTGCGAATCTGGCTGTGCGCAAGGAGCGGACCAGTCAGCCGCCGGCTCTCGGACGGACGGCTAGATGGCAGTACTATTAGAACGGACTACATAGGTGTCACTAAAATAAATAATTTGCGATGTATTGTAGAGGCGAACACCTCAAGGTCATTCGGTCAGCGTAGCGCCTTAAGCATTATTGCACCTGCATATAATTCTATCATAAAGCCTAGGTACTTGTACAGCCAATAGTATTTACGGGAACCGTAAGTCAGCTATACACCACTTTTGTGCTACTTTGGTTCGGGATAATCGAATCTTTCGATTATATTTTACGGTTTAGGCCGTAATTACTATCAGACAAACATTTTGATCGTGATCTCTCGGACTAGTTTAGGTTAGGAGTCATCATTATCATCAGCAGCCTTAGACGTCCACTGCTGCCCCCCAATTAGCGTAGCAAATGGCAATGGGGAACGCAGCAACGGGGATCATATTGTCAGCCTTAGCGTTGTTTAAATCTCTTGAAAATTCAATAGAGGAATATTTAGGTCAAGAAGTTTCCCCTATTTAAGTTTCATTAGACTTTTTCTGCTCTTTCGAAGGGAGACGTCGTCATTTTTTATTTTATTTCAATTTCTAGTGTTTTTTTGAGTTATATCGTGTAATTTGGTGGCATTTTAACCGGTGTACCTTATAAAGAGCACATAGTAGTGAATTTAAATAAAATAAGTGTATTGCGTGTCTTTTCGAAGGGGTGGAAATTGTCCAGGAACATTCTAGTAAACTGCCATCAATTTACTAGAACATGACTTGACAGTAGACTTTGACGACTGGACATTGTTTGATTAAATCAATAACTTGACATTGGCAAAATTGAGTAACTGCTCAGATGCCATTTAAAAAAAAAAGTTTCATTAGATTTAGATAGCGCCAAACTGCCAGAATGATCCCCATTGCCATTTGCTACTGTAATAAGGGGGCTGGACGAGGCCTCCCCCATAGAATACAATGGGGGGAATTGCCATAATCACCACGCTTAGATGGAGGATTGGTGATCGCAGTATCGGTGTTGATTGCTCAGGTGGATTCACGCATAATGGACCATCCATAGAGTTCGAATGCGGAAAAGGGAGTTTTTCAACATTGCTCAGGTGGATGCTGCTGCCCATCTCCTGGTGTAATACCTTAGTTGGCTATTACGACATCCACGGGGGGAGATGAGTGGTTTATTCTTAGGCGACACACCACAAGTTAGGAGTACACAGAAATAAACAATTAAAATTTAGACAGACTTTATTACTTTGTACATTGTAAAATATTTTACTAATATATTGTATAGTTACTTGTAGGAGATATAAGAAATAATTATTTACAAATACAAAAGCCTAAAATTGTAAATGATTAACACTTTTCATCGTCATTAAAACTTGTATCAACAACCAACAATATTTACCAATACAACATGTTGGTACAATTTGAATAGATACCTAAATGGACCCTTATTTTTACACTTACAACATAAATGACTAACATTTTTTATGTACACACAGCGTCACGGAAACGGTAACCCTTCATGCCTACTTTGGCTGGCGGGGTAGACGATATTTTATATTGTGAATGAATGAATGAATGAACTATTTATTTGCTTAGAATGTAGGTACAGTACAAAACATAGATGATAAATATATATTCATATAGTCTCCAATACATTCTGCTGTGGCTTGTGATATCTTAGCTTAAATATAGATAAATTAGACGGCTTCGATCATGATGGCGATTCCCTGACCACCTCCGATGCAGGCGGAGCCAATAGCGCGCTTAAGGCCGCGGCGCCTGAAATTAAATACATTACAATTATTATTATTATTAGTATGTTATTCATAAAACAAGCTTTATTTAATCTAAATATTATATTTTGCAAATTACAATGCCTTGTTCTTATTTGATTGGTTTGCACTATCAACACTCAGGCCCGTATTTTAGAACTATGCTCAAACGCGAATCTAAGCTAATACATAGATTTAATGACAGTTTTTCATTGAAATCTGTCAAAAAATCTAAACTTGAGTCTAGACGACCTCTGTGGCGTGGCGGGCGAGTAGCCGGCTGAGATGTGAGAGGTTGCGGGTTCCATTCCCGCTGCGGGACAAATGTTTGTATGATCTGCAAATATTTGTTCCAGGTCTGGGTGTTATGGTACTCGTAGTTCCTGAAACCCACGACACAGGGAATCCTAGTGTGGGATCAAGACTATGTATGTGACGGTTGGGTGTTATGTTATGTTACCAAAAGATAGATTCAAATTGAGTTTAGCTCTGGAATACGGACCTAAGTGCTCGCATCCATTACGAGCTATGAGATAGCTGCAGTGCAAGGACCTACGTAGGACTCGATTCGATAAATTTGACATTAAAATTCGATAAAACGGGACTATTAACTTGTGTAGTATACACAGCAATATACCGATACCTACATAGAGTACTATATAGTACTAGAGTACCTATAATAAAATTTGTTGTAAAATCTTATGCCAAAGAGAGTGTATGCGTATATTACCTTAGCTCATGCACAAGGTGCGCGGTGATGCGGCTACCGGAGGCGCCAAGAGGGTGTCCGAGAGCGGTCGCACCTCCGTTCACGTTCAGTTTCTCCATGTCGAGCTTCAGGGCCTTGGCGCAAGACAGAGTCTGGGCTACGAAGGCCTCGTTGATCTGTTGGAAAATAATCAAATTATACGTTTTAAAGGATTGATTATAATGTAGCTACATCAGGTAATAACGTTTGCAAGCTAAATTAGACAAAGACACTTTTGATCAGCCCCCCTATTTCCTAACTGAAAGTCACACGGTGACTAACTTTTGACAAATAAAATGACCATCAATTGACAATTCAATTTTTGTTAGTAGTAGAACTTCTTGTGAAAGAGTTCGTCTGTGGAAGTACTACCACCGTACCTATTTCTGCCGCCAAGCAGTAGTACTCGCATTGCTGTGTTTCGGTTTGAAGGGTACGGGTGCCGGTGAAATTACATGAGACTTTTCATCTTTGTCTCAGGGTCGGCAGTGCGCGTGTAATACCTCTGGTGCTGCAGGCGTCCATAGGCTACGGTAAATACTTTCTATCAGGTAACAAAAAAAATATCTTACTGATAATTTTGAGCTATTGATGGTAATTTTAATTCCCAAACGTTAGTTACCGAGTGACTTTTAGTTAGGGAATAGTTCAAGATTTGAAAGATCCTAAGTCATCGTAGATTCTGTTAACAAGAAATTATAGCTGTCAGGCAAAATTGGGATTCGCACTACGTTTATTACCTCAATTAGATCCACGTCCTTCAAGGACACTCCTGTGACCTTGAGCAGGTTCTCGATGGCGGGTACAGGTCCGATACCCATGATGCTGGGGTCCACTCCCACGTAGGACCAGCCGACCAGTCGCGCGAGGGGTTTCAGGTTCTTTGCGGCTTCCTCGCTGGCCAGGAGAATGGCACCAGCGCCGTCGCTGATTCCCTGTGGGCCAAGAGGAGAATATTAACAGAGTTCAAACATGCTAATATCTAGAGTTTTGAAACTCCAGTAATCCGGTACCTAATATTGGGAATAGTTTTCCAGGAAACGTTATCAATCTATCAAAGAAATCAAGTTTTATGACATTGAATGTAGCAATTCTGGGTCCGAAGGGCATGCGTTCGAATACAAACGAACCAAGTGACGACTAAATTTGCCCCAGCACCTGTCTGTTGGGGTTGGTAAGTTGTAATTTAGTGTACCAGTAATGGTCACATTAGTGGTTTCAAAATGATCACGACTGGGTCAGAAAAGTCTGGAAAAAATTGCTGACTCTGCAATATTGCAGATTACTTACAGAGGCACTGCCAGCGGTGACGAGACCATCCTTCTTGAAGACGGGCTTTAGTTTCTGCAGCCCCTCGAGCGTGGTCTGTGGGCGAGGGTGCTCGTCCGTGTCCACTTTCACTTCCTTGCGTTTGATGGTGAGTGTTACGGGCTCGATTTCAGCCTTGAAGATGCCGGCGTCGTTGGCTGTGAGGAAAAAGATGTAACTACATAGTTAAATAAAACTGGCAAAGGCGTTTCGAGCCACGTTTGAGTAAAAGTGATAAAATGGTTAAAAGGCGAATGTGCAATACAAAATTACCAACTAACCAAAATATTGTAAACGTCGATGACAAAAATATCTGAACAGAAAACTGCACCAGTTGCTAACCACTTACTACATTAGCCATTACAATAATACAATTATATAAAATCGTCTCGCGACTGACTTACTGACTGACTATCAATGCACAGCCTAAAGTTTAGTCTTTAAGTCTAGCTAGGGCTTATGGTTTAGGCCCTATGGTTTTGGGGTGCACTAAGAAAGTCATTTTCCGAAATTCATCCCTTAAGGGGGTACAGCGTAGACCAAGTCACGGGCGTTTCACTAGGTAATGAAAAAACAAAAGCTGTTATTACATGTTTGGCATAATTCTGTTTATCATACCCATAAGCAATGAGAATCAATAAAAAAGATAGTATAAAGACGCGATACGAAGGTATCTTATCTTTTAGATGCAAAGTCCCACCTAGTTGGTAAACAGATATGCATAATACCTACCTACCTCGTAATATTGCATTAAGACCTTCAAATAAGAGCTGACAGAAAATGTGAAGTCAAAGTATACATATAATAATAATAATTAATAATAAATCATTTATTGAATCAAATACTTATCCATTAATCCATAATCCATTTTTTGTTCGTAGGTACACTTAAATATATACTACTTATTATATAGACTGCACCAAAATTTACAAATCTGACAAATTCTTCCCCTACAACCCCTACAAACCCTTACAAAAAAATAAAAATAAAACCAATGGGGGAGGCCTCGTCCTTCAGTGGCCGTCTAATGGCTGATAATGATGATTTGAACTGTCAGAACGGTAGGCTAGATATATAGGTAAATAATGATTGTTTATATAATTGTTCTTTTTGTCATTGCATATTTATATAAATCTCCTATTTCATAGCACCTTATTAATGCTGTTTTTAGGGAAACTTATATTAAATAAATGGTTTTCACTAGTTTAACCACCAGTGCGTTGAATGGATTCACGAGCGACTCTCAGATTTTTTTAAAATTTTTTTGGAAGCCTGAAATTTTTTTGGTTCCTATACCAACGGTCACTACCTACTAAACTTTTTTCGACGACCTCTGTGGCGCGGCGAGCGAAGGTTCGCCTGCGACGCAGGAGGTTGCGGGTTCGACTCCCGCCTCGGAACAAATATTTGTACGATCTACAGATATTTGTTCAGGGTGCTCGGGGTATTTTTCTATGTATAATAAAAAATATCTATCTATGTAATGTATTGTATTAAGTAAATCAGTTACCTAGTACCCATAACACAAGCTCTGCTTAGCTTAGGGCTAGATAATGTTGTGTGAAATGTCCAGCATTTATTTATTTTATTTATTTCAAGGCATACCCAAGCTGGTTGATGACGCAGCAGACTTTAAATAATAAATGAATATCCTAAAATTTATTAGTTTTTAAAAGATTCCTATGCTTTCTACTTACAGGTCTTCCACTTCTGCTGTGACTTCAGCGCGTAGCTATCCACCTCATCCCTGGTGATCCCAAACTGGGCTCCCAACTTCTCAGCGGTCATGCCCATGGGCAGTCCACAGTAGGAGTCTGAGAGACCAGCCCATAAGGTGTCTTCGAAGTTATAGTTGGAGCCGAGAGCTGTTCCGAATCTGACGTTTCGGACTGCGAAAGGTGCCTGGGACATGTTCTCTACGCCACCGGCTAGGGAGATTTTAGCTGCTCCGGTTAAGATGTCCTAGGAAAAGGCTTTTTAGTTTTTTTTTGTTATTTGTATGATTTATTACTTCACTGACTAAGATCCCAGGAATTCCCGTTTTAATGAGAGCTTTTCATCTTCGATTAAAAAAGTAGTTCAAATTGGTTCGATAGATGGCGCTGACTCAACTCTAGCTGTCTAGATTGTCAAATGTATTATCTGTGGTGTACGCGTACTAAGCTATTATCTAACTAGTCTGTGGCTATTTAGTCATGATATTCTGTTTGTGTTTGCTTCTTGAGTGTGCGCTAATGATTTCGTGGTGTTTTTAGAAGTAGGCAAAAATAAATATCACGAAGTGAAAATATATCTTGTTGATGTTGACATTTAACTTTATTTTGACACTTGACAGCTAGGTACAGAGCAGCGCCATCTATTTTCAACGCTGAAAGCATGATTTGAAACAGCAGTGAAAACCCCTGATTTGTCAGACTTTTGTAACATTGTGCTGTGGTGTGCCCGGTCTAAGAATAGACCCCTCCATCTCCCATGGATATCGTAAAAGCCGACTAAGGGTACAACACAAGGGGACGGGCAGCAGCATCCACCAGAGTACTCAACATAAATACTGCGATCACCAATCCGCCTGCCAAGCGTGATGATTATGACAATTTGACTACCTCTGTGGCGCAGAGGGCGAGTAGCGGGCTGAGACGCAAGAGGTTGCTGGTTCGATTCCCGCTGCGGGGAATGTTTGCATGATCTGCAAATATTTGTTCCGGATATGGGTGTTGTGGTACCATGGTGCTCGTAGTTCCTGATACCCACTACACAGGGAATCCTAGTGTGGGATCAGAGGCCCAATTCTCTAATTTAAAAACATTCAATTCGCAGTATAATCTCGTCTCAGTCGCACTGTCACGTGTAGTAACTATTACTTAATATTCGCAAACGCGTAGATTAAGTAATAGTTACTACACGTGACAGTGCGACTGAGACGAGATTATACTGCGAATTGAATGTTTTTAAATTAGAGAATTGGGCCTCTGGACTATGTATGTGACTGTTGGATGTTATGTATGTGTACCTAATTCACTTAAATGTCTTTAGTTTATAATACGATACCAAATTATCCTTATCCTAACACTTTTGTACTTTGACTTGTCCAAGATCTAAATGTATGGTAATCGTTTAATACCTGAGCACTGTTAACGACGGACTGGAATCCAGATCCGCAGAGCCTGTTGATTCCGAGGACTGGGGTCTCCTTGGGGATGCCTGCCTTGAGCGCGGCATGGCGCGGCGTGTAGATGCCATCGGTTTGTGAAGCCTGTTGAAGAGTTCTTGTTTATCGATGCTTAAAGTGACTTACTCTTATATTGGTGTCGATTCTTTGTTGCGTTTACTACAGCTTTATACGCTGTATATGCATTATAAATGCTTTTGGTAGTTTGCCATATGAACAATTACTTGATAAATACAAACTAAATACTTAAACTAAGACGTTCACAAGTTGAAAGAATGGTGCTCTATAACTTATGCCATAACAAATATGATTGTATACTGATACTTAATAGGTCATGCTATAGAGTCCCTACTTAGAACGCACTGCCGTATTCCCTGTCGTCTGTTCTATACTAATCGTTGGCGTACCAACGCCGGTAAACGCTCACCTTTGTTCCGGCTTGTTGACTCCTATAACACTAAGTTCAACTCTTTGGACATTGCGGCAACGCGAGTTAGTACATTCAAAAAGCTATTACTTGAACTTCTGGTTTAGATCGTTATCCCAACTTCTCACTAGCTAAGTACAAAGATAAGTATAGTACTAAAGTAAAGTAAGTGGCTAAGTAGCTGTAAGTAAAACATTAAAGTAATTTGTGGTAAACGGTGTTGGTATCACAATTACGTACTTGTTTTTTTATATATTTGTGCCTTATTTCTTTATTGTGTCACTGTTTGTTTAACAAATAAATAAAATAAAATAAACTGCACTAAACTAATCGTATGTACCTAGATCTAGATACCTAGTCCCTTTTAGTTTAGTTCAGTTCATTAGAACTTGGCTCGTAATAATGAGCGCAGTTTAACTTTCGAGAATGCAGTACAGAATAGTACTAATACCATTAACAGTAATATAGTTATTGTGGCTTCAGTGGCTTGTTATCATTGTAGAAAAATGTACGACTATACATCACGTACTTTACTATTCTCCTGCTGACGTTTCGTTTACCATTTTGAGGTCCTTCTTCATGAGTACCGACCGCGACCACGCTCAAAGGTCGTGAGACGAACAAAAAGGAAGTCAACGAAACGTCAGCAGGAGAATAGTAAAGAACGTGATGTATAGTCGTAAATTTTTCTAAAATGTTAAGTTTTGGTTTTTATTATCTAAGGTTGTACACCTTAGATAATAAAAACCAAAACTTTACCAATTAACTATTTTCTATTATATTCTATGATACTAGTATGATACTGCTATATTCTACTAAATATTCTTAGCTGTCTGTCTAAGTTCATTGGCATTTAGCATTACAGGCTTAGACATTTCTTAGCCTGGTTAAAAGCAGTCGCGATGCTCTCTCAGCTTTGTATCTCAATAGAGGTACCTACTTATACATATATTATAATAATGTAGGTATACATCAATAGAGGTTGCAGCCGGTAGAAGTAGAAGACACTTACAGAGATGACCTGTCCAACGACGACAGAGTCCACTTGTTCAGGCTTAACTCCAGCCTCCTTCAATGCAGCGATTGCAGCAATAGTCTGCAATTCAGTAGCGGTAGTGTTCTTGAACACGCCACCAAATGTGCCGAACGCAGTACGCTTGGCGCCTACGATGAACACTCCTGTGAAAGAAGTCGAGATTCTATTACATTTTCTGCTTCATACATTTTTCATGCATTGTTTACCATGATACCATTAGAATGTAGACAGTTTTGGCCAAAATATAAGTCGCCCCGATGTAGGTACCTGCGCCGTAGATCAATTTCAATAGCGCGAGAACTTTCTTTCTACCAATAGTAATCGCGCGCTAAAATCTTGTGCTGTTATTGGTTAACCGATTTCGCGGTAAAGTCGCGGCCGGTCGTGCGTCATCTTGTTCATCAGTCGACTCTGTCCGACAGTGTACGAATCATGTCAGCGGGACAGAGCTATACACATTTGACACTGAGCAACTATTGCTCAGAATAGTATAATGCACATACATTTAAATACCCATACACCCGTCAACACACCCACCACACATACTCACACACTTACCTTACACTTACCTTTCACACACCCACTCACTTTCACTTTTCCATGATTTTATGTACTCACTTCCTTATAGTTTTTAGTACTGTTCTATGTTTTTATAAACTATAGTGTTTTTGTTATTTTTGTTTTACCGACGAGTTTTGTACCCTTTGAGTACTTACTATAGTAACTGCATCTTTTATAAATGTGTGAGGAACACTGACTCCTAAAATACAAGTTTTTAACTTAGTTTAGGGGTTAAGGAGCCCTTTCCTGTTATTTTTCATAATGTACAATCTGTATCCTTTTAAGTACTAGTATCTAGCATCTTTTATAGATTATGAGTAACATTGACTTCTAAAATACAAGTTTTTAACTTAGTTTAGGGGTCAAGGAGCTCATTTCTGTTTTTTTTTTCAGTGTACTTTTTTTTTTCAGTGTACAATCAGTTTATTTTATTGTCAAAATTTATTTTAAACCTTTGTTTTTAAGGATGTACAAACTTGATTGATCAATAAACTTATTATTATTTTTATTATTATTATTATACTATACGTTCGGCTACTATCGGATATCAGTCTGCGCTTTTCTGCGCAAACGAAAACAGCCGATCGGACTTATTTTCTGGGTAAAACTGTAGGTACCTTAGAGAAATTCTCTAAGGTAGGTACCATAGATGCTTTGATTATATACACACTAGATAGAGTTTCGTCCTGCAAACACTACAAAACAAACAGGCCAGCCTTTGCTAGCGCGTGTGCGTGTCTACACACACAAACATGCGCGCAGCTTTGTCTTACACTCGCGTCACGTCATTGCTTTTGTGTCTGTTTGCGTGCGTAAAGATAACAGCTACTGACATATTTCCCAATTTATTGGGAAAAACTGACTATGTTCGGGTAAGTAAGTTTTGCCGGTTACTAGAAAACAAACAGTGGAATCTGTTGATTTTTTACAGAATGGAGATAGATAGACTAGCGATATTGTGATTATGTCGAGCGTGTGGGAAAAAAGTCAATAAAAAACAAACTTTGTTTTTTTTTTATAATATTCACCCAGTGACTGTGAACTATAGGATCATTAGGTATTCTGAAAAAACTAAAAAAAAAAACGTTTCAGAACACCTCTAGTGGCATTAGACAAAGATGTGTGGTGAATGTTGTTCTACTACTCTGATGGTCTCGTGAAATGAGAAAAATCAGAGCTGTAGGAGTTAGTCAAACTTTAATACGAACATCTTTGTCTAAGGCCACTAGAGGTATTCTGAAACGTACCCGTACCTGGAAAAAGAAAGAGGGAGGCCATTTTTTTTTGCGATAGTATGATTGCGTAGGTATGTATCAGATTACTTACAAATTGTATGAGAAAACATTTTATTAAATTTGACTAACTTCTGCTGCTCAGATTTTTTTCTTCCGATAAAATGAAACAAAGCTTACATAAAACTGATCAAAAAAAAATATGCGTATCTGAGTCGATACGCATAAAAAATTGTTTTGATCAAAACTACTCATTTTTATGCAGAACTCACGCTTGACCAAAAAAATAACTGTGCCAAAATCGTTTTTGAAAATGAGCAAATGGTTCCAAAGTCAGTTTTCCCGTATCTCTTATGGATATCCCCATACTGTCCCATTTAAAAAAAACACCCTGTATATTTTAAATTTTCTACTCACAATATAATCTCATCTCGGTCATCTTTTGATTAATCATCGCTATAGGCATTAGTTAGAGTGGATAAGATAACGTATGTATGTATGCCTTCGCCCGCCGCGCCACAGAGGCCGATATATTTTACATACCTACTATACTTTTCATAGGTAAAAGTGAAGGAAAGTAAAAGCAGGTGAACCCAATCGACGTTCTCACTTTATAAGGAATCATTTATTCAGTCACCATAAGGAATTTAGCATTCAAAAACTGGCAACACAGACAAAAGTGCCAAGCTTGAGTTGAATAATCGGGGCTAATAAGATGATTATTTTTATTGAATACTTTTGAAAATACTATGAATTCTGGATACTTATCGATGGTAGGTGACTTTACTAGTTGTTTTTAAACGTCCTTTGTAATTTCTGCACACTTTTATGGCGCAAATCGTCATTGCTAGCTCAAATTTCAATTCACTTTGCGACCGTTCGCCTTGACAACACAATTGACAATGAGGGGCGGGAAGCGACTTATCAGCTAACAGTTAGCTGATATTTTTTTCGACGCTTTTGTGTCATGAAGCTCTATCTAGTGTGTATATAATCAAAGCATAGATGGTACCTAGATACATTCGACTATAGACGTCGATTAGAGACGTGGATACCGTGGCACCTACTATACCTACCCTGATTTTTAATCTTAGGCAATTTTTGTAAACAAAGAAATGTCAAGATATGCCACTGTGTGTATAAGTGTCATATATATGTGTATAATATATGTATATACCTACACATAATAATATGATACACATACATGACACTTATACACACAGTGACATTTCTTTGTTTACAAAAATTGACAAAGATTAAAAGTCAGGGTATAGGTACCACGTTATGTAGGTACTAGGGCATGTAAAAACCGGGTTGTTTTAAAAAACCGGTTTTCTCGGTTTTTATGTTTCAAAAACCGGTTAAACCGGTTAATCGGTTATTTTTAGAGTTTTTTATATAGGTGTCTTGGGATAAGATAAAACCGTAAATTTTAATAAAAATTAACTTTTTATTTGAATAAGGATGCACCAATTAAATTAGCTTGTAAAATTTTAAAGTATTGTAATGTGCAGAACTCACTCTTACTCGAATAAAGTAACAAAATTCAACAACATGATAAATCAGTCCTAATAGTTAGTTACTAAGTGTAATTTACTTATTTATTTGGTAGTATTAAAACTGTTTCTCTTCAGGTTATAGAGTATTTATTATATTAAATATGTTCTTTATATATATTTAAAAGAAATTAAATTTCACTTCATGAGAAAACTATAAAAATCAACAAAATAGTTTTTTTTTTGTTATGGCTCGACAAACTGGCATATGGCCCACCTGATGGTAAGCGGTTACCGTCGCCTATTGACATCTGCAACACCCGAGGCATTGCCAATGCGTTGCCTGCCTTGGAGGACCCTTTTTACATTTTTTTTGAAGCTGTGCATGTTATAGTTTAGCGGAAAAACCTCAGAAGGGAGCCCATTCCACAATTTCCACGTATGTGGGAGAAAAGATCTTGTAAAGCGAGCTGTATGAGATACCCACACATCGATGATGTGTGGATGAGCTCCCAATCGATGTCGAGAGGTGCGATGATAGAACCTGGAAGCGGGTATATGATCAAATAGTTCCTCAGAGCACTCCCCATTATAGAGTCGATAGAATACACAGAGCGAGCCGATATCTCGGCGCAGGCTCAGCGGCAGTCTAGTGTACCTACTGGTGAGCTTGAGGTCGTTGACGATTCTAACGGCTCTTCTTTGTAGGGAGTCAAAGCGAAGCAGCTGGTACTTGGGCGCCCCGTGCCATAGGTGAGAGCAGTATTCCATGTGTGGCAGAACTTGTGCTTTGTATATTTGTATTTGTAAAGCGCTGAGTTGGCGTGAAATACTGTTTTGCACGATTAAGCACTCGCAAGTGTTTTAGAAGTTAGTTCTGCCTTTACTCCTAAGTGACTCCCATATTGGACCTCGTTAGAAATTTCAACTCCCAGAATCCCAATGCTCGCGGAGGTGGAAAGAGGAATGCCCTGAAACTGCGGTGCGATGGTAAATGGGGCTTTTTTGCGCTAAATGCGCACACTTGTGTCTTAGTGGCATTGAAAGTAACCAGATTTTGGATACCCCAATCTGATACGAGCTCTAAGGAGCTTTCCACTTCAGACACAAGCGCTGACCTATTTTCATCCACTTCGGCACGAGAGGCGTTTGCACGGCCAGAGTAGAGGGTATCACCAGTGCTGTCATCCGTATAACAATGGAGACCGCTAATTTGTAGCATATCATTGATGTGAATGATGAAAAGCGTGGGTGATAACACTGACCCTTGGGGAACGCCAGCGTTGATGGGCATGGAGTCCAAGCAGGATCCATCAACTACGGATTTAATGCACTGCCCGGAAAGAAAACTGGCGACCCAATTACATAAGCCCTCGGGAAGGCCATATGATGAAAGCTTCGATAGAAGCGCCCTGTGCCACACACGATCGAATGCCTTTGCGATGTCCAAACTTACTGCCAAAGCCTCTCCTCTACTCTCAATGGCTTCTGCCCAACGGTGAGTAAGGTAGACTAGAAGATCACCAGCTGATCAGCAGCTGATCGCCCGTGACGGAAACCGTATTGCCGATCACTGATCAGCTGGTGTTCCTCCAGATAACCAAGAAGCCGAGTGTTGATCACTCGCTCCATCACCTTGCAGAGTAGGGAGGTTATCGCTATAGGCCTGTAATTGGACGGTTCGGTACGATCCCCTTTTTTAGGGATAGGGTGGACATGGGCTACCTTCCATGAAGATGGCACCCCCGTGGTATAAGAGAGGTCGAAGAGGTGCGACAAAACGGAACACAGCTCGGGAGCACATTATTTGAGCACAATAGCCGGGATACTGTCAGGCCCACTCGACTTTCTCCCGTTTAGGGATAGGTATCTTTAAACATTAAAATAATTTAGTCTTATATTAAAACTCTCTCTCTTACTCAAGTAAAGTTTAAAACATTCGGTAATATTCAACTCACTCATACTCAAATATAGTAGTTAACTATAATCAACAAGATAAGTAGTTAGTCTAAAATATTATCATTAATCAGTCCTAAAAGTTACTAAGTCTAATTCACTTTTTTGGTATAATTAACAATTTGCCAGTTCGACCGCTGCCTTCGCTTTCTTGCTCTGCTTGTTTAATAGTAGGTAATAGCTTATTTACACTACGATATTCACTAACGACGTTTTATGCGGTCCAATGATAAAGTTTTCTGAGAAGTGTTTGTCTGTATTTTTGCAATTTTAACGTATTATATTGTAATATAATTAGATGGATTAAAATGGTCGTTCTAAATAAAGTCTTAAGAAGGCGTAATATGTGATTTTGCCCAACAAAATCGGTTTATAACTCGGTATGTACGCGTTCTACGAGTTAAATATTTTGGAATATGAAATTTTTTTATTTTTGCATTTATTTTGTAAAGTTGAAAACACGATATGTAAAAAAAACCTCGATAGTTTTATTTAATGAAAAATCCTTGTTTCCCACACGTTTTGAAAGAAATCTCAGGAACCCTACGGTTTTTTAAGATTAATTTTACTACAACAAGTAGGTAATAACTATTTATTCTTATGCTAAAATCAGTTTTTTGATAAACACTTTATTTTCGCCATAATAAACAAAAAACTTCATTTTTGTGCACGACACTCGCTAGCGCGAGCGAGATGGCGCGCGGGTTATCGCGTACGTTAAAGAGGGAGCTAATTTGTAGAATAGTGCCCTCTTAAAGGCGTAGTTTGAAATGAATTTGTGACTTATTACTCATTAAAAAAAACCGAAAACCCGGTTATTTTCTAAGAAAAAACCGGTAAAAAACCGACCTAAAATCAGTCGGTTAATCGGTTTTTCGGTTAATCGGTTAACCGGTTTACATGCCCTAGTAGGTACCTAACCTACTCTCATAAACGCTCAATTCTAGTTGGTAATGTGACCCCCTCTTCCCTTCTCTTTACATATTCATTCATGTTGGTAGGTAGATTAGTACCTACCTAGATACTCACCTGTTGCATAAAGTATATGCGTAGTTCTATTATCCTGCCGGAGGATATTGAACTTTGCACACTTGCATAATGTTTTTATACTTATAACATCATTACCTAGTAGGTATAGCAGTGTGTAAAGTTGAAAAAAAAAAGTTTATACCTAACATACAATACAATTTTTTTTTTTTTTTTTTTTTTTTTTTTTAATTTTTTTTTTGGCGTTGGAGTCAGTGTCCTTATGCCATGTCCAAGTTGAGAACAATACAATAACCCGACTGGGGTTACCCTACCTAAGCACAGAATAATAATAGTAGGTACAGTACAAGCACAAAATAAATAGGTACCTAGCACAAGTGCCTACAGCGTGCTACAGCGTGGAGTGCGCCAGGCCTGAGGAGGCCCAAATCTCTAATTTAAATAAGTACATTAAATTCGGTACAGTATAACCTCGTCTCGCACTGTCACGTATAGTACCTAACTATTACTTACGTAATAGTTACTATACGTGACAGTGCGACTGAGACGAGATTATACTGAGAATTCCGGTCTGTCCCAGTCCTCCGATCGGAACTCCGATTGGTAGGATGAATGTTTTTAAAATGTCATACGTCAAAACAAGACAAAGGCTATTTTAACTAAAAAAGGTTTAAAAAATTATTATGAATATGATTATGGTTATAATCTAGAAAAGTGGTGAGTCAGTTTAAGTTTTTTTTATTTATTTATGGTAAGCGCTCTTTTGCTAGCTACCGGTAACCTTCCCTTAATTTCACTTCACGTCACGGAGCAATAAACCAAAGGTTAAACTACTACGTTTAGGCTAATCAGTCGATTACAGTAATTCGTACTTAATTAATGGTTAGTGTGTGGTGAACAGCAAAATATTGTTAAACAGCCGTTTATGACTTAAACAACTGTTTTTATTATCAACATCTGTTGGCGAACTCGACCCTTAGTTTAGCCAAACGAGCAAAAACAAACTACTTACCGAATTAGTGACTTTATCATTCGATTGATTCGAATTTAGACTCACTGGGATACTTATAATAATAAAATATATGGAGCTATGGCCTATGGGTAAGCAATTAGGTCTACACTTAAGTAAATTGAAAATAAATTACTGATTTAAAATAATGTACCTATACTTAATGGTTAACCTAGGTACAACCTACCTGAGTAGGTATAGGTACACTTTAACGTGCAAAATTAGGACACCACTCTACTTAAATTTGGTTTAGAATTCATTAGTTTATAAAAATCTCTCATCTCTTTAAAAATGGAATTTGACCCCGGGCAGAAAAAATAATCATGCTTCGTTGACTCGAGGAATTATAGCTTAGATAGAAATTTAAAGTAGTTCACTTGCCTTTTACTGCTGCAGACATGTTGCGTTGGGTATAAAAAAAATAAAAACGTAAAGAATAGAAATGTATCACTGAGAAACGGCAACTTGTCCCACACAAAGTTGCAGAATGCTTGGTTGGCTGGCTGCGGGACGGGGGGCGAGGCGAGGCGGCGCGGGCGCGCGAGTGAGTGAACGTAGAGGGTGATGGTGATAACAACTCTGTAAACGCGAGTAAACTTGGTGATAATCTGTGATAATTGTGCCTATTTCATTTTCGTCATCTTGGCGCTGTAGCTGTAGGTAAGGTTTTGTTCCTTGCTCCAAGAGGTAAGGCAGTCACGGAACGGGAGAATTGGTAACTAAAATAGTGATGTGAGTATGTCAGTGGCAATGACGTACTTATCGATAGTTTTTATTTATATCAGAGTAGGTATGTAGGGACCATGGTCTTTATATCGTAGGCACTTATTAAATGATGACGTCACATACCACTAAGAGTACTACCAATACTACGTATTGTGACGTTTAAGGCGACGTTTAGGGGGGTTTGACGTATTTTAACGTCAATCACGTCGATTTCGAAATAACTCATAGCTTTGAAGGTACCTAGTACCTACCTCATGAAAATTTATAACTTCTATGCAGATACCTATCGTAAGTATCGTTTAATTAAAATTACATCAAATTATTGAAGTACTTACCTACCTACCATCTACAGGCCACAGCACACCGGCTGCGACGCGTAGACGTAGACGTGCACGTCGACGTACTGTAATAATCGTTGTAATGTATAGAACTGTATGAGATATGGCACACCGCTTTCGTGACGTGCGCGCAAGCGTGTACATACGTAAAGACGCATGTGTCTACGTTACGTGCTGCGTACACCTCCGGTGTGCTTTGACCTTATTATATAGGTACTACAATTTAGACAGCTTAACTCAATTTTGTCTCTGCGCTGCGATGTCAAGTGCAATACAATGAAAAACTATAGGTATCATATAGGTTTATTTATAAGTCCAGGGCCTGTACATACTTATAGTTATACAATAATTTTACATGATATGGTTACGCATAATGTATTTACGGCAATGCAATACCATGAATAACGATATTTTATCATAATCTTATTAAATAGGTTCATATTTTATACTCATTGCCAATTTTGTTGTATTTCTAAAGTTATCTACGCGAAGACATTAAATAACTTTTGGGGAAAAAATATTTTAGTTGTTTAATCCATGTATTTTCACTAAAACACATCCTCAAATGCACTATGAATTTGCCCAATCATATCTGAAGCTATCATACTACGACCATGTATCGAAAAACCTTTGGAATTGCATAACCTTGTTAGCTTAGCAGCTGCAAAAGCTGCTATGCTCTGGGAAAGTTGTATAGGGTTGTCTTTTCCACAAAGTGGTTGTTTAAGAGCCCAGTTATAGATAGTTCCCAAAGAACCAGCCATAATATCACCTTGGCCCGCTGCACGACGCCCAGACCCACCTTGTGACAACGACCAATCATATGAAGGAATGCTGGAGAAAAAACTATCCTGCTCACCTTTTATTAACACTGATACGAAATCGCCCCAAAAGTTATACCAGTTACTAGTGTTGTTGTTGGGAACAGAAGTCATTAACTTATTGGCCTCACGTTGGTTTGGTGTTAAAATCAAGCCGGGACTTGGATAGTCCTTAATGATTGATGGATTTTTAGACAATGCATAAAGTCCATCAGCATCTATTACTAAAGGTTTTTGAAGTGCTTTACATGTTTTAATTATATCATAGACCAAAGAAATTATTTCATCTTCCCTTCCTAGTCCTGGTCCAATTACTATTAGATCCATTTTTTGTAACAGGGAACTTATTTTAGACGCTGATTTGTAATTTAGGAATGGATAAACGATCAGGTCAGGACTGTAGTTCTTGATTACAGGTGCTGCTTCTTCAGTAGTCACTACGTAAACCAAGTCTGCTCCAACCTGGAAGATTCCAAAATGTTTAGTCTCTATTTGGACTGGTAGATGTTTGATTCTAAAGACAGAATTAAGTGGTATGACTTACCTTTAATGCAGAAATGGCAGCAAAGTACGGTGCTCCTGTATATTCAATGGATCCACCTATAACACCAATTTTACCCGCATCTCCTTTTGTTTTACTTTCTAATCCTGGAACAACTGATGGAGCTAGAAGGCTTAGTTTTGTAGTAAGATTGTTTTCTGAGCACCCATCCACTTCAGATTTTGCACCAAAAACTTCTGAAAAACCTCCAGTCAAAATATATAGAAGCAGCAAAAATTTTGAACCCATTATTGTCTCTTTGATAACAATTACTATTTTAGGTACTTGTATTGTTATTAACAAAAGGTCAGCCTGTGTACCTACAGGCTGACAAACAAAAGTATGTAATAATTATAAATAGGTAAATAAAATGTAAAGTATTGGCGTGCTAAAGGTCAAATGGTATGCAAATGGTTAATTCAAGCCGGCTCTGGCGTTCCTATTGGTAGTAAGCCTAGACATAATGAAATACCATGGGTGCGTTCAATAAGTACACTCCGGATTTTGGTTGTCGCTAAAGCATGGTTATACTAAGGTATTCGCTAAACTAGGAGAATTTATGCACTAACCCGTTCCCAACAGACAAATGGTTTTTGTGCCGAGATAGAATGATGGATGGATAACTTTTACACCCGAATACACTACACTGAACCTTTTGTGAAAGGAATAATCAATTTATAATATATTAATTTTTATAGGAATTTGTTATTCACAATTTACAACTAATTCAGCGTGTATTTCCATGCTCACAATCTATTTTAAAATATATTTTTCACACTAAGCATACAAGAAAATAAAAATTACATTATAAACTATAAAAATCTAAAATATTTTCTGATTCTTCTGAAACTTTGGACTAGAGGCCGCTGGCAGTACTGAAAACTAGTGATGTGCCTCACAGTCGTTACTGATGATGTGCGCACTTATCGATTGTTATTTATATACAAGTAGGTCACATAGGGGCTGGGTATATTGATAGGTATCATTGTTAGTTTCGCCTTACTTGTTAGTCTGTCTTAGAGATCGTCTATTTAAAGTTAAAATAACGGACGTAGATACGTTATGTATATAACTGTTTGGTGTTATGTTATATTAGCTAGCTAAATAACAACACCGTATTCCTCCAAGGCCTGTAACAGCCACAGACAAACAGGTTGTACGTGGGTTGTACAGGGTTGTACGTTGACATTTATTCTTCCGTGGTTGTACGTAACAACTGCCCTATTTTACGTCCATGGATGGATGGTACGTAGTGTATTATCTATGTCCATGTCCATAGAGAGAAAAACTCTAATTTTGTTTTTAACTGTTGGCCAAAAAAAAAACTAACTTGCAAGAAAAGTCAGCATTTCAATATCTTCGTGTAAAATCCTTATGCAATGAGCGATGGTAGACCAGTGAGTGGACAATTGAAAAAGTTTGTGTTTCGTGGAAAGGCCACCAGCAACGGCGACACCCGAGGTGATTATCTGGAGGTTGTAATACCAGAGCTACTGACGGCAGGCTACTCGTTCTACACGTGGCCCTCTGCTCCCCTGCTGGCCTGGTATCTGTGGACGCAGCGGCGCCATCTCCGCGGACTGCGAGTCCTAGAGTTGGGCTGTGGAACCGGCCTCCCGGGGATCCTAGCGGCGAAGTGCGGTGCTCGCGTAACTCTCACCGATAGTGTAGCCTTACCGCGCTCGCTACGGCACTTGTCGGCTTGTTGCGAGGCCAACGGCCTGGTCCCAGACCGTGACGTGCAAATCCTAGGCCTCGCCTGGGGCCTGTTACTAGCCGACGTGCATAATCTCCGCCCCGTAGACTTGCTACTGGCGTCTGACTGTTTCTACGAACCATCTCAGTTTGAAGAGGTCCTTTCTACAGTGGCATACCTCCTCGACGGCACTGACGCGAGATTTTTGTGTTCTTACCAGGAACGCAGCGCGGACTGGTCCATTGAGGCTCTACTGAAGAAGTGGGGACTGAAGGGTTCACTGCTGGACTTGGATTCCCTCAGCGAGAGCTCCGGGGTCGACTACAGGGCGCTGATTGGAGACAGGTCATTGCATTTACTTGAAATAGTTGCAGTGTGAGGTTATGGCCAGCACAGTTAGAGCCGCTCGCCTTTATGTGGGCAACCTACCGTGGACGGTAGGTCATCGTCAGCTGAGGGAGTACTTCGCCCAGTTTGGCCCAGTTCAGAGCGCTAGAGTAGTGTTTGATCGCTCCACTGGCCTGAGCAAAGGCTACGGCTTCATTGAATTTGTAAGCTCCTCTTCAACAGCCGATGTAAACAATAAGCAGCAACACACCTTAGAAGGACTTAACCTAACTGTTCAGATACAGAATAACTAGTTACTTAGAATAGATATCATTTATAATGGCAGAGGCGCTTCCAGAGTACCCTGATTCTGATTTCTCGGACGATAACTTGTCACCTCTGGACAAATCTTTCAACCAAGCCACCAATCACGTGAGGAAGATCACGGGGAACCTAGACAACAATAAGTTACTTGAGCTTTATGGTTTGTATAAGCAAGGCACGGAAGGTCCTTGTGACACTCCTAAACCTAGCTGGTATGATGGTAAAGGACGAAAGAAATGGGAAGCTTGGCACAAAATCAGAGATATGCCTGGTGACCAGGCTAAAGAAATGTACATTTCTCTAGTACAGAAGTATGATCCGGAATGGACGAGCGAATCACCAACAAGCAATTTTGGCACAAAAGACTTATGGGTTGCTGTGTCTTCGTTGCGCTACTCTCCTGAACCAGATCTTGTACATAATGAGCTGTCTTTATTGGATGCTGCGAGAGAGAACTGCAGTGAACGAGTTAAACAGCTCTTGAAAAAAACCCCCGAACTACGTAATGAGAAAGATGGAGATGGTTTGACCGCACTACACTGGGCTACTGATAGAAATGCTACAGAGGCTTTGAATGCAGCTTTGAATGGAGGATGTCCTGTGGATGCTGTCGACAGCTCAGGGCAGACAGCATTGCACTATGCGGTGAATTGTGGCCATATTGAGTCCATTCAAATTCTCATAATGGCTGGAGCTTCTCTAGTTAAAGATGAAGAAGGTAATACTCCTGTAGATTTAGCCGGGAATGATGAAATTAGGAAAATGCTGGAAGGATTAGGGGTAGATTAGTATTAACATTTGGTTATTCATGTAGTTATTGGAATAAAGTATAATGTCGTATTTCAATCTTTTACTATAAAAACTTACAGTAAAAAAACTACAACAGTGAAAATCCAACTAAATCACTTATTAGGAAACTAAAATAATAAATACTTAGTTTAGTATCTTATGCCTGCATGTCTTATACCTATTTGGGTTATGGCAAACTCTATAAGGCTAATGGGGGGTGCCCATTTAACCTTTTGGGTTGAATTAAAGTTTTTATGAATAAAGTTATAGAGGCAAATTGAATTATTCAACAGCACAGCATTTCACATTGAAAATCAATTTCGGAAGTTGATGCAATTAAGAAGTCTATCAAATGTAAAATAGGGTTTTTTACATTTGATAGACCTCAACAGTACAAAACGGGACCATTTTAGGATCACTTTGTTGTCCGTATGTCTCTGCCTTGTTCCTTTTTCTCAGGAACGCGTAGAGGTATCAAGTTGAAATTAACACCAAATACTCAGGTCTGCAATCCATCAGAGTTGTGCAAAAATCAAGCTTTTAAGTCAACACAATCAAAAGATTTTGTTTAAAATTTATAAAAACTAGTATGGGACTTTCAAATATTACTCTCGGATGAGTCGTGGGTGGAACAGCTTGTATACTATAAAGATTCAAGAATTAGAAGATTAAGATCAGGATAATTGAGTAGAGACCATAAAACCATGCAACCTGACCATAAAAACGCCTTAACATTAAAATGGTCATAAGTAATAACTATTTATTTACAGACAGAATAATACTGTCATACAATTACATACAAACTTATACCTATACAAACATAAATAGACGCTAAATTCATTGCTCTTCCTCACTGAAGCGAGAGACTATGCCATAATAAGGTATTTTGTGGCTATGCCTTACTAAAGTAATCAACCAAAAAAAAAACAGTTGAGCTATCTAAAGACCGATGCTAATGATCTTAAGATCAACAATGCAGCTAGTATATGGAGTCTTCCCTCTGGTAGTGATGTGGATCAGTTGAGATAGATAAAAAATATACTGTGGTAGTCTCTGCCTAAGAATAGGACTCCTCCAACGCCTAACTGAATCACCAATTCGCGTGTCAAGGTAATTATGGCAAATCCCCCCATTGCATGCTATTCATGCTATAACACCCAGACCTGGAACAAATATTTGCAGCTCATGCAAACATTTGTCCCGCAGCGGGAATCGAAGTATCTAGATTGAGTTAAAAAGTTGTTAAGTTGCTAATGGCCAGATTGGTAACTTTGAGTGTTAATCTGTATTCGGTCAGCCATAGCTATTTTGGTACTGCTGGCCCTTCATTGAATATCACTATCTAATTTATATAACTGATCCAAATCACTACTAGACCGAAGCGTGCCTAAGATGCAGCTTCCTAGAAACTAAGTGTATGAATAAATAATTCATGTTTCGATACGATAAAATACATCCTTCCATTTACACTGCCACTCCTATTAGGAAAACATACACTGTAAAAAAATACATTGATAGCAACAGCGCAAGGCTGATAGAACCAGAAGTTACGCAATCGCAAAGTTGAAGAAATTTGTGTCACCAAGGTTCTGTAACGCTATGGGTATCATGGTTAACAATCTAATTCCATGTTTTAAATTAGATCAGGTTTGCTGCTATCCCATTTATCGCGCAGCGGGAATCGAACCCGCAACCTCTTGCATCTCAGCCGGCTGCTCGCCCGCCGCGCCACAGAGGTCGTCACTAGTCCTTATCTTGTATTCCCATATTAGTGGCGAGTTCTGGTTAGTTCTTATCTTATATTACCATATTAGTGGCGAGTTCTAATCTTGTATCGCCACATTAGTGGCAAGTTTTAGCTAACTCTTTATCTTGTTTTGCCATATTAGGGGAGAGTTCTGGCTAGTCCTTATCTTGTATTGCCACATAAGTGGAGAGTTCTGGCTAGTCTTTATCTTGTATTGCCACATAAGTCGCGAGTTCTGGCTAGTCCTTATATTGCCACATAAGTGGCGAGTTCTGGCTAGTCTTTATCTTGTATCGCCACATTGGTGGCGAGTTCTGGCTAGTTCTCTTTGGTCTCTTTGTGCGCGTCGCCCGAGTCGAGTTGTTTGAGCAGTCTGAAGAGCGCGGCTGCTTCGCGGATGCGGCTGAATTCTACACAGAACGCTTCCACTTCTATAAACAGCTCCTGTACAAGAACACAAGTTATTTAAATTAAAAAGTGAAATGATTAACAATGAATAATAATACTATGAGTAATACGGTGGGCACTTTTTTAAATTCTGTCAATTTGTGAGTTCTCAGATATTTATTTATTTTGTTTTTTTTATAAGTCAAAGTATATTTAAGTAGTTAAGATCAACAGCAAATACAGTTTAGATTGTTTCATATAACTTATGCCATAAAAAGGCCATTAATAGATCTTCTTGAGGTAAGAATCGTTGAATTTTTTTATTTAGTTGATTTAGACTCTTTGAACTTGCTCTGAATTCCATCTGGTGATAGAGAGCTATGCTCGAAGTTTCGATATGTTATAAAATTCAAAATACGGAGACCCGTAAAGAGGTCGACAGCGATGAACCGATGACATCGTAACAGTCGCATGAAGTCAGTGGATGGAGGAGGCTCAAGAACGTTCACGGCATTCTATGGAGAGGCCTATGTCCAGCAGTGGACATCTATCGGCTGATGATGATAATAACCTTGACATTGATGATCTTGTTCCTGATGAGTGATTGTAGGAAGACGCATACGAGTCGGACAAGCCGGTTCTGCATGTAGCGGTCGCGAATCGTCTCGCACGTCGATATACAGTTGCTTATGTATAGATGCACAAACTCCACGGGGAGGTCCACTGATATTGTTAGCCTGTAACACAGCATACATTCAATTATTAGATAAGATAAGATAAAATTTATTCACATTAAAGTATGCCATGGTGTGTCCGGCCTGAGAATAGACCCCTACTCCTCCCATGGATGTAGTAAAAGGCTTGCTAAGGGATTACACTAGGGCAAGCATGTCAAACATGCGGCCCGGGCCGCATGCGGCCCTTTACAGCTTTGACTGCGGCCCGATTCAATTTTATGAACGTTATTATAGTATTTTAGAAAAATTACGACTATACACCACGTACTTTACTATTCTCCTGCTGACGTTTCGTTGACCATTTTGAGGTCCTTCCTCATGAGCACCGACCGCGACCACGCTCAAAGGTCATGCGACGAGAACTAGCCTGGCTCCGCCGCTCCGCACGTTCAGCCCGACTGGACAATGGGGCAGGCGGCGGGGGCGGCGGGGGAGAGGCAGCAACCCGTTCACCGTCGCTCGCGTCAATCGCGTTACCGACAAAAAGCTGCGTACACACTGTGCTAATTGTATCACATTCCAGAACACCTCGGCCACAGTCCCGGTCAGCAGTCGCGGAGTTCAATACCGGTCTCCAAGAAGGAGATATTCCCCAGCCCTGATCTCGGTTAAAATTCGGATGCCGGTTTATCTCGATCGCCTCACGAATTTTCCGGGGGACGAAGAACTTCTCCCTTGCCAAAACCGAAGTCTTGTCAAACCGTATATAATGCCTTGAATCCTGTGTGAGTGCATGTTCTGCGACTGCCGATTTATCCGTGTCCAGGTTCTTCACACTCCGTATGTGTTCCGTCAGTCTGGTAGCTATGTTGCGTCGAGTTTCACCAATATAACTCTTACCACAATCACACGGTATGCTGTACACACCAGGTACACTTAGAGGGTCCCTGTCTTTTGGTGACCTCAGGAATTGTCTGATCTGGTTACGTGGTGTATAGTCGTAATTTTTCTAAAATGATACCAAGCCACGATAATTTCAATTCTATTGTTATTATAGTATATTTTTCTGTAATTTTACTATTAGGTAATGATTAAATAAACGATTAGCGTCCTGCCCCCCTATTTCCTAACTGAAAGTCACTCGGTGACTAACGTTTGACAAGCAAGAATATGAAAAATTCTCTTAAAGAATTGTCAATTGAACGTCATTTTACTTGTCAAACGTTAGTCACCGAGTGGCTTTCAGTTAGGGAATATGGGGGGCAGTACTTGTACTAATATTTAGTCTGTGGCAGTACTACCTACTAGGTACATATAGATATACCTAGTAAGTAGTACTGCCCCCCTAAATCCCCTATAGTTTTTAGAGTCCCTAGAGTTTGTTTTCTTTATGGTTGGGTTTTGCGGCCCACTGGTTCTTTAGTTTTTAGGCATTTGGCCCACCAATGACTTTGAGTTTGACATGCATGCACTAGGGGATGGGCAGCAGCATCCATCTGAGTATTTATCACCAAATGCGATCACCAATCCGCCTGCCAAGCGTGGTGATTATGGCAAATCCCCTCGTCGAAAAACGCGGCCGACCGCACGCGACACTTAAAGCCGTCAGGGGCTTCATACAAATTTTGCCGAATGCGTGCGCACGCGACCGGCGACAAGCTACAGAATCGATAAACCTTCGTAAAGTTTGTTCAGCGAGAGACCCGTCGAGGGACTGGAGGGCGCTGCTGTGCTCAAATACCTTTTTTGTTTAGCGGGCAATACAATAGAATATTCTTTATTGCACAAAAAACAAATCATGTACATAGGCGAACTTAATGCTAGGAAGCATTCTCCACCAGCTAACCTTTGTGTAGTGCGGATAAATTTAAATTTATGTAGGTGGTGCATAATACGTTGAAAAGAATTAGATAGTACTTTAAGTACTTAGATATAGCTTCACAATAATAATTTTATAAATTAAGTAAATATACATGACCAATATTATACCAGGTACAGACTAACAATAAATAAATACATACATTAGGTACTTACAATACATAATATGCATAAAGAAACATAACCCTAACTTACAATATTATAATATATAACTACATACCTACCAATCAATATTATATATATTAAATAAACTACAAATTACAATACAATACAATTACAATAGCGCGTCTGTTGTTTTGATCCTATTCTAACTGTGATTATTTATTTAGTTTATGATTCAAAATGCCGACAGAAAGAAACCAGCTACTAATTAAGGTATTAATATGTAGTTCACAACGTTAGTTCACAATTTCGCCACGACGGCTCTCTTTCTGAACAGACTTATCACTAGTTATTTTGTTGCTAGACCAGTGACCGGGTCGAGGTATTGCTAGCCCTGACAAAAGTCAATGAAAAAAACCAATGTGTTGAATGAGTTCGGCTTGGAATTCTAACATACCTATTGACAACTTCCATTGAGTGTAGAGATATTTCCATATTGACAAGCACGCTGAAGTATTCAGTGATGTTTTGCGAATGAATCAACTTGAGTAGTACACTGATGGCCACCAGTGGATTGTTTTCAACCAGATCTGGTAGCTGAAAAATGATAAGTATAACATAAATAAAATAATAAAATAAATAAATGCTGGACAATTCACACAACATTATCTAGCCCCAAGCTAAGCAGAGCTTGTGTTATGGGTACTAGATAACTTATATACTTAATACAATACATTACATAGATAGATATTTTTTTATTATACATAGAAAAATACTCAGAACACCTTGAACAATTATCTGCAGATAGTACAAATATTTGTTCAGAGGCAGAAATCGAACCCGCAACCTCCTGCATCGCAGGCGAACCTTCACCCGCCGCGCCACAGAGGTCGTCAACAACAGGTAAGGTGCTTTGGGGTAAGAACGGACTATTTTTCTGAAAACCAAACTGGTCTTGTGATTTTTTTTTTTGGCTCGCCTCTATTTACTATTTTACTACTCAATAATGTCCAACTGTATGTGAAAAGACAGGGGTTCAATTTTTTACTTGTGTTGTTTTGATAAACACAATGGTTATTGTTTTATAATTGATCAAAGAGAGCATGATTTTTCAAAATGTCACGGGTAAGATCGGACCTTGATGGGGTAAGACCGATCTACCTTCTAAAATCACCTCTGTGACACTTTGAGTAAGCTCTATAACTAGAAAAGATCTGATCTTGCCCAAGTAAAAACATATTAAATAATCGTCTAAAAATTCCTTCGAAATTGAGTTTTAGCGATGTTTATGTATTTTTTTCATTCTGGACTAACCCCTGGGTCTTACCCCTAATACAGAAATTCAAAGGCCGAAGGGCTTTAGTCTACAAGCGTCTTTAGCATGATTTAATTAGATTAATCAAACTATCATAAAACTTAAATTACCATACACTGACAAAACCAACAAAAACATAAAAATTACTTAACAAATTGTTTACAAATAGTCGTCGGGGATAAGATCGAATCTTCTCAAAAAGCACTTTTTTCCCATTTCACACTATCCTGTCCATAACGCACGACTGGCTGGGCGTAGCGGCAGACGCAGACTGGTGGCACGGGCACAACAAAATGGCGCGTGAGGCTATGTTGCCCAGCAATCAAAATATCGCCAATTTTGGCGGGAATATGAATTAACCGATCTTAACCCATCTACGATCTTACCCCAAAGCACCTTATTAGTAATTATCATCATCAGCATGAAGTCCACTACTGGACACAGGCCTCCCCTATAGAATACAACGACGTCTTGAGAGTCTCAATATACCAGACGACCTCTCAAGGCACGGTAGGCGTGTAGCCGGCAGAGACGCAAGAGTTGCGGGTTTGATTCCCGCTGAGGGACAAATGTTACCATGATCTGCAAATATTTTTGTTCCGGGTCTGGGTGTTGTTGGTACCATTGTACTCGTAGTTCCTGATATACACACACGGAACCCTAGTGTGGGAACAGGACTATATTATATGGCCGTATATAAAAGCGTACTATAAAATCTCAGATTATTTGGATGATAGTCAAGCTTGGGACTGAACTTGCTCCAACACGGCCAAAACACATGTATACATGTGTTTTGGCCGTGTTGGTGGTCTAATATTAAAATTGCAAACTATAATTATATTATTTTATAAAAAAACGACGTGTCAAAGAGATTTAAAAAAAAATCCTATGGACTAAATAATATTTGAATTTTGACATGTTTCTATTAGATTGTTATTTATAAGTATAACAAGCGTAGCGTGTGCTGTCTTGCATACTTTTGCTGATGTTTATTTACTTTTGACTATCTTCCTAAGGTTTTTAAGTTCTTATTTACTATGTATCAGCAACTGCTTGCTCCGAGGCACCACACACACAGGCGCTTCTCACCTAGTGGTAAGACGGAACATTTATGTAAGCCAAGCCGAGTTTGTTGCCTGATTCTTCTAGGTTTGGTCGCGTTGGAATAGGAGTATTTTTAGTTTTAAGACTATTCAAAATGATCCTTGTGATTTCAATGAATAAATTCTTTTGATTTGATTTGGCTTGCACATTGCTACTTTAACTTGCTAATTTAAAGGGCTATGTCAGTGGTCTTGGATCTCCTCATTACGGTTTTGTCAACGTAGTATTGTGTCGTGCCGGTGTGTCCGGCTTAAGAATAGACTCCTCCTTCTCCTCCCGTGGATGTAGTAAGTCTTACTAAGGGCCCACGCCCACCAGGGTATGGTCAGCAGCATCCGCCCGAGTACTCAACACCAAACTATCCGCCTGCCAAGGGTGGTGATTATGGCAAATCTCCCCATTGCATTTTATGAAGGAGGCCTCGTCCAGGGAGTACTACATGCGTTACCTGGAGTGGGGTCACTCCAACTTCATAGACCCTGGCGTTACCTGTTGTGGGGTCACTCCAACTTCATAGACCCTTGCGTTACCTGTTGTGGGGTCACTCCAACTTCATAGACCCTTGCGTTACCTGTTGTGGGGTCACTCCAACTTCATAGACCCTTGCGTTACCTGTTGTGGGGTCACTCCAACTTCATAGACCCTTGCGTTACCTGTTGTGGGGTCACTCCAACTTCATAGACCCTTGCGTTACCTGTTGTGGGGTCACTCCAACTTCATAGACCCTTGCGTTACCTGTTGTGGGGTCACTCCAACTTCATAGACCCTTGCGTTACCTGTTGTGGGGTCACTCCAACTTCATAGACGACGCTCTGGTCGAGGTCTAGCAGCGTCCTCAGCCGCAGCACGTTGTGTCCGCTGAGAACGCCCTTCAGCGCCATCGCAGTGAGCTCCTTGGCCTCCGCGATGCCCGCGGCGAGGTCTTTCTCCGAAGACTTCTTCTCCTCCGTCTTATCTTTCTTGTCATCCTAGAAAAGTTTTATTACTTGTCAGAATGTATCCCCAAACTGACGCTGACGACCTTTGTGGCGCGGTGGGCGAAGGTTCGCCTGCGATGCAGGAGGTTGCGGGTTCGATTCCCGCCTCGGAACAAATATTTGTACGATCTGCAGATATTTGTTTAGGGTGTTCTGGGCATTTTCTATGTATAATAAATAAAAAAATAATAAAAAATATAATAATAATATTAATTTAATTTAATTTTATTAATTTTTAATAATATTATAATAATAAAAAATATCTATCTATGTAATGTTTCGTATTAAGTATATCAGTTATCTAGTACCCATAACGCAAGCTCTGCTTAGCTTGGGGCTAGATAATGTTGTGTGAAATGTCCAGCATTTATTTATTTATATTATAGATCTACAGTCAACAAATTTGACAACCTCTGTGGCGCGGCAGATGAGTAGCCGGCAGAGATGCGAGAGGTTGCGGGCTCAATTCCTGCTACGGGACAAATATTTGTTCCGGTCTAGGTGTTATAGTACCATGGTACTATAACACAGAATCATAGTGTGGGATCGGGGGTACGTATGTTGAGTGTTACAGTTAGTCATTAAAGACTTTGGGGGTCAATATATCGTAGCATGTACATGTCCACTGCTGGGCGAGGCCTCCCCATAGAAAACAATGGGAGGGATTTTACATAATCACCACGCTTGGCAGATGTATTGGTGATTGCAAGATTGGTGTTATGTTTAGTACTCATGTGTATGTTGCTGCCCATCTCCTGTCGGGTGATTACGTAACCATGTTGCTATAGGTTTCAATCGATTTAAATGCTGTTTCTATTCGAAATGACGCTTTTGCGACTACAAAATTTACGCATTTTGCTTACAAAGGTAACTTAGATTTGGACTGCGTAAATTAGGTAATCGCATAAACGTTATTTCAAATAGAAACAACATTGAAATCGATTGAGTTTGTTAGCAACAAAATTAAGTAATCACCCGCCTGGTGTAATCCCAGAGTCGGTTTTATGACAGCAAATTGGAGGAGACGGAGGGATCTATTCTCAGGCCGCCATTGTTATGATATTTGACATACTTTTGGGGTGTTCTTATAAAAAATACCCTTAGTCTGGGTTTAAACCAGGACTACCTAGTCTAGGCTTAAATATCGATCTAGAGTATATACGACCGTAATACAAAAGCAGATGGTTTGTTTTCCAGAAGCAGCTTGCGAGCTAGATATTTCGCGCTTATGCCAAAAATGACATAAGCTTGGACTATCTCTGGTTTATCTAAAACCAGGCAGCCCCCTAGTTTAGCAGTGGTCTATAAATTGACAGTTGATTGCTTGTTGGAGGTAAGAATTTGGACCTCTCAGTTGTGATGTGGCACAATCCGTCAGTTTGATACTTTGTAAATTTGCGTAGTAGCGCGAGAATTGATTTCGGAAAACAAACCATCTTCTTTCGTATTTAAAGTCGCATATGCCTAATGTCGATATTTAATCCTAGACTAGTACACCAGGACTAAATTCATGTTCCATGTTCCATGTTCTGTAATAAGGCCGTTGAAGTTTCTACTTTTTGTATGTTCTTACTAGTGGAGCGCCCGCCACTTTTTTCGCGTTCCGTTTTTTTCCATACATATTTTAACACCCTGCTGCACACCCTTAGGGGGTGAATTTGGAAAAATTTCTTTCTTAGTGCACCCCTAGACCACAAATGGAATGTACCCTCCAATTTTCAGCAGGGCGATTCTAAAACGTCGGAAACGTTTCCGATCGTATTCGTTAGTTTTTCTTTTCGATGTGGTAAGTAACTAAAACAATTTTCTCTAGTAAAACCCAGTAATAAACAGTAAATATTGTATATTACTGTGTTTTACTGGAGAAAATACTTAGAAAATTGTTTTAGTTACTTACCACATCGAAAAGAAAAACTAACGAATACGATCGGAAACGTTTCCGACGTATTAGAATCGCCCTGCAGGTCTCTATGACTTGCCGTTTAGTTTGTGCGTTGATAGTCTGTCAGTGAGTGAGTCAGTCAGTCAGTCAGTCAGTCAGTCAGTCAGTCAGTCAGTCAGTCAGTCAGTCAGTCAGTCAGTCAGTCAGTCACGTAACGATTTCATATATCTTCTTCGTCAGCCGGTAGACATCCACTGCTGAATGAGGCGTCCCCCATAACATGCATAGCGTACTACCCAAAGCGTGCAATGGGAGGGATTTCCCATAATCATCACACTTGGCAGGCAGATTGGTGATTGCAGTTTAGTGTCAAGTACTCAGGTGGATGCTGTTGCTCAACCACTGACGTAATCCCTTCGTCACCTACTACGATATCCACAGGAGTTGGAGGGGTATTAATTTTGCTTTTAAGCTTTCTTATACCTTGCCAGGTTTGTGATGCAGCTGTTTGCCCGAGGACTTCTCCGGCTTGATCCCGATGAGGCCCTCCAGGTCGGAGTCGTACATGGGCACGTAAGAACCACGATTCACTAGGTTCTTCCAGACAGCCTGAGGAGATAAAGCTGTTTTAATTTATTTCATTTAGGACAACGGAACATATACATCAAATATTACTACAAGAAATAATAATTTTGACGACCTCTGTCGCGCGGTGGGCGATTAGCTGGCTGAGACGCGAGAGGTTGCGGGTTCGGTTGCAGCTGCGGGACAAATGTTTGCATGATCTGCAAATACTCGTTTTGGATGTTTGTTGTAGTCCCATGGTACTTATAGTACTGATACACTACGAGTTGATCGATTGATGTATATAACTGTTCGTTTTTTTTTAAATTTATTTAAAGGACTTTGTCGCTGAGCACCAACATCGTCCTGTAAATCAAAACGTAGTACACGACACAAAAAAAAATTGTTTTTAAACAAAATCAAATGAACTCTTAGCTAATGCTAAATCTGCCAATTTATACAAAATTTTTGCCTCTTCTGTTGATGGACAAGCTAAAATACTATTCAGGAGGCCAATTCGGTGTTATGTTACCTCTTGTGAGAGCGCGTCAGGCGTGTGAAGCAGGAAGGTGGGGGGTGACACAGGGCCCGCAGCCGAAAGGGTCTGATGCAGCGCCATGTACTCGTGCGACATCAGAGCTTCTATAAGCTCTTTCATAGCAATCCGATTGGGTGGATTCCTTTGAACAATTAAATAGCCAAAGTTATTAAGGCTGTTTGTTTGTTGTTACTGGTTCTTTCTTAGGCACTAACTAGATTGTTGTACGATGGCTTCGTGACTGTTGGTGAAAAAACCAGTGTGATGAAAGGGTTTAGATTAGACCGCCTCACATCTTCAAAGTCTTGGTTCGAGAACATGCCGGTTTTCTCCCGATGTCCCTTTACTGTTTGAGAGCACGTAGTGTCGCTTACATTTTTCTAGTGGAGAAAACAATCGGTGCACGACCTGCCCCCCAATTAAAGTAGCAAATGGCAATGGGGAACGCAACAACGGGGAATCATCTTGGCAGCCTTAGTGCTGTTCAAATCTTTGAAACTTGAAAGGAGGTATATTTGGGTTAAGGCAGTACCCCGACCAAACACGGCGTCAAGCTGTTTTTTTCAAGCCTATCTCCTCGTTAAATAAAGCAAGTAGAAAAAAAAATAAAAGTCACTACATATATTTGACATTTTGTCATCAAGTTCCACGATTGGTTTAATGATTTAACGTCGTAAGTACTCGACAATAAACCCATGAAAAAATTTAAATAAATCATGATTTTGTACATCTTCTCTTAAAGTTCACGTTACTTAATTTTTTGGTTTACACAATTGGATAGTTAATTTAATATTAGAATTATTAAAAGATTAAATTTTTAAAAAATGGGTTCTCTTTATTTTTTATGAATTATATTTCATGAATCCGTGCAAATCTGGCTGTGCCGCAAGGAGCGAACCAGTCAGCCGCCGGTTCTCGGACGGACGGCTAGATGGCAGTACTATTAGAACGGATTACATAGGTGTCACTAAAATAAATAATTTGCGATGTATTGTAGAGGCGAACACCTCAAGGTCATTCGGTCAGGGTAGCGCCTTAAGAAGTTCCCCTATTCAAGTTTCATAAGATTTGGATAGCGCTAAGGTTGCCAAAATGATCCCCATTGTTGCGTTCCCCATTGCCATTTGCTACTGTAATTGGGATGCAGGACTTGAACCACACCCTGAGGATCGGTTAAATTCTTAATAAGAGCTGGCTATGCTCTTATAAGCTAATGTCATTGACATGTCCCACAGGATTAGCATACTAATGCAACTATGGCAATGGGCGTCTAGGCAAGCGTAGTGTGGCGCACTCTCCGGCTAAGAGGAGCAATGACTTACAAAAGGCTAGTAGTAGAACTTCTTGTCAAAGAGTTTGTCCGGGGAAGTACTACCACCGTACTTATTTCTGCCGCCAAGCAGTAGTGCGTGCATGGCTGTGTTTCGATTCGGTGCTGGTGAAATTACAGGCAGATGAGACTTTTCGTCTTTGTCTCAGGGTCGGCAGCGCGTGTGTGATGCCTCTGGTGTTGCAGGCGTCCATAGGCTACGGTAACTACTTTCTATCAGTAGGGCGATTCTAAACCGTCGGAAACGTTTCCGATTGGATTCGTTAGATTTTCATTTCGATGTGGTAAGTAACTAAAACAATTTTATCTAGTAAAACACAGTAATATACAATATTTATTGTTTTTTACTGTGTTTTACAAGAGAAAATTGTTTTAGTTACTTACCACATGAAAAACTAACGAATCCGATCGGAAACGTTTCCGACGTTTTAGAATCGCCCTGCTGGTTGGCCGTATGCTTGTTTGCATGCCAAGTAGTATAAAAAAGAAAAAAAAGGCGACAGAAATTGGATGAGTAGTGCCGTACATCGGGCTCAGTGGCGCGTATTGGGAGAGACCTATGTCCAGTGAACTAATGTGAGCTGGATGAAGCACTGGCTGCAAACTCACCCATCTGGTAACGGTACAAGAGCTGGCGCAGTGGCGCGCGCCATGGAGCTGATATCAGCTAGCCTCTCTGCCACCAACACCTGCAGTGGTGAGTAATCATATTCCAGATCTTTAGCAGGCACCTCGGTGAGGATCACCTGTTTAGCTGTCTTCTTCATCACCTGTAAAAATAAACTACATGTTTTGAACATGTTCTATACACAGCGGGATGTCAGTGCACATAACACTCCCACTTAGAATAAGAGTTGAATGGGTATCAAGAATAGATCCCACAGTTTCCTCCTGTGGATGAAGTAAAATTCTTACTAAGGGATTACAATAGGGGATGGCAAGCAGCATCCACTTGAGTACTTAACAACAAACTGTGATCACCAATACGGATTGCAGCAGTGATTATGCGCAAATTCCCTGTTGTTGTATGGGGACTACTTTTTTAATACTTTTTAAGCAAAACAAAGTTTTATCTAAAACAATAAAACTTCAATTTAAACTTTCTTGTTGTCCTGCTAGCTCCGCCCACTCGAGATTCAAAATATTTTAACATATCGTCTTAACCACTGGCGTGCCCGCGAGACGATTTGGTGCCGAGTGCCCCAGCGTTTGTCGCGAATTTCACGCGAGCGGATCGCGTCACCGAAAAACATACTTTACACTCATGAAGATATTGTGTACAAAACACCCCACAGATACACAATACACCCCACAGCGGTACATCAGTGCAGGTCTTAACACCCCTACTTAGAATTAGACCTTTGAAGATAAAATAAAAAAAAAATATTAAAAAATTTAAATCAAATAAATTGCACTGGTATCCATCGATACCAGGGGCACTCGACGCCAAATCTGTCTGATAACTTAGGAGTACAAAGGCATCTGAGCGGATAAGGTAAGGACTTACATCTCTAGGTGAACTGTTTAAGAACCCATGTAACTGCCCAAGAAACAGTCTCTCTTGTGGTGCCAAGGGCTGTAGCCCCTGCTTTCCTTCTATAAGGTGCAGGAATAGTGGACTGAATGGGTTCTCCACTTTATACAGGTCAAAGAGCAGTGCTATGGCTACTACACGCTGACCGGGGAGCGAGAGATCACCCGCCGTTATCAGTGATGATAGGAGGAGGCATACTGAAATGTAATAAATAATTGGATTAGTTTGTGCTACCATAAAAAACATTAACAGTTAAAACATGATCAGAATTCAGAACTGACTGACTGGCTGGTGCCTTGGCTGGGTGCTGTCCTCTCCCTTTCTAGTAGTTGTGGTTGGAATGCGTGAGGGGGACATTGCTTTGTCAAGGGGTCAATCAGCTTTGGCAGTTAAAATACCTATCAATAGATACACCACACTAAACATAAGTCATGTGTACTTTCTCTTTGCCCTTTAATGTAAACATACCTAAGTTGTGGACAATGGGACTGGCTACTCTCATAGAAACACTGTGTTATTTTAGTCCTATATTTAGTACTATGCAAGTGTAATTGTTTGATGTCCTAAATAAATAAAAATAAAATAAAATAAAAAAATTATCCTATATGCTCTAGAAAAAGCACTATTGTTTACCATCAATAGTGAAATCCACAACTACCTAGAAGTCCCTACAGTTGACGAAGAAACAAAACGAGGAAAAAGTTACATGAACTGCCTCAAAAGTTGTGCCTGTCCACTTTAACACTAATACTGCAATCAGCAATAAATAAATAAATAAATAAATGCTGGACATTTCACACAACATTCTGGCCCCAAGCTAAGCAGAGCTTGTGTTATGGGTACTAGATACTAACTGATATACTTAATACAATACATTACACAGATAGATATTTTTTATTATCTTACATAGAAAAATACTCAGAACAACCTGAATAAATATCTGCAGATTGTACAAATATTTGTTCCGAGGTGGGAATCGAACCCGCAACCTCCTGGTTCGCAGGCGAATCTTCCCCGCCGCGCCACAGAGATCGTCTATTCCGCAATCCACCTGCTTAGCAAGGTGATTATGGCAAATCTCCCAAATTCTATGGAGAGGCTTAGTTTACCAGCTGACGATGATGTACTAGCGAATACTTTATTGGATAATGTAATACTAGGGAAAATGTCACAAAAGGTATAGGTCTAGCATATAAAAGGAAGCCTTAAAATTAATTATCTTCTTTCCATTATTTCACTAGCCTTGGGGCACATTTTATTAAAAACTAAGCTTGTCTGGGACTGGGACGGAAGTTATTCAGTTTGAGAATTGCTTTGATGCATACTTACAGTTGAAATTTTCTGTTCTAGGGAATTTCTTTTGCACCTGAATGCTTATAGACTCTAACGTTTGTGATTCTATTGTTTGTTCCGAAAATAAACTGAAAATAAAGAATGTTAGGTTGAATGTTTTTCAAATGGATTTGCGGACAAGGTTATAATTTAAAACGGCCTGTACTTACTCCAAAATGTATTTGCTGTTTTCACTAATCAATTGTTGCGACATTTTTATGTGAAAGTTCGGTAATTCCAGCATGAATTAGTTTTCAAACAACACGGTACACCTCGAAAACAAATCACCCAACCAAAACTTAACCAAAATGTCAATCAAACAATTTTTTTTTTTTTTTTTTTTTTTTTTTTTTTATAATGGCATCTGAGGAATTTCTCAATTTTGCCAATGTCAAGTTATTGATATAATCAAACAATGTCCAGTCGTCAAAGTCTTCTGTCAAGTCATGTTTTAGTAAATTGATGGCAGTTTACTAGAATGTTCCTGAACAATTTCCACCCCTTCGAAAAGACACGCAATACACTTATTTTATTAAAATTCACTACTATATGCTCTTTATAAGCTACACCGGTTAGAATGCCACCAAAATTACACGATATAACTCAAAAAAACACTAGAAATTGAAATAAAATAAAAAAGGACGACGTCTCCCTTCGAAAGAGCAGAAAAAGTCCATCAAACAATTTATTTATTGGAACATAGAAACAAAACAATCAAAGTCGAAAGTGGTTGTACGTCAATGTCAAAGTCAGTGCAGGTAGAATCCAGCAGAATTAGGGCTTTTTAAGAAAGTAGTTCGTATTGGTTCGATAGATGGCGCTGACTCAACTCTAGCTGTCAAGATTGTGTCTTGTGTGACTAATAGCCACAGACTAAGCTAGCTAATAGCACACCGTATAGTCATGATTTCTGAGGTCATGATTATATTCTGTTCATGTTTTGTTCTTGAGTGTGCGCTAGTGATTTCGTAGTGTTTTTGTAAGCAGGCAAAAATAAATACCATGAAACGAAAATATATCTACGTTGTTGATGTTAACATATTCACTTTATTTTGACACTTGACAGCCAGGAAGTAGAAAATAGATAGCGCTCTTGGACGAATTAAAGATAGCGCTGCTCTATACAGCGCCATCTATTTTCTACGCAGAAAGCATGATTTGAAATGGCCGTGCAAACCCCTCATTGAATTTTGCCTACTACCTACCTTTATTGAATTGGAACCTTGGAGGAATAAAATTCAACCATGGTTGAGTACAATAAAACTAAGGAGATTTTCGTCAGAGGGCCATAATAATTACAGAAGTGATCGTACCAAATTCCATGGATCGTACCTACTCCAGGAAGTTATACCCAATACATATACCTAAGGCAATATACGACAAGGAGTCGTAGGTAGGTACTCCCAAACCCTTGCAAGGTTCGTCGCCTGCTTGCAAGCTACCAGCCATTGATATAAACAATATTACTAGCTACAGGCCGGCCCATTACCATGCTTCCAATCACCCCAAATTATTGTACCTATTACCTGTCCTGATCAAGAACAAGTTCTGCTTCTTAGCAAGAGCTCATGACTCAAGCCACCCAACTTGGGTGCTGGAACCAGTGTGGAACTAGCAATGTGTTTTTCGCATCTACTTGGGTGACCCAAGTAGGGTGTGCAAAAACACATTGCTTGTATTTAGGTACCTAAGTAGGTATGGTCTACACATATAGGTAGGATTTAGGGATAGGTATAGAAATAAAACAACACTGGTTCCAGCTTCGAGAATTTATGGTTCCAGTTTATTTTATTCAAACCTTTTTAGGAATACAATGTGCGTTTCTGCTGCGTTAGCGATGTAGCGCACCTTTGCTCGCGCTTACCTAAATTCGGCAGTTCGCGACCGAGCATACCATCGAGAGCGCGGGCTCACTTAGCTTAAACCATTTTACCAAGTAATTAGCCTTAAAGTCTGTCGGTCTAAATGATTATTGTTTATAATACATAATTACATAGTATTCGCGGATATTGACTTTTACTACAACCATTAAGCATACCATAAACTCAAAGGGACTTGGATTTGGACACACCACACAAGACAGGTCCCCTTTACAGAATGACTAAAGTTTATCTATCTATGAACCTACTTATTCTATGACCCCAAATTATTCATTTTTCTTAATTTTACTATGCTTGTACAAAAATAACCTATTTTAAGTCATGGATCGATATAGACGTATGGTCTTACCATACGCTATCATCAGCGTGGAGAAGTCCTCGCTGGACATAAACTTCCCGCTATCATACCACGACTAACGCTGGAGCCGCCTCGATCCAGCGACTTCCTGCGACCTTTATTATGCCCTTGGTCCATCGAGGGGCCTTCATCTTTACCTTTTTCTGCGTGGTCCGGTTTGTGGTCGCCACTCGAGAACCTTTATTCCCAACGGTTGTCAGTTATGCCAGCTATATGACTTAGAGATGTGTCCATTACCATTTCAACTTGCTAGTTCTGAGAGTTCTATCGGTGATCTTCGTTCTTTTACGGGTTTCCTCATTCGGGATTCTATCACGTAGTGAAACTCCGAGATAGCTCTCTCTATAGCACACGATTTATTGATTTGAGCTTGTGATTTATACTATTATGAGTAACTAAATTATTACCTTTACCTAACTAAAGCTAGATTGAGCAAATATTTATTGAAGTTTATATTTTATGCTACTTAAGTTTAATATACAGTACTTCTATAATAGTGTACTAAATAGATTCCCTGCAGTTCCATGCTCCCTCATACTCCATTTTCATTCTCCTTTTGTCCTCGTCCACCTCTCTCTTCTACCTCACGACTGGTGCCCCCCATGGCCGCCCGGATCACTCCTGATAACGGAGCCTCGACGCACAGCCAGAGGACAGCCGCGCACATATAGGTCAGGAATATCGTTCCAGCCAGAATCATCATCTGTAGGTAAGTCAAAACATAACTTTTCATTTAAAAACCGACTTCCGCCATTGTATTCGACTAAATAATTTTGGATGAAAAAAAATGATGAAAGAACCATAGTGGTGAAAGGATTATGATACTTTCTGAATGCAAATGCTTGGTTTGTTCCTGAAAATATCAAAATCGCCATATGTATACCTACAATATTTGAGGAGTTCCCTCAATTCCTCATGGATCCCATCATCAGAACTGGATTTTGAAAAAAATGGGACCAATCTGGAAGTATATCTATTCAAATAAAAAAATAATTTTCCAAATCGGTTCATAAACGCCGGAGATATGAGGTAACAAACATAAAAAAAAAAAAAAAAAAAAAAAAAAAAAAAAAAAAAAAAAAAAATTACAACCGAATTCAGAACCTCCTCCTTTTTTGGGAAGTCGGTTAAAAATAGACAAAGACGGTCTTGTTCATTAGTCGCATCACATATTTTTCTTGCTCTGGTTTCTGCTCTATTCAGACCAGCCTCCCAATTACAGTAGCAAATGGCAATGGCGAACGCAACAATGGGGTTCATTTTGGCAGCCTAAATAAATAAATAATAAATAAATAAATAATGCTGGACATTTCACACAACATTATCACATAGGTGGTGAAAGGATTGGTTAGTTCCCGTTACGTCCGATACCACTGCGTCGCGATTTGATTTTATAGCCACAAGGCCAACAATATACAGTCTTCAAGATAAATGAGTTACGGGTTCAGTGTAACCGACGCGTCCAGTCTCCATCATTACAATATGTACCTACCTACGTTTTAATACATTGAATTATTGTTTTTCAGACCGATTGCTGCAAGACCAACTGATACAGATACAGATACAGAGAGGATAGTTATTCGGAAGTAGGTATAACTGCGTGGCTAAGGTAGATAGTGTAGACTTGTTCTCCGTAAGCTTGTCCAAGTCTAAGAAAAGTCCTCGGAACAATAACAAGCTAGATAAGTCTCACTGCGAAATGTAAATTGTATTCTTTTTTATATTTTTATTCTGACATTACTTTATTAATTTTTTTATATATAATTTAATTTAAATTAATTAATTGTATCTAGGTAATAGGTAGGTATAGGTATAGTAACTAAGGTAGGTACTGTTTTAGGTAGGTTTAGTGCATGACTATTTAAAATCAAATCAAATCAAACTGTTTTATTGCGTTCATGTTGTACAAATTAAGATCTTATGGTTAAGTTACAGCTTCAACATGAGCCCGGGTTGGGCATTGCAATATGGAACATGAATTCCAGGTGGTAACAATTATGTGCTACAATTTTATATCTAAAAATAAAAGTACTAGTCTTAAATTAAGATAACATAAATAGGTGCCGTAAGAAGTTATTTTTCAAAAAATTCCTCCAAGTTATAAAAACTTTTTTTTATTAGGTATGCTTTAAAACATTTTTGAATTTTAAAAAGCTGGATTCATTCTTTATGTCTTGGGGAATAGTATTATAAATTTTTATCGACATAGCATGTGTTCCGGAATGAAAAATCTGAAGCTTAGAAAAGGGGAGGGCTAATTTTCTATGGGGGCGAAGATTTTGAGGGCGAGAATATTCTTGGAAAAAATCCATGTTTTTTCTGACAAATATACTTATTTCTAGAATATATATACCAATGAGTGTTAGGATGTTTTCGTTAATAAAATAGGGTTTGCAACTTTCCATTGAATTCAGGTTGTGTATAATTCTAAGGCATCTTTTTTGGAGACTAAAAAGTTTCAGTGCGTCTGTACTATTCCCCCATAAAATTATACCATATTGAAGCCAGGCATGGGCATAGGCAAAATAAGCACAGGTTGCTGTTTTTGTATCTGTTGATTTTTTTAATTCGTAAAGGGCATAGGTGAATCTAGAAAGTTTTGTAACTATTTTACTGACATGAGTTTTCCAATTTAAGTTTGTATCTATGTTTATTCCTAGAAGAGGGTAGCTGTTTATGGATTCTATTTGGGTATTTTGAAAAGAGTAAATAATCATAAGCGGTATTTTTTAATTATAATTAGTGTTCATCTCTCGCACACATCCCTCGCAACACATTCCTCGTACACATTCCTCGCACACATCCCTCGCACGCACCTCGCTTGTTTTGTTCGTATAAAAACCACGCTTGCTAAGCCGTTTCTACCAGAGCTACGCTGAGCGAGGTAAATGAAGTGATTGTATTGGTTCTTAAAAGACACATCCCTCGCTATTCATCCTCGCTCATCTCTGGTGGGAACGCAGCCTTATTCCTCGCATAAAAGTCAGGAAAAGGGGATTCTAGTAGATCAGGTTTGGGCTGGGCAAAGTGATAATGCATCTGCAACTTGTATTCAATTTAATTTCTCAAAGTTATGGTTAGTGGGCAATTGACTTATACAATGTGTAACAAAATACCCCTATAAGCCCGAGGGGAGGGTAATACACACGTCATGGCGAACAACATATTTTGTTCTACGCCTTTATGAATTTTGTTTTTTTTATTTATGAAATGCCTCGTAAAATTTCCTTCAGAAATGTACATAACACACCATTGGGCTTCCCTATTACAGCATTCAGAGTTCACGCTTAGAGATCAAATGAGTGCTATGTACTTTTCTGGAGGAAAGTTTACGAGGCATTTCATGAATGAAAAACTTAGAAATTTATAAAGTCGTAGAACTAAAGTTGCTCACCATGACTTGTGTATTACCCTCCCTTCGGGCTTATAGGGTTATTTTGTTACACATTGTTTATTTATAAATTAACACCAGCAGTCGAGTTCTCTATCACCTTTCTAAGGTCTCTCGCTATAGGCACATAAGCATAGTACAAAATTATGTAAACAACCACAGATACATAAATCCACACAGTATTTAACAAATTAGTGAAATTAGTCCAACCTTTTACATTTTCCCTTTTTTGTACGTCAACATTTTCAATTCGCCATCGAGGAATAACTAAAAACTTGCAGAAACTCGTTAAAACATAATCGTTTGTAAGAGCTATCCATTTTGGAACAGGTGTATGTCTATCACACAGAGTTTTCATAAGCATAGTTAAAGCAACGCTTAAAGCATTCATTATAATCGAACCGTGTAAAAAGAGCAAAATATTAGGCGGGTTGATACTGTGTTTTGGGATTTCCATTGCTAGATGTGATTGGAAATATAAATTGCACACTAGGCTGAAGCATGACACATAGAGACGCAAATTGCGTCTCACGTCCAAAACTGACGTCGATAGAGTTAAGGCAGACAGTATAACTGACGGATAAATCACCAGCGCCACGAGAATTTCCGCGCGACGTTTAAGAGTCAAGGATATTTTCAGCTGTACCTCGGTGTTTTCACCCCCGGTTCTATAAATTAAGTCTTGTATGTCCCATTCCGCGCCAAAATCATCTCCAATCATAGTTATAGCTTCTTCTGGGTGAAAAAGGAAGGTTATGCTCGTTTTCTTTTCCTGTAAGTCCCAGGATCCAATTTCTAAATGGCAAGTTTGCACGTCACGGGGCCATTCTCTCAAATCGGCGAAGCAACGTGTAAAAGACAACATTTCAGAGGCACATTGCACGTGACCAGAGCTAGATATTGTACACATTCCGTAAACTCTGTTGTCTTTCACGTCGTCATTGACACTGTTAAGGAGAATGATATTTGGAGTCCATATCGAGAAACTTGATTGTGTAATATTTTTGATGCCGTTGAACTTACTCGGATCCCATTTTAGTCTCGTATCATTCCAATGAGTTGCGATCCTTGTGGAGATGAAAAGTTTTTCTATCTTGCTAAAATATTTAAACTTTATTACACCAAACCCAAGTCCTACATACAGAGGTTTAGATTTGTTTGTTTGTGGTGGTAAGTAGGTGTCTTTGACACACATAAATAGGTGTTTCTTCACTTTTTGTCCCCATGTGAGTTCCGCTGGTGGACATCTGTCTTCAACTGAAAAGCTTTGTCGGAATACTATACTGGCATAAAGGCACAGTGTTAAAAGTTTCATTTTCGGTCGCTAACTGATGTGAATTTAAACTATTTTATTGGATACGAGTGACGCCCACTTTCGACATTACCTACTTACAGAACATTAACACAAAATAGAAAAAGAGACAGAAGGTCTGCTTCCGCCGTCTTTGAAAATAATTACCTAAACTTGCCAGACTCATTAGGGTTGATACTGTATTGATTCTGAATTTTGATACGGAGTACGTAGTACAAACAAGTTACAAACGTACCTACCTACATCGATTCGATTATACATGCATATGCATACCTCTTATCATGCTAACATGCCTTAGAGGTTAGACAGTACGTACGATTTCGTCTACGAGCTTATTTTCTTAGATGGGAATGACATTATTATAATTATTTATTATTTTATTAGGATGGGTGTTTTTTGCTGGTTTGGTTAGGTTTTGAAAAATTGAAGGACTAAATATTATGAAAAAAGTCGCAAATCACCGTTTTTCAGGAGATGTACCTACTGGAGGAGGCACATTTGATAGATATCATTGGTATAAGAATTTTAGTCATCGATGAGTTTCAATATATAGAAATTTGGAAATCGGGGATTTACGGCAACTTTACCGACGTTTAGTCACTCGATGACACTCAAAAATTGCACCCCTGGGCTCTGCTTGAAATTGCGTGAGAATGCCTGTAAACGTAACATGAATGTGTGCTTGCCAGAAATGGCGCTTTGTTCTGAGCGGTCCCTCTGTCTGGCGATGCGCTGCCTCTTTACTTACTTTGTGACATTATGTACTGCTATGTACATAATATATTATATACATACATTATTATGTATTATGCACTTAACAAATTGAATCATAGCCAGATGTTTTTTATCTACAAAATTACCCAAAACTGTTTCCGGTTACATATTTTTCAACAATACAATTTATTCTATCGTTATATTTACCTACTAGACGTAGAGACTAGAGACCTCATCATTGGTCCCTTCCTACTGAGAATATCCGAGGTATAGTTAGTTAGTTGCAAATCCAAATAATGTTTGGTAGTTAGTCCATTCCTTAGCATAACATAACATAACATAACATAACATAACATAACATAACACCCAACAGTCACAAACGTGGTCTTGATCCCACACTTGATTCCCTGTGTCGTGGGTATCAGAAACTACAAGTACCATGGTACCATAACACTAAGACCCGGAACAGATATAAATTTGTCTCGCAGCGGGAATCGAACTCATGGATCTCAGCTACTCGCCCGCCGCGCCACAGAGGTCGTCAAAATTAGTAGATTTTTATTCGCTACGTGGTGGTTACGGACGTAACGGTAACATACGATAGGTACACGTATTAGTACTACATACCACAAAATAGTCACTGATGTATACCGGGGCCCTCATCGATCCCGCAAGCCCTCGCTGGAACAACGTATGCAGCAGAAAAGCGCTGTACGAGACACGACCCATCCAGGTAAACCCACGCCATTCGACTACTGCTCGGTACACCGCTGGAACGAAGGAAATTTAATTATTCAGATAAATAATCTAGGGTACGATTTTTGTGCGCTAAAACAAGCTAAAACGGGTTCGGTACAAGTAGGGTACAATAGTAACTATGACTAATTTAACTAATTTATCATCATCATCAGCCTGGAGAAGTCCACTGCTGGAATAGGCCTCCCCCCTACAATGCCATGACGAACGGTCTTGAACGCCTCATCGACCGACTTCTTGGGACACTGGAACAGTGCTGCTATTAGCCCAGAGTCCTTCTCCGTAATTTTTAGGAGTTAGGCTGGCTGGGCTTGGGTTAGCAGGGGAACAATGCACAATAAACCCCTATGATCCCACATATATAGATGTAAGGCCGGTTTAAAACCAATAAAACCAATCAGTTTAAAACGAAAAAAAACCGTTTAAAACCGTGTTTAAACCCGGGTTAGATCTAGTTGTTCCGTCCGACCAAGCCTACCTAACCTACCTAAGTTATAAAAACTTTATTGATAAGTTAAAAACCATGATTGTGTTGGTAAATAAATATTTTTTTCAATGTTTTTAAACGATTTGATTCGGTTAAAAACTAAAATTATGTACATATTAGTTCCGTACTAGTAGGTAATGTAGGTAGGTACTTTCTATTGATTTTCTATAAGTAAACTAATTAAAACGAAACATGACGTCAGGTGACCAAAAATTGCCCATAATGAATGCGTGACTATAACACGCGGTGCACTCTATGGGGAGGCCTGGTCCAAGAGTGGATGTCTACTGCTGATGTTGATGATGAAGGGGTATACTCACTTTCAAACTTGAATACGAAGCCCATTATCAGGGACACGACCAGTGTCTGGAAGATTGGTTTGTAGCAAATGGCGTATAGGATCTTCAAGGCGATTGGGGGCTGCCCTCCGTCTATGTAAAATAGCCCCCCTGAGAGGATGACAGCCACGCCTGCGGGGAACAGTAGCCAAAACGCCCAGCGGAGGTTCTGGAAGCAATCCTTTTTATTTATACCATTAACCTATCAAACCACCCAACAGTCACGTGTACATAGTCCTGAGGGCCTAGCCAAACGGCATGCGCTTGGAAGCGATTCCATTTCTACAGTCGTAATTCAATACAAAAGACCACGTGACATATCGATAGCTAACGTCAATCCCATACATTTTGGACTTTTCTACTGGCGTCATCGCTATTAGAATGTTACTTTGTCTACGGCCTCTGGTCCCACACTATAGGTTTCCCTGTGTCGTGCGTGGGTATCAGAAACTACGAGTACCATGGTACCACAATACCCAGACGCGGAACAAATATTTGCAGATCATGCAAACATTTGTTCCGCACCGGGAATCGAACCCGCAACCCCTCGCATCTCAGCCGGCTACTCTCCCGCCGCGCCACAGAGGTAGTCACACACACACACACCACACACATGCCACAAAGGTAAGGTTTGTGAAAGGGAGAATTAGCTACTTATTACACACGTTACAGTTTTAAATCTTTGTTCTTACCAACTGATCCCAACTAATCTGGCTGGTATCAAATAGTCCCAATAGGTTCAACGAGTTCAAAATCTTACTTTTAATTTGTGAAATTCCTTCCGCTGGTTCTGCCAGTAGTAAGTTAGGAAACCTCCGGCCAGCCCAAGGGTGTAGGTAGATAGGTTGGTGTGCCCGCGTATGTAGAGGAGGCGGAAGGTGTCGTCGGTCGCATAAAGGTTCCTGTATGATCTATAAATACATGTATAATATCATAAGTAAGTACCTATTATAAATTGAAAAAACGGCTAATTACCACTGTTTTTAGTCACTTTTGCTGACGTTTCGAGACTTCTGAACTCTCTGATGAAGAGGCTTCTGAACTCAGTCTCGAAACGTCAGCAAAAGTGACGAAAAACAGCGGTTTTTCTATTTATAATGATTCCCAACCACGAAAGTTTCAATTCTATCATAAGTATTACAAACTAGTAATCTATGCATATATGCCGCATAGTATAGTAGGTATAGCATAGTAGAACTTCTTGTGAAAAAGTTCGTCCGGGGATGTTCTACCCCGTACCTATTTCTGCCGCCAAGCAGTAGTGCGCGCATTGCTGTCTTTCGATTTGAAGGGTACAGATGCCTGTGAAATTACAGGCCCATGAGACTTTTCATCTTTATGTCTCAGGGTCGGCAGCGCACGTGTTATGCGTTATGCCTCTGGTGTTACAGGCTTCCATAGGTAACTACTTTCCATCAGGTGGACGGTATGCTTGTTTACTTGCCAAGTAGTATAAAAAAAAGTTGCAGAGATTTATCCAGCCTCAGAACCCACCATCTTCTCCCGTGGACGTCGTAAAAGCCAATGAAGGGGATGGGCAGCAGCATCCACCTGGGTTCTCAACACCAATACTGCGATCACCAATCCGCCTGCCAAGCGTGGTGATTGTGACAATCCCCCCATTGTATTCTGTGGGGAAGCCTCGTCCACCAGTGGAACTCTAACGACTTATGATGGTGATAAATCTATACATGTACGGGCACTATCTCCACCTTCACAAAATACCAAGAAGAAAGTTATAGGTATCTATTTAACGCAACGCGAGTAAAACCCAAAGGATGTTATTATAAAAAATGCCCTTAGTCTGGGTTTAAACCAGGACTACCTAGTCTAGGCTTAAATATCGACCTAGGGTATATACGACTGTAATACAAAAGCAGATGGTCTGTTTTCCAGAAGCTACTTTTGAACTAGATATTCCGCGCTCATGCCAAAAGTGACATAAGCTTGGACTATCTCTGGTTTATCTAAAACCAGGCAGCCCCCTAGTTTAGCAATGGTCTATAAATTGACAATTGATTGCTTGTTAGAGGTAAGAATTTGGACATCTCAATTGTGATGTGATACAATCCGTCAGTTTGATACTTCGGAAATATGCGAAGTAGCGCGAGAATTTATTTCGGAAAACAAACCATCAGCTTTCGTATTTAAAGTCGCATATGCCTAATGTCGATATTTAATCCTAGACTAGTACGACTAAATTTGACACATGGACTAAATTCAGATTTAGTCCATGTTCTGTAATAAGGCCGAATATGTAACCTCTGTTATATTAGTGTAGATTCAACCTAGCCCTAGCAACGAAACTCGCTCAATCAACATTCTCGACATGTAGACAGAGTAATAACGCCAAAAATGGAAGACAACACGTTATTAAGCCGGGCAGCGGGCGGGGTCGGGCGGGACATAAGCTTGGACTATCTCTGGTTTATCTAAAACCAGGCAGCCCCCTAGTTTAGCAATGGTCTATAAATTGACAATTGATTGCTTGTTAGAGGTAAGAATTTGGACATCTCAATTGTGATGTGACACAATCCGTCAGTTTGATACTTTGGAAATTTGAGAAATAGCGCGAGAATTGATTTCGGAAAACAAACCATCTGCTTTCGTATTTAAAGTCGCATATGCCTAATGTCGATATTTAATCCTAGACTAGTACGCCTGGACTAAATTCAGATTTAGTCCATGTTCTGTAATAAGGCCGAAAGGGATTACACCAGGGGATGGGCAGCAGCATCTACTTGAGTACTTAACACCAAACGGCGATCACCAATCCGCCTGCCAAGCATTATGGCAAATTACACGCTTATGCATGCGATGGGGGAAGCCTCATCCAGCAGTGGATGTCTACCGGCTGATGAAGAAGAAGAGTTAAACCGCGGCGAGGCAGCTCATGACCGTTCATTTCTACTATCCCCCATCACTCTTTGTCGTAGCATTTTATGGGGGAAGCTTATGTACAGCAGTGGACTTCTATAAGCTGATGATGATGATGAATGAAGCTACAGGTTCGAAGTTTGACCGACCTTGGCAAACACTCCTTTGTCCACTATAGGCAACAGCTGGGACTTGAAAGTAGACAGTTCTACGAATATCTTGTGAAGGTCTGAATAAATGCAAAAACTTACTCTGGCGTCTGTATAACAACAGCATTTAGTTCCTGGAAGTAGGTGTGGGCAGCTGATATCACCAGAGCGATTATGAACAGCCCCACCAACCACATTACTTGAGTCTTCGGCTTTCGAGCCAGCACGCAGACCAGTAGACCCAGGCCGAAGAGCTGGGTGTCTGCTGCCAGATACCTGAAGGTAAGATGATGTGGTAATATATCCTAGATCACGATAAGGATGTGATTTTCAAAGTTTATCAAAAAATTTAACAAGCAAGTTTGTGATGCAATGTCTACTGTTCCCAGAACTACTAGTAGTACCTACACCCTTCAGCTTGAACCGTCTAGTCCTACATCCAGGACTAGATTGTTTGATTGGTCAAGCTCACAGGAAGACTGGATGAAGGTGGCCCAAAATCTGGCGAAGCATACAGCAGTAAAGTATCGAATGATGATGAACGATGATAGACGATGACTTACCAGGTCTGCGGCGCACACAAAGCGTCTTCATAAACGTAGTTGTTGATATAGAGGACATGCGCCCACCAGAACTGCCTGCAGGCGTCCACCTCACTTGTTACCACCAGGTCCCAAACAGGTCCTGAGCCGAGATAGCGCATCAGGGTGCAGATTGTGGCCAGAATGAGTGCATAGGTTGGAGTTAATCTAGGAAACAAGATTACTCATAAGGCTCAGACCAGATGTTCATAAAGCAAAATACCAATCGAAGATTAGAATTTTACCTGTGTGAATATTTTTACTTCATAATAAATAAAAATATGCATGGATAGTCCATGCATATTTTTATATCAGAGAGCTATGGAGAATTATGGAGAACTATGCAAGGAGTTTCAGTAAGTGATAGAATCCGCCATGGTAGTCTCGGCCTAAGAATAGAACTCCACCAACTCCTCCTGTGGATGTCGTAAAAGGTGACTGGAGATTACGCCAGGGGATGGGAAGCAGCAGATCACATCATAAACAGCGATCACTACATCCGCCTACCAAGCTTGGTGACTATGGCAAATTCCCCCATTGCACGCTATGCATGCTATGGGGGAGGCCTCATCCAGCAGTGGAGTCTAACGGCTTATGAAGACGTTGTCTATTATGTTTACGATCTTGACTATTTTCGTTTTGTTTTCAATATGATGCAAGTTATTAGGTAACAAAAGCAAAGCTATGATTATGATATTATAGTATTTTTGTGCATACTGTAAGGTTATTAGGTTACTGTCTATCTGAAAGAAATAATTATTTCTAATTCGGAGTGGAATAATCCATTGATGTCCTGGATTTGAAACATGACCCTTTAACTAGAACAACAGTGCTCTGAAAGACAGATTCGATGATAGTGATTATTATTATTATTATTATTATCTGCAAATATTTGTTCCAGGTCTGGGTATTGTGGTATCATGGTACTCGTAGTTCCTGATACCCACGACACAGGGAATCCTAGTGTGGGATCAGGACTATGTATGTGACTGTTGGGTGCTATGTCATGTTATGGTATACCTCAGCCACCTCAGCAGCATTCCTTTCGGCCACTGCAGCCAACTAACGGCATGTTTCTCAGCGTAGATCTGGAAGTTATACGCCATGAGGAAGGCGGACATCACGAAGAACGTATGTGTCACCAGAGAACCGTTGAACAAGATCTGCTTGAAGGGATCCTCGTAAGACTGAAATCAAAATTTTAAGGTCTATTAGCTCAGCAGTGTCTGAATCGTAACAAATGAAAATCCGTGATCTCTGATGGAACTTTTATTTCGGAAATGAGTGTTTTTATCATAATCATCATCAGACTATTGCAGACCACTCAAAGTCAAAGTCAGAAGTGTTTTATTCATTAAAATCACAAGGAACATTTTGAATCGCCTTATAAACCAAAATTACCTCTGATGCAACGCGACCAAGCCTAAAAGAATCAGAGCAACAAACATGTCTTGGCTTGTTTTGATGATACTTATTACTACTAGGCGAGAAGTGCCTGTGCGGTGCCTCACTGCTGGACATAGGTCTCTTCCAAGGCACGCCACTAGCTCTTCTCATTCAAATCAAATCAAATCAAATCAAAATCAAAATAATTTTATTCATTGAAATCACAAGGATCATTTTAATCGTCTTATAAACTAAATTTACTCCTGTTCCAACTCGACCAAGCCTAGAAGAATCAGGCAACAAACACGGCTTGGCTTACTTTGATGGTCCGTCTTACCTAGGCCTGTGTGAAGCGTCGGAGTATATTCATAGTAAATGACAACTTAAAAACCTTAGGAAACATCACCAATTCAGCTCTATTTTCCTTCTTCAGGAAATGTTCCCCTTGAAATTAGAAACAAAATCCAGGAAAAGCGCAGGCTACGCCGAGTGTGGCATACTAGCAGAAATAGCACAGATAAAGCAGCCTTCAACAAAGCTATTACTGAGCTGAAAATAATGATAAAAAATGCCAACGATGCGACACTTGACAAGAAAATTTCCTCGTTAACTGCTACTGAATCTACTGACTACTCACTGTGGAAATTCATGAAGTCCTACAACAGACCCCAAATAGCAACCTTGCCGCTGAAATCCAACAATAGGTGGGCCAGAACAAGCGAGGAAAAGGCACAATTGTTTGCTGAACATCTATCCCAAGTGTTCACCCCAAACCCATCAAGTGAAACCGGCACTGAGAGGACTATTGACGAAATACTGGAACAACCATTTCAACTAGACCCTCCGCCTAAACCCGTTTCACCCAGGGAGATTAAGGGAAGCATTAGAAAACTTAAATATAAAAAATCCCCTGGATATGACTTGTCTCTATAACAATGCTATTTAACGCTGTACTTAGAGTACAATACATCCCCCTATAGTGGAAAGTTTCTCAAATCAAAATGATACATAAGCCGGGAAAACCTGGTCATGAAGTTTTTTCATACAGACCAATAAGCTTATTACACTTACTATCCAAACTGTTTGAAAGGATTCTTTTACAAAGGATTTTACCAGAACTCAAGGAAAATAAGGTCATACCCAACCACCAGTTTGGCTTTAGGGAGAGACACTCGACAGTGGAGCAAGTACACAGAGTCTACGACACAATCAGAACATCTCTAGAAAGTAAACAGTATTGCTCTTCAGTCTTTCTTGACATACAACAAGCCTTCGACAAGGTGTGGCACAAGGGGTTGTTATTCAAAATTAAAGGAAGTCTTTCACATAACTATTACCCTTTATTAAAGTCCTATCTCGCAAAAGAATATTTCAGGTTAAAGAGAATGGGGCAACATCAAAATTCTACGAATTAAAGGCTGGAGTTCCCCAAGGCTCCGTACTAAGACCAATCTTATACTCAATCTATACTGACCTGCCAGAGACAGAAGAAGTAATTACAGCTACTTTTGCTGATGATATGGCAATAATACCTAGTGCTACAAAGTCTGTACAAGTGACATTCACCCTCAGAAAAGGAAACTGTCCACCAGTGAAACTTGGAGAAAACTATTTACCCCACAATGACACCGTAAGATACCTTGGACTCCACCTAGATCGTCGTCCGACCTGGCAATCCCACATAAAAACAAAGAGAGAACAAATTAATCTAAAATTTAGAAACCTTTCTTGGGTACTAGGAAGGAACTCGAAACTATCTATTGATAATAAATTGCTCATATACAAAGCCATATTGAAGCCAATCTGGATGTACGGAATTCAACTGTGGGGATGCGCCAGCAACTCTAACATCTATCCTACAGAGAGCTCAGAATATGATGCTTAAGACAATTGCAAGTTCTCCGTGGTTCATTACCAACAATGAAGTACACAAACACCTACAAATGACCACAGTTAAAGAGGAGATAAGGTCAACTGCTGCAAAATACAAGGAGCGCTTAGCAAACCACCCCAACCGGCTTGCAGCCCAACAAATTCAACCCAGTTACCAAAAGCGGTTAAAAAGAGCTGATATCCTAACGCTAGAGCAAAGGCACTAGATGGACACATAAGGAACTGTGCGCCAAGAGTGGAGCACAAGCTACATGACATATACATCCCAGAACATATTTGCTTAAAGTCGCAAGACTGATAGCAGATAAACCCAGAAAAAAAAATTACTTCTTCAGCACACATGACCATTTCAGCTCCATTTTCTGGGCTATTTCGAGAACTTTGGTTCTCCAGTTCAGTTCTCTCTCAGACGATAATCTCGATTAGGATTATCCCTCATTGAGACTCCGAGCATTGCCTTCTCTATAGCTCGCTGAGCTACTTTCAGTTTGTAGAACCGTGTTGCCGTGTGTGTCCACGTTTCAGCGTCGTAAGTCAATACTAACTGTTAGGATGAACTTTGTTTGAAGTATAGCAAGACCTAATCTTGTTATACATTTGTGACGACATTCCTACAGGACTGACTTCCGATACCAAGGTTCAAATTCCGGTATCGATTGACACTACCGTGAAAAAATCTTCGACTTAAAACAAGCTTGTTCCCAGAACCATAAACGCTCATCATAGCGTTTATGATTCTGGAATCATAGCTGATACAGATGACGAAGTTGTTTACCGTTTCAATGTAGTATGGGTTTGCCACATAGGAATGCGCCATTATGAGGACTGTATGTGAGAAGAACACGCATATCATCGTCATTGTTCTGTAAAGTATATAAAAATCAATTACATATTTCTTTTCAAGACTTATTTTAAATAGTAAAATATAATATTTTAATTATAATATTTACATAATTCATTATTTTTTATGAGATAAAATAACTAAGCAAGTGTAGTTTTCACTGTAAGAATCTCGTATCCTACTCTCGTGCGTACATCACCCGACTAAAGTAGTCTAAAATCCACCCTGGGACATGTGCCATGTGTTCCTCATGTGCCTGTGACTTCACCGGCCCCATAACCCTCTAAACCGGAACACAGCAATGCGAGCATTCCTACTTGGCGGCAGAAATATCTATGGTATACTGGACGAAATCCTTCACAAAAAAGCTACAAGTACTACTAGCAAACCTCAAGTTCAACCCTGATCTTGAAAAGTGGCAGCTTTTGAGCAGGTAGGAATTTCACCATTAAGGTGAATTACTTCTAGCTTTCATTGTATGTATTATGTTTGATGAAAGTCCAGATGACTGCAGACAGCTCTTACGCCGAATCTCTAACTATACGATGAGACTCCTCGCTTGAAAAATTTTAAGTCCGACGCTTTTTGTCTATGAATATTCAAAACTTCAAAGTTATCTCTAGTTATTTAGTTAGTTAGGTCGAAATTTACGTACACATCCAGCCATTCTTCTAATCTTAAAATTTCCCGCGTAATTGTCCTAAAATGTCATGTTTTGTTTCAATCTTGTTGTCTCAAGTGTACAATAAAGTATTTTTCACACCACCTGCTCGACAATGTCCATTTACATGTCATGCAAACTCAACGTAAAGTAAAGCATTGTCTCTCTAGGGATATAAAGTTGTATTAAACTCCCTAGGGATTAAAGTGATTTGAATTTGGAACGTCAAATTCGTGTGGAAAACTCCAAGTAAAAAATGCCCATATGGCATTTGTAAAGAGGTTTGTTCGAAAATCGAACTGGCCACCAAAAGCAGAACTCAGAAAAAAAAGAAATAGGCGTGATTTTAAAGAATGTGAAACAAAAGAGATGTTAGGTTGGTGCTGTGTTTTTCAGTGAAATTTATTGCAATATTCTAGTAATATATAAAATTATGTCAATGGCAATATTAGTGTTAACAAAAAATGTCGAGCGATAATGATTCTACTCCAGAGTTCATCAAAACAGACGATACTTATTTTATGGAGCCCTGGCTTTTTATTGTCTCGCAGTAAGTGTGAAAAGTAGAGTATGCTCCTCTGGAATAAAGCCTGTCTTCGTCTTGGGCAGCTTGAACCCCTCGCTTCACTCAGGACTCTATATAACTCCCTCGCTACACTCGGGAGTTAACTTTAGAGTCCCTCGTTACACTCAGGGTTCAATATGCCGCCCACGACATAAGGCACTGCTTTATTCCCTTAGTGCATGATCTACTATTCCATTCTTTTGTATTGTGATTATTTACCTCATCCCATGGAACAGTTTCAGTCTTTCTAGTCTGGGTTCTTTTTCTGTATTCACTGGGGCCACCAATCTTGTCCAATTTCGACGTATAGAAAATGCCATTAAGTATGGATTTCCTGAAAATAAATCAAATCTCTACATTATGTTTGAATTACGTAATCATAACATATAATATGACCTTTTTCACCAAGTATTTTTTAGGTTACGCAGCTGTTAGCCTCATAGAAAAAAGGATGCAACAATACCTGACTTTTCATGTTTCTTGAAAAAATGGATATCATAAAAGCTTCCGATGATGTTGAGTAGAATTAAAACCAAATACACCACAGCCACGATAATGTCACTTTCATCTACATCGGTGCTATCGTCTTTCCGTTTACAATATCTAAGCTTAGCCAGTTTCCCCTGTATTTGATACTCATTCCACAAAGAATCATTCAGGCACGCTTCAAGGGTGTTGGCTAGGTCCATTGTTGTATTTGCTTCATGTAGGTATTGCTTGCAAGTGCTGGTAGCGCACACGCCTCTGTGGATTTGGGTGTGGTTGTAATGTTTGACTGTGTATTCAGAGTAACCCTGTAAGCAAATTAGGAAAACATTGTAAGGATGAAGTCTAGAAACTTGAGACTACTGTTCAAGTTGCAGTATTTGAAAGAATGGTGTCGTGAGTTTTCCTAGGTTGTCTGTCTATCTGATTGTTCATGTGTGACCAAAGCAAAGTAGATGTTAGTAGTTATCTAGTCAAATTCTCGAGCATTAGAAAAATTAGGCTAATTGCGTTCAGTAAAAAATATAATTTAATCATCATCAATGCCCGTACTCGTCCACTGCTGGACGAGGCCTCCCCCATAGAATGAGATAAGGGACTAACCATAATCACCACGCTTGGCAGGCGCATTAATGATCGTAGGTCTTAACTTAAGAAGTAACTTAGGTGTTACTACATCCACGGGAGGAGATGGAGGGGTCTATTTTTAAGCTGGATACAGCACGGCACTATAGTATACCCAGTGGTGGATTTATACTAGGGGCAGTCGGGGCTAGTGCCCAGGGCGGCAAATTTTCTAGGGCCGCAAAATTTGGAAAGTGAGAAAAAAAATTCTATACAATATATAATTAACTAATTCTTTTAAATAAACATTTTATCTTTCAAGAAATATAATTCAAGTATTATGTATCACATTAAAATTTTGTATATTATTTAATATAAATAAAACATAATGTATAATAAATGCTATATAATACATAATAAATTTCCTGAAATCAATTAGTTATTCTTATTCTTAAAAAATAAGATATCAAAACTATTAAAATAAAATTTAAGTCATAGGGCGGCATTTTCGTGCCCCAGGGCGGCACAAATTTAAATCCGGCCCTGAGTATACCTATGGTAATTATCATGTAAAGCATGGACAATGTAAAGGCTAATAAGTGGTACCTAGATGACAATATAATATGACATGTTAATGGTAAGTTAGTCATAAATTACATGTTGTGACAAGCTGGTTTAACAAGGAGCTCTACACTACTCTGTTCATTGGGATAAAAAGTGCAGACTTAAAACAAAACGGAACAAAGATTACCCGGATGATTTTCATGAGCTCGGAATCCCCGTATAGGTCGATATCCATCACGCAGTACGTCCCACCCGGCTCCAGGAGGCACGAATCGAAGTCATCCAAGTGGAATAGTGAAGGCATCCGATTATATTCGCTCTCTGAAAAAAGCTCTCAAGTCAACAGTGTTTTTAAAACCGACTTCAAAACAAGGAGGAGGTTCTCTATTCGGTTATATTTTTATTTTGTAAGTTTGGTAAGTACCCCATATTTATCTCCGTCGTTTAAAAACCGATTTGGTAATTTTTTTTTTTTATTTGAAAGGATGGAGGACCTTCTTGCAGATTGGTCCCATTTTTATCAAAATCCAGTTCTGATGATGGAATCCATGAGGGATTGAGGGAACTCCTTAAATATTAAAGGCATAGGTACATCTAATGATTTTGATATTTTCAGCAACAAAGTTAAGCATTTGCATTCAGAAAGTATCATTTGGTGGAACTGATAAAGAAGACCAGAAATGGTCACCGGAACTCCTCAATGATACGTATTTCACGGGTGGCGATAAGATATCTCGATTAAGATAGATAAAGCGACTAAGAAGCAAATCCATCGAACGGAAGGTACGGGAACTCCGTCATAAAACAATGTATCCTAGCCGTGTTTATGAGCTTATTGGAGTTGTCATGAGATGCACTCTGGCTATAAATGATTTTAATTATAATATACCCTGATCTGAAGATGAAGCCGAAAGGAAGGCACCAGAACTCCGTCATAAAACAATATACATATATTATATCCTAACCGTGTTTGAGTTTTTTCACCATCAAAATATCATCCAGATACGTAGTCGAATACAATGGTGGAAGTCAGTTTTTTAAATGAAAAGTTGTATTGATTGAAATCATTAAATTAATTTAGAATAGTCTTATTATCTGAGGAATAGGTGAATCAAGGTGGTTGAAGATCTAGAAAGTGTTCTAAGTGACTTAGAAGATTTTCCACCAGTCAAGTGAAGGAGGAGCAGGTAGAGTTGTTTGAGTCATCTGTTGAGAGGAAATGGCAAGAGTTGCGTAGGCAGATCAACTATTATTATTATTTATTATTATTATTATTTTCAAACACAGACTTAACTGGACCTTTATGAGGCATTATTTAGGCGGCATGGGGCCGTATTAGCCAACAGATTTCCTAACAACACCCAGAACAGAGGCCCTTTTACAATTAGGATATAAAAAACTTTATTGTTATGGTGGATGGGAGACAGATGATTAAACTATTGTGGAAATGGATGAAAGTTTGTGCTGTTGTAAGGAGAACATGCTAATTGAATGTTTATTGGGCTATTATAATATGAGAAACGGCACCTGCCAATTCCAAATTATTGAAAACGATTTAAGCAGGTGGTGACTTGCCGTTCACTTTATTATTATTAACTGGTGACACGCGTTTGAACTATACATTGTATACAGTTTGTTTGAATAAATTATGTCGTCTTAACTATCAAGGCTAAAGAAGACGTGACAAGAGAGAGTAACATTTGAGGATTGCGACAACAGGGTCATTAGCTGATTAATTTTTGAAATGATGTCTTCCCCATCTACATGGGTGGGAAGAACCCAATGAAAAAAAAGAAAACAAGTTTAACAAGAGAAAACTAAGAGAGAAAAGAAATAAACATAGACATGGAGTACTTTCTTGTTATACAGTGTAAGAAAAAATCTTTAGAATCACCAGTTTTGATGAAGAAAACGGGGGGGGGGGGGGGGGAGGGGAATAGGAGGCCTCGATTTTATCGATTTGAGTTGGGTAAAATCCGCCCAAACCAAATGATAAATTAAAAAAAATACATTTTAAAAAACTGACGCACCACTAGACTAGATAAATATGTACTTATATAATAAATAAATAAATGCTGGACATTTCACACAACATTATCTAGCCCCAAGCTAAGCAAAGCTTGTGTTATGGGTACTAGATAACTGATATACTTAATACAATACATTACAGATAGATATTTTTTATTATACAAAGAAAATACAAAGATAATATTAGTGTACTGATCATTATGTACAAAATTTCATGGAGTGTGATGAAATAATAGCCAAAATAGAAGCAAATTGTTGCGTACTAAAGGACGTAAGCAACCTACCGGTAACCTCCACTTAAGTACGGATGTGAAACTTTACCTGCTGTAAACTAGGTAGCACAGCAGTGGTCTATTTTAGTTGATTTAACCCCTGAACTCTTCTTTGTCTTTGGCAGGACTAAGATTGTGCTAAAATAATGCAGGCACATTTAGCACGTCATGTCCATTACGCAAATAAAACTTGACCTTAGGGTCATTGTCATTTGGTGTTATTATTACAACAGTAACACTTTCCTGGTAGATCCTAGGAAAACGGCCTACACGCAAGCCAATAAACAACAAAATATCGTTACAAATACTTAAAAACAAGTTAAAGTTAGAGCGCTCGTCATTCTTACTATACAAAATCTACTTTCGACTAGTAATAGGTATTCTCGTAGGACTGGATGGAAAAAACTAATAAAAATTGATAATAATTTATTTAAAAAAAAAATTTTTGATTTCACTGTACTTCACTTACGGGAGTTCTATTTGGAACAAAACTGGCCGAAAATCCAAATTCCAAAAGTTTGGAATGAAATTTTTCAAAGGCTAACAGTTTGGAATATTTTTTTCCAAACAGTTACATCATCGAACTTTTGCTAGGACATAACTTTTGAAACTATCATGGTTATTAACATAATTATCACTAGAAACGGGATATAATACGGGACTACGGGACAGTTTCATGGCGCATGAAACTGTGCCGAAATATCGGGAATCAATAATGCTCAAAAATCATGGTAAATATCCCGTTTGTACCTAGTGATAATGATGTTGGTAGGACAGTTTGGAATAAACGGACAAAATCTTTACCAGTCATCATTACCATCATCAGTGTGTAGAAGCCCACTGCTGGATGTGGTCTTCTTTCAAAAAATGTCAGGACGAACTGTCTTAAGCTGCCTCCATTCACCGATTTCGTGTGCCACGAGAAGCGGAGTCACTGGGGTGCGATTTTTGTTAGTTAATATCGAGTGACTAAACGTCAATAAAATTGCCGTTTATTCCACGATTTCCAAATTTCTATACATCTCAAACTCATTGATGACTAAAATTCTTATACCTACCTATGATATCAATACAAATGAAATACAATTGACGACCTCTGTGGCGCGGCGGGCGAAGGTTCGCCTGCGACGCAGGAGGTTGCGGGTTCGATCCCGCCTCGGAACAAATGTTTGTACGATCTGCAGATATTTGTTCCAGGTGTTCTGGGTATTATCTATGTATAATAAAAAATATCTATGTATGTAATGACATTGTATTGAGTATATCAGTTATCCAGTACCTATAACACAAGCTCTGCTTAGCTTGGGGCTAGATAATGGTGTGTGAAATGTCCAGCATTATTTATTTATTTTATTTAAATGCCTTCCCAGTACATCTCCTGAAAATCGGTGATTTGCGGCCTTTTTGATGATATTTAGTCACTCAGTGACAATTAAAAATCGCACCCCAGGTATGTGATGGTGAAGGTGTAATTACTATTTTTTTATGGATTGTCATAATGAACAAACTTAGACGGCGGATTGGTGATCATGTTTGGACGCTGACTGCAGTCAAATTCTGTAACTATCTAACTTATTAAACCAAGCGAGTTCTCCGAGTTCCCTGAGCCAAACTTGGGTGGATTGGCATTTGTATGTATGAATGTTACTCTGAGGATAATTTTCGAAGCAATATTCTGATCTTTATGAAATTCAGTAGGTGGGTTTAGATAGTATTAGTACAATTTGTAGGTAAGGTTTTGAGCAACATCGGTCAAGGGTTTGTATGTTGGGGTTCAAGAGGGGTTAAATAAGTGGGGTGTATGAAGAACTTTAGTTGGACATTTTAAACTATTTTTAACCGACTTTCCAAAAAAGGAGGAGGTTCTCAATTCGGTTGTATTTTTTTTTTTTTTTTTTTAATGTTTGTTACCGCATATCTCCGGCGTTTATGAACCGATTTGGAAAATTCTTTTTTATTTGAATCTAAGATATACTTCCAGATTGGTCCCATTTTTTTCAGAATCCAGATCTGATGATGGGATCCATGAGGAATTGAGGGAACTCCTCAAATTTTGTAGGCATACATATGGCAATTTTGATATTTTCAGCAACAAACCAAGCATTTGCATTCAAAAAGTATCATAATCCTTTCACCACTATGGTTCTTTCATCATTTTTTTTTCATCCAAATATTTAGTCGAATACTAAGGCGGAAGTCGGTTTTTTAAATGAAAAGTTATTAGTAATAATGTTACTTCCTGTCCAGTTGAGAAACTGTCCTTAAGAGTACAGTTATTTTGGACTAAGTAGTTTTTGAGATAGGTATTAGCAAAAATGAAAAAAAAAACCTCTAGGGCTTCCACTAATTCCACAATGCTGACATTTGACATGCTAGCAGCTTTTGTGACACAACTACCTACAGGGAAAAGTCCAAAATTGAAGAATTTCGTGAATAGTAAATACCCAACACAGAAATCCGAAATAAAACGAAATTTATAGATGCTCTAGAACATGCACTAAAACTAAAATGGCAGTGGGCAGGACACACGGCAAGAATTAAAAAAGGAAAGTGGGCCAATAAGGTAACCATCTGGAAAGGACCGATAGGGACAAGAAGAGTAGGTAGACCACTTGCTCGATGGTCAGATGATATACTTAAGGTTTCGAATACCCCAAATTGGGCAGAACTAGCAGAAGACTGCGAGCAATGGAAGGAGCTGGAGGAGGCCTTTACCCGTGAGGGGTCCTAGTTCTAATCTTCAGTAAAAAGGAAAAAAAAAATTTAAACTGGAATAAATAGGCTTTTTTATTTTTTATTTTATTTTTATTTATTTTAAATACCCAACTAAATTAAAATCTGATGTAGATGCTGCTGCCCATGCCCTGATGTAATCCCTTAGTTGGCTTCTTTTACGACATCTACGGGAGGAGAAGGAGGGGTATATTCTACGCCAGACCCACCACGACATAATCCGTTGATTAATCCAATACGGTGGACACAGGTCGGGGCGAACCCCTAGTTAAAATTCAGGTAAGTCAGAAAGAGACAGAATAGCGCCCGGAAGGTCTTATTTTTAGGCTTCTAAGCGTTAAGACCGCCCAGTGTACTTTTAACTATCATCTTAAGTTTTTTTAAGAAAGTATATTATATTACGTATATCAGTTATCTAGTTGCCATAACACAAGCTCAGCTTAGCTTGGGGCTAGATAATGTTGTGTGAAATGTCCAGCATTTATTTATTTATATTTACTTATTTATTTATTTGACTATTAGGTAGGTATGTCATCCTCCAAGAAATGTGTGAAATGTGTCAAACTCCAAGAAATGTTGTTGGTACAGATGATAAGTGCACTAATATTCTAGACCCGTGGTGCAGTAGTTTCTTATCTAACTTTTCATTTAAAAAACCGACTTCCGCCATTGTATTCGACAAAATATTTGGATGGAAAAAAAATTACGAAAGAACCATAGTGGTGAAAGGATTATTATACTTTTTGAATACAAATATCAAAATCGCCATATGTATGCCTACAATATTTGAGGAGTTCCCTCAATTCCTCATGGATTCCATCATCAGAACTGGATTCTGGAAAAAAAGGGACCAATCTGGAAGTGTATCTATTCAAATAAAAAAAGAATTTCCCAAATCGGTTCCTTAACGCCGGAGATATGCGGCAACAAACATAAAAAAAATACAATCGAATTGAGAACCTCCTCCTTTTTGGGAAGTCGGTTAAAAACCATAAGGTTGGTTACCAAATCATTAAAAAAAACTGATTTGTAAAAAACTAACGCATCACTGCGTGGTGCGCCAGTTTTGGACCCGTGGTGTCTATGCCCGTGGTCCACGGTCCACGGTTCTAGATATTAGTTTACTGATCATGTGTACACAATTTCATGGAGTTTGATGAAATAATAGCCAAAATAGAAGCAAACTTCGTGAAGGTGACCTTCTCTGGTAAAATCAGTATTTCAATATGATTTCAATACTTACCGTTCATTTTGTAGATGACAGCTGCACAACATCTTAACAGTAAAAACAAAACAACAACGCAATGATACATACTCGGTGTTCACTTGTTTTTAGTTTTTAGTTGTCACTATTTAAAATTGGAAACACAATTTCGATCTGCAATATTCGAACCTTTTTTATTGATAGTTTGTGTCCCAATCAGTTTTAGATAAACATTTCTTAAACGAGGTTTTATTCTTTTTAATTAATACGTGGGATTCGTTTCAAAGTGTCATTGAACATTTTTAAAGCTCTGTTTTGTTGTTTATACGTATATTTAGTTGTAGAAAAGGACTTTGTATTTTCCAAAATATTTTGCCAAGCTCAACGATCAATTTGATAAGGTAGATTAGTGTTTTGAATAGTGTTATGCTGTTCACTTATTTATGAGTTTTCCTTCTAGGTACTGTATCAGCCGAGTATTTAGGTTGTAATGGTAGTTTCGCTATCCTAACTGGCTACTATCCTTGTATGATCTACTTAAATGGCCTTTGTAATGTGTGCTACGCTCTATTACACCTGTTATTTTAAATGGGTTATTGTTTGTTTTATAGTGCACTAGAAGACGCCCGCGGTTTCACCCGCGATATTCTCCTAAGGGAATTGAATTTCGGGATGAAATGTACTTATGCTTTTGAAGCTATCATGGTTATTAACATAATTATCACTAGTAACGGGATATTTACCATGATTTTTCGGGTCAAGGAGCACATCCGAGCGGTCAAAAACGTCGACACACAGGAGTCAGCACAACATCAGGAAGGAACAGGAGTAATTTAATTTTATATAGGTAAGACGATTCAAAATGATCCTTGTGATTTCAATGAATAAAGTTCTTTTTGACTTTGACTTTGACAGCTATAGCGGAACACCTCATAGAATCTGGCTCAAACCATTAGATTGAGCTACACAATCCACAGGTAATCTCAACAGAGCGGCATTACGTACCAAGACTGGAGCAAGAGGCAATTGAGATTACTAAACACAGGAATTTCAATAGAGAAGATGGTTTTCAATTGTCTGGAGTCTGGAATCCTGTGGTGAGAATGTGTAGCAATCGGAAAAATTGTGTGGTACCAGTTGCTCGTCCGGATACCGTTAGTGTGGTGTGTCGAGATGGAGTTAAGTGTGACAATGAAACTGATCGTAGGGGTGTTCGTAATAAAAGAGTGAGAAAGAGGGTAGATCGTTACGGCTACCAATAACAATAAATCTACTCGCAAAGACTTCAGTTTACCCCACAGATTTATAAGTATAGTACTACCCGTGATCATGGCGCATAAAACTGTGCCGAAATATCGGGAATCAATAAAGCTCAAAAATCTGGGCCTTCTACCCACTTCTAGAACTTCTTATGAAAGAGTTCGTCCGGGAAGTACTACCACCGTACCTATTTCTGCCGCCAAGCAGTACCTAGTGCTCACATTGCTGTGTTTCGGTTTGAAGGGTACGGGTGCCCGGTGAAATAACAGGCACATGTCACAAGGTGAAGCGTTCCAAAGAGTCGGCAATGCGCGTGTGATGCCTCTGGGTGTTGCAGGCGTCAACAGGCTACGGTAACTACTTTCCATCAGGTGGGCCGTATGCCTGTTTGCTTGCCAAGTAGTGTAAAAAAAATAGGATCTCTAAATCGATAAAATTAGACATTAAAATTCGACAAAACGGGACTATGTCGATGCTACCGATCGAACTAACTTTAACGATTGTCCGATTGTAAAATTTGACCGAAAAAGAACTGCTCTACTGTTACCTACTCATTGTTACTGCTGTAGTTTATTTTGCAAGCAGGTAACATTAATTTTATAATTATGTTCAAAAGAAATATAAAACGAAATAAGCTAGGTAAGAACTAAACTAACTAACTAATATTATAAATGCACAAGTTTGTATGTTTGTTACTTCTTCACGCTGAAACGGCTGAACGGTGAAATTTGGAATGGAGATACCTTATACCCTGGATTAACATTAAGGCTATTAACATATCATAACATAACATTATCCAACTAATATTAAAATAAATGGGGAGACACTTGTTCTTGTCAAGTCTACCATTTTCTTAGGGCTTAATATTGATGCAGGATTGCAGTGGGCACCACAAATTGTGGCTCTTGCTGGTAGACTTAGTTCCGCTGTATATGCAGTTCGTATAATAAGGCAGCTTACTAATGAAGCTACAGCTAGGCTTGTTTATTTTAGCTACTTCCATAGTGTTATGTCATATGGTATCATACTGTGGGGTAAAGTAGCAGATATCTAAGCTATTTTTGTCTTACAAACACGGGCAATACGTGCCATTTATAAAATGAAGTCGCGTGACTCCTAGAGGGAGCGTTTCAAAGAAATCAATATTCTTACAGTAATATCGCAATATATCTATGAAATATTATTGCATACACATAAACACTTTGATAGTTTTATGATAAAAAGTGACGTGCATGGTATTAACACGAGAAATAAACACAAACTAAATATACCAAAATTTCGATTAAAGAAAGTAAGTGGGTCTTTTATGGGGAATTCTGTACGGTTCTATAATAAACTTCCAGAAGGTGCATTTAAACTTCCTTTTCGAAGATTTAAATCCTACATAAAGATGAATCTAATTAAGAAAGCGTATTACACTTTTGATGACTATATTAATGATAAAGCCGCGTGGCCTGATGTCGCTCTGCCCCTCGACTGCTAAAATGGAAATTTGCAATATCTGTACTTACCTATTTACATGTTTGTATTAGATTATTATTTATAAGTATAACAAGCGTAGCGTGTGCTGTCTTGCATATTTTTGCTGATGTTTATTTACTTTTGACTACCTTCCTAAGGTTTTTAAGTTCTCATTTACTATGTATCAGCAACTCCTTGCTCCGAGGCACCACACAGGCGCTTCTCACCTAGTGGTAAGACGGACCATTTATGTAAGCCAAGCCGAGTTTGTTGCCTGATTCTTCTAGGCTTGGTCGCGTTGGAACAGGAGTAATTTAATTTTATATAAGACGATTCAAAATGATCCTTGTGATTTCAATGAATAAAGTTCTTTTTGACTTTGACTTCATCGTCATTATCAATTTTCATCATTGTTCACGCGGGTGAAACCGCGGGGCACATATATTATATCCCTCGACCGTTTTACCCATTTACTTGGGGTCGGCTTTCCTTGTTGAACGAGCGAAGCGAGTTCTCTGAGTCAAGTTGGAAGAATCAGCGTTTGTATGTATGTATGTATGTATGTATGTATGTTTGTCCGATGAAAACTTCCAAACCGTTAATCCGATCTTCATGAAATTTGGTATGGGGGTAGATAGTATTGGTACAATTTGTAGGTAAGGTTATGAGCTATATCGATCAGGGGGTTGCTGAGATATTGGGGTTCAAGAGGGGGTAAAAAAAATAAAAGTGAGACAGTCAGATCAAGTGGGGTGTTTAATGAAAGCGCTTTGGTTGGATATTTCAAAACTGTTTTTAATAATTATTTAGCCTTAGTAGTTTTCGAGATATTAGGGAAAATAAAAAACGTAAAACCCAAAATTCTAGGGTACTTCCAGCAATCCCACAATGCTGAAATTTGGTATGCTTGTGGCTTTTGTGTCACAACTACAGGGAAAAGTCTGAAATTGAAGAATTTAGAAACATGTACTCCATAAAACAGAAACCAATATAATATCCATTGTTGACCTCCCATTTCTAAGAATTTGAATGACGTTGGAGTTCTATGGTTTTCATCAAAAGGACGTTATCAATTAATTCGTCAGGTACTTGATATAGGTACTAACAGGTATGTAGTATAACTACGCTCCGTTTCTTAGCCCTATTCAAAGGTTATATTGATGATGTGTAGGAAATTAGAGTAGTTACTGGTAGATCCTGTACTGTACTGGTAGACCTCGAGGGGAAAATTTTCAAAAATAGTAATAGAAAATATGGAAATTACTTAGTTAAGTAGTCGGGCTGATAAAGGTGTTACGCGAGGTCTCAGTTCGGGGCGAACCACTAGTCCATTTACTCCATTTCGCACGGTCTTGTGCGATATCTATGTCGAGCTTCTTTTAGGTCTTTTTCGAGCGTCTTCAACCAAGTGGAAGGTGGTCTTCCGCGTCCTCGTTTTGTCGTCGGCAGATCAAGGGTAAGCTTGACCATATGGTCCACTGAGCGCCTCTGTACATGCCCGTATCATCGAAGGGCATGTACCTCTTTAACTTTGTCAGCTATATGCGACCTTAAAGCTTCCTCTTATGTACTCATTTCGGATTTTGTCCATCAATGTGACACCTCCTGACCAGCGTAACATGCGCATCTCTGTAGTGTGTAGTTTATTAAGATGTTGTTTATTAGTTGCCCAGCCGTACCCGTACAATATCGCTGGTCTTATTACAGTTTTGTACATTTTTCCTTTAACCTTACCTGGGACCTTTTGTCGCACATTACGCCTGTGAGTTGCCTCCATTTCAGCCATCCCGTAGTTCTATGAGTTATATCACCTTCGATCTTCCCGTCATTGCTTACTATTGAACCCAGGTATTTAAATTGTTCTGTAGTTGGTACTTGTGTAGGTATCCCCGATGAAAACCTTCAGGCTGTCTGTGTGTGTAGCACCGTCGAACACGCACGACATATGCTCTGTATATGGGGCACAGCTAGGTGCTAATAAATTATGGAATTAAAATCCATTGAGTAAATTAATAATTCTCTTTTTCATCTGTTGGTAGACGCCCACTGCTGGAGGTGGCCTCCCCATAGAATGCAATGTTTGCCATAATCACCATACTTAGCAGGCGGATTGGTGATAGATATTGGGCGTTAACACTCAGTTGGATGCTGCTGCCCATCCCCTTGCGTAGTCCCTTTCTAACTTCGTTTTTTTGTTTTCTCTTTTTTTTCGTCTGCGTAATTTTTTTTTCTTTTGCGTATTTTTTTTTTATTTCTTTGACGTCTTTTGCGACATTAACGGGAGGAGTATTCAAGGAGTTATATTCGTAGCCCGAGTCCAAATATCATGTGAAACAAAAGATTCTTTTGTTTCACATGATATTTTTGCGCGAGTTTGATGCTGTGATTTTCAGTAAATTTTATTGCAATATTCATGTTGATAAAAAATTACAAACGATAGTGATTCTACTCCAAAGTTTATCAAAAAAGACGCTTAAGAGATTATTGATAATCTACTACCGCAAAAATCAACACAAGCCGTGGCTTTTTATTGTCTCGCAGAAAGTGTGAAAAGTAGAGTATGCTCCTCTGGAATAAAGCCTGTCATCGTCTTGGGCAGCTTGAACCCCTCGCTTCACTCAGGACTCTATAAAACTCCCGGGACTCTCGGGAGTTAACTTTAGAGTCCCTCGTTACGCTCAGGGTTCAATATGCCGCACGCGACATAAGACACAGCTTTATTCCCTTAGTGCATAATCTACTAAAACGTATCTAATTATATATAATTATGTTATATGATCTCTGATTTGTACCATCAACTAAGTGAAGATGAATCGATTGACACCTCATTTTAGGCTAAGATGGTTTTAGAATTATTTTACTACCCGACTCTTCTTTACCAGCCTGTAGACATTCACTGCTGCATGAGGCCTCCCCTCATAGCATGCTTAGGGGGTTTACTATAATCACCACGCTTGGCACCGGATTGGTGATCGTATAGTTTGTTGTTAGTACTCAGGTGGATGCTGCTGCCCATCCCTGGCGTAATCCTTTAGTCACCTAGTCACTTAATCACATAAATTTACGTGAATACTCATGAATACTTTATTTTATTTTTATTTTATTTTGTTTATTAGAAAATCAACAGCAAATACAGTTTAGATTGTTATATATAACCTATGCTTTAAAAAGGCCAATAATAGATCTTCCTTAGTTAAATTACAATTCAAATAGATACTTTACAGCTCTCTAGCTTAGGTATACGTGAGTTAAGGTTAAACGTTTCGCTAGTGGCGCGAAATTCAAATTTTATTGTGTTTTTTGCACATTACAGCTTACAACACTTCTTTAGATAGCGAACACTGGTTTTGCGGAAACCAAGAGTGTTCGCTATCTAAAGAAGTGTTGATAAGCTGTAATGTGCAAAAAACACAATACAATTTGAATTTCGCGCCACTAGCGAAACGTTTCACCTTAATGTGAAATTATGAGCGATTGTGTGAGTGTGTGATTGTGGAATACTACACACTAACTAAGTGATATACACGCATAAGTAATAATTAATTAATAATGAACTCTGTATGTAGGTATGTACCTACAGTAGGTAGAAAAATCATTTTTGTAAACAGCAAATAATTTTTGCCACCTGGGATGCGATATTTTTTAATGTCATCGAGATTTCAAAATTTCTATATATCTGAAACTCATTGATGACTAAAATTCTAATACCTTAGATACCAATACAAGTGCTTCTTCCAGTACATGTCCTGAAAAACGGCAATTTGCTACTTTTTTCATGATATTTAGTCACTAACCCGTGACACGATTTAAATCCAATTTTTCTCAGGCGATAAGGAGAAAGCAAAAAGTAAAAAAATGTAGAGCAAATAAGTAGAGCCGTGAGTCAAAAGCAGCGCAATCGCGGTTAGAGCTCTATATTATATGAGCGTCAGTGTGCCGCGCGGGTCAGCTAAGCTGGGCGGTCGAAGCTCTACTTATGCGCCCTACTTTCGAGCATCTTAAGCGGTCGGGCAAGTTGAGACTTAAGCTTTATGTGCATACGTTGCACATATGACGCGCGGAAGGCGTGTTCCAAATTGTAGTGCCCAACCCAGGCTCATGTTGAAGCTGTAAGTTATAAGACCTTAATTTATACAACATGTACACAATAAAACAGTTTGATTTGATTTGGTTAATTCATGTAAATTAACTATACCAACAATCACTACTAAAATTCACAAACAATTCGGTAATCGGTCGTGACCCGAATCTTGTTTATACCGTGACAAACTTACCATGGGCGTAGCCAGGGGGGGGGGGTTTGGTGGTTCAACCCCCCCCCGAAATATTAAAAAAGTTGTCAAAATCTTATACTTTTTGAAGAAACACTAGTGTGGTGTACTTTTTTTCCACATGAGTATTTAGTGTTTTTAACCGACTTCACAAAAAGGAGTAGGTTCTCAATTCGGTTGTATTCTTTTTTTTATGTTTGTTACCTCATTATCTCCGTCGTTTATGAACCGATTTAGAAAACTCTTTTTTTATTTGAATAGATATACTTCCAGATTGGTCCGATTTGTTTCAAAACCCAATTCTGATGATGGAATCCATGAGGAGTTTTGAGGTAACTCCTCAAATGTTATAGGCATACATAGGTATAGCAATTTTGATATTTTTTAAGTTATTGTTATGTATGCCTTTAGCAAATAAAAACATGCAGATAGTCGAATACAATGCGGAAGTCAGTTTTTTAATGAAAAGTTATGCTGTTTTATTTTCTTGAACCCCCCCAGAACTTAAACCTGGCTACGCCCCCGTGCAACTTACAGCATCAGTCGCCAAATAAACAAAGAGTTTATACAGGATGCTAGCATTCATTCTCACATATACATGAGTAGGTCATGAGAGTATAATAATAATGATTGTTAATCTATATACAGTTAGGCTATACCTCCGGTTAAAGTATGACAAATAAAAACATTATTCCGTCTAACAGTCATGATAATTATCTAGGTAATGCTGTGGAATGTCCAGCCAAAGAAATACCCCTCCATCTCCTCCCGTGGATGCCCAAAAACAGGTTTAGAGATTACAACAGGGAATAGGCAGCAGAATCTACCTGAGTACTCAACACCGTATTTTTTAAACACTCGCGATTAGAACTCATATTTATTATGTCACGGGTATTTATCAGCCCGCGACCATGATTGCTGTAACGCATTCGAAACGTCGGGAATCCTATCCTACTAATATTATAAACGCGAAAGTTTGTGAGTATGGATGTTTGTTACTCTTTCACGTAAAAACTACTTTGATTTGAGTGAAATTTGGAATGGAGATACTTTACGCCCTGGATTAACACATAGGCTACTTTTCATCATCATCATCATCATCAATTTTCATCAATATTCACGCGGGTGAAACCGCGGGGTGCAACTAGTAATAAATAATAAGGTAACACGCGATAAATACCCGTGACAATATAATAAATATACTCAACACCGATACTGAGATCACCAATCCTGCCAAACGATAGTGGTTATGGAATTTGTTTTTTTATGGGGGAGGCCTCGTTCAGCAGATGACGTATAAAGGCTGATGTTGGTGGTGATGAGTAGGTATTTGAATTAGATACCTGTTTTGCTACTTCCTGATGAAATAAAATTGACAAAAGATAACTTTTAGGTTAGGTATGCCAGTTGCCATATCTTCAAAGTTACAAATGCGAAATGATTTATTTTTATCAACTTAATATTTTGAGTAGGTACCTGCTCTAACGGAAGACCAGAAGCCCAATTCTCTAACATAAAAATAATTAAAATAGAGTTCGGATCATGTTTCGATCTTGTGTCGATGTCTTAAATGTCAGAAATGGTATTCTCTAAACATAAAATACAACAACTGTAATGTGATTATATCGAAATGTGACCGAAACTTGAACGATTCAAAGTTTTTTTGATAATTTTAGCTTAGTAGATGGAGTCTCAAATTATAATATATATAACTATCCTACTCTAATGGTAGCTACCGTGAATTGAATGTAGACTAAATTGTTATTTATAAGGGAGCAGAATACCAACTTTCTGTCAATTCATAATTCAGTCTTGATCAAGTTTTAAAATAACTTAAAGAATTGGGCCTCGGCTCATACGCGTTTCATGCCTATTATGTTAAATACATATATTATTATTAGTTTTAAGTGGTGTTGTTAAGTAAATATTTTCTTATCTTATCTTAATTGCCTCTCTTCTCACTCTCATAGAATGCTATCGGGTGATTGCATACTCCGTCATAAAGAACACCCTTTATCTGTCTATAATATTCCGTCAAATTATAAGATCAGTGCGCGTGCGACCGCTTACCATGGAGGACGCTAAAACCAAAGTCCACGATTTGTTTCTCGATGTTCTGCGCGAGCGCAACTTCCGCGTCAATAATGTCGAGGTGAAGGCGCTAAGCAGTGGCGGTGCAAACTACACGTCCGCTCTATTCTCGGCCACAGCACGAGCGGACACAGGAGCGGATCTCTCAATATTCGCAAAAGTCGCCATCGTTGGAGAAAAGATGCGTCAAGTTATGGACGCCGATACAATGTTCACCACCGAAGGCATCGTCTACACAAAACTCATCGCAGAGTATGATAAAATACAGACTCAGCATAACATTAAGATATTCAACTTCCCTGAGATGTTTGCGTGTGATTTGACACGAGGTAGTGAGACACTGCTCCTTGAAGACCTAACGAAACTTGGCTTCAGTGCACCATCGCGACACAACTCAGCAGAATGGCGGTTTGCGGCTGCAGCTATAGCCAAACTCGCTGTTTTTCACTCCATTTCATTTGCATTTGAAAAACATAACCCTGAAGAATTTCAAAGGATGGCTGACCTATTTAAATATAAAGAAATTAAACGTGATGAACAAGCCATGATTGAAATGTGGGGTAAAATCATCGCCAACGCCGTGCAAGTCGTGAAAGACGAGTATAAAGCGAGGGTTGCTGAGCACTTGGCTAAGACGAAACAGGAGTTTCCGAAGTTTAAAAGGCCGGTTAATAAAACTGTGCTGGTGCATGGAGATTATAGAACCAGTAATCTCCTTTTCAAGGAAAAGGTAATTGGCCCAGAACTAAGGTATATTTACTTACACCTTTTTATTTAATTATTGATTTAGATGGGTCTGTATCGCGTATTTATCTTTTTAATTTTCCACGACCGACGTTTCGACTATGATGCAACATGATCACGGGTTTGAAAATACTGCCATCTATTTTGATAAAAAGAGCTTAGAGGTATATTATAAAACTAAAGAGTCTAAATGCTTTGGATTAAGTCATATTTTTGCTTATTTGACACATTTCTCCCACAGCTATATCTACAGAATACCGACCTTTATTGGAATCATACAGCTCTGTAGGTATTGTATTATTACAATTACGTGATTAATGTGTATTTGTCCTGGTAAACTCAACTTCCGATGATAGTTGATAGTAGATGTATATGTAGATGTAGATGATATCAGTAGTTTTCATATTTGAACTTGGTTTTGTACGAGCGCCGACTCTGAAATCAGTCTTAGCCACCAATCTACCAATTATATCAATCTTTGAAAAGATTGGGGTTTCGCTCGTATAAAAGGCATAAAAACTACGCTAGTTTCATAGCTTTATGATGATTTGGCATCACAGTGACTCAGTTGATTTAGAACCTGTATTTTAAGGTCATGTAAACAGCCATCATGACTTAAATATTTTTGATTATGTTACTCATTTGGTGTTGATTTGAAATTATTCGCTACTAATCTAATATTAGTGGAAGACAATTTATTTATTATTACATACATATAAAGACACCTTTTTCCACGAAGGAGTAGGCAGAGCCACAAAGAGTCGCATAAATATTAAAGTTTTAAAATTCGCTCGCTAAGACCTAGGATATATTTCTTGAAAGAAAGAAAGAAAAAGCATTTATTTATATGACAAGAGTGACAGGGGAAAATACAAGAGACACACACACAGAGATTAACAAAGATGTAAGTATTTCATTTATATACATAATTATATTAAGTATATTCTATTCTCATTAATTTTATTAGACATGTTTTCTTTATATTTAATGATATTGTCACAGGTACTTATCGCTCGTGTTTCCTTATTATTTACATGGTAAATCACATATTATTATGTATTATAAGATGTAATATACCCGTGATAATATCAATAAATATGTGTTCTGATTGCGAAAGTTCTAAAACACTAGTTTCTTTTATTTTTAGCAGTTCTCCTATTTTGATTACTACCGTATATTTTTGTCACTGTCTTATATTGAATATTGCAACTCTTTAGCCTTGGCTACACGGGCAGTGTCACGGTTCAGTGTTTAGGCCTGTGCACTTGGCCTCATTTTCTATAATAGATCTTGAATGGCCTACTAAACATAATATTTTCCTCTGATTCTTACCAACAATACAAGTACACTCGCCTGGTTTGTGTAAGTATAGATGTTGTGTAAGTAGGATTCTATACGTGGCTCTTAGTTTGTTTGGAAATATATTGGCTAGACAGATGACACTGTAATAAGAGGCAATGATTTTTATACTACTTGGCAAGCAAACAAGCATACGGCCCACCTAATGGAAAGTAGTTGGCGTAGCCTATGGACGCCTGCAACACCAGAGGCATCACACGCGCGATGCCGACCCTGAGACATAAAGATGAAAAGTCTCATGTGCCTGTAATTGCACAGGCACCCGTACCCTTCAAACACAGAAATGCGAGCACTACCGGTGGTTTACGTATGAAATGCTAAGCACCAAGCAAAAAGTGGGCAATGCATCAAATATACAATTTGGAGTCTCACCTCAGTATCCTCTAGTTAAATCTCATCACAGATCAGAAGATGTATCTCAAACATCCACCATAGGGATTCAATTCGTAAGCTTGATGCATGTTTGTGGGTACAGCAGAGGAGTGTTATTATATAGAATTGAAACTTTCGTGGTTGGGAATAAATTTAAATTGAAAAAACGGCTAATTACCACTGTTTTTGGTCACTTTTGCTAACGTTTCGAGACTGAGTTCCGAAGCCTCTTCATCATGAGAATCGCCTGCGTGGCATCGCCATGTTCGACGGTAGACCGGCGAATACATGAAGAAGAGGCTTCGGAACTCAGTCTCGAAACGTCAGCAAAAGTGACCAAAAACAGTGGTAATTAGCCGTTTTTTCAGTTTGTTGGGGAATAAAGGCTCTCAAGTGACGACCACAACTGATGACGCGGTGTAGATTTCCTGAAATCCCCTTAAAGGGGATTTCTAATGGGGATTTCAGGAATAACCCAGAGGAAGGGAGGGCCTTCCTCTGGGTTATTACTCGACTAAATACATTATAAACGTCGCAGGAAGTCAGTGGACGGAGGCGGCTCAAGACCGTGCATCGTGGCATTCTAGGGGGTAGTCCTATGTCCAAAATTGGACTTCTACAGGCTGATGATGATAATAATATATGTATTTTATCATTCTAGGGCGAGGACATAGAAATAATGGTGATAGACTACCAGACCGTCTATGCCGGGCTTAGAGAATTTATAGTAGGGAGATGGCAAGCATACGCTTTCCCCTCTGCCGAAGTACATGAACGGTCGTTCGTGTCAGTTTATAAAAACTAGTTTAGCCACGATCGTTCGCCATTCTGCGTTCATACCTGTCGCTGTACGGAGCTCCTAAAAATGGTTGGTTGTGCTGTGGTTTCGTGTAAATGGCGGTCGGAAACATCAAATTTAACAAAATATGGAGTTTCTTATCACATTTAAGTAATTGACAACACAATTAAGCCATTAATTTCACCGTAAAATATATTTTCTTACTGCAAGCTTACGACAGAAATAACGATACGTAATTTCTTGGTACGGGGACAAGTGATGTGAAAACAACGAACGAATGAATGAACGAAAGAGGCTGCAACGATTTTTATGAAATTAACAGGATAGGGAGTTTTCAGGCCGAAAAAAACGATCAAAGCTGTAAAAAAAAACCTGATTCCACAGAAAATATCAATACCTACATCATTCAATACCAGCCTAATATATAGGTTAATTGGTCTTGATTAGCTGTTTTTTGGGGTTAAAAGGGGTTGTAAGGTTATTTAAGAGGTTTGTATTCCCGTTTTTATCGGTTTTAGGGTTATTTCGTCAATCACAATATGAAATTAGGAAATATCCGGATATTCGAATCTCGTTTCGTATGAAAAAAGCAAATCCACGAAAATCCATTTTAAAACCAATAGCTTATATTAACATTAAAAAAATGCAATATAAAATGTCTATAATAAAATTGTTAAACCCATGTACCTATGTTGCACCGAATCATAGACCTTCTTATAACCAATACAAGCAGCCGAGAGGTTTCCCTTGCTCCTCCTGACCTTCTGTCTGATGACCATGTCAATGAGGAGGAGCTCCTTATTACCACGGGACCCAACCTTACATGCATTCCGAGCAGGAGCCAAAATATTGTTTTTGACGTGTTAACGTCTTATAAATCGATGGAGCCGGCTGCACGCTCGAAAAAACATGACTAATGCGTCGTTACCTCGTCATACGTCGTTACCTCGTCATGCATCACCTCGCAAAACGCGCGCGAGCGCGGAACGAGCAACAAAGAAGCACAATAACGACGTTGACACGTTGAACTATCGTCAGTAAACCGACTTTACAGACAACCGTTTTTTTTAACACTCTTCAGTCACATACGTAGTCTTGATCCCACACTATTCCCTGTATCGTAGGTACCTATCAGGAACTACGAGTACCTGTTACCATAACACCCAGACCCGGAACAAATATTTGCAGATCATACATGCCTGATGCGTGTGATTTGGAAACCATATAATTTTATAAGAAACCAACGCACCACGGATACAAAATTTCATGGAGTTTGAAGAAATAATAGCCAAAATAGAAGCAAACTTCGTTCGTGTGCTAAAGGACGTACGCGTCCTACCGGTGACCTCTTAAATCCTAAAAATCAATTTTAACTGACTATGTTTTGTATGTTTGTTACGCGATTAGTTTTGATCAATATGATTCAATAATTCACCCATTCAAACATAATAAACATTCATCCATAGACTAGATCCATAGACAATTAATAATCTTAACTTCATTCAGTCTTTTACACCCCATCACTAGTTTTTGCGCTAGTGTGCAACTAACCAATAGTGTAATTACATAAATTATTTATTTGTGTGCGTGTTTTATGATTGTGTGACAGTTTTTATTTCCGTGTGCGTTTATAGAGACGCCTCAAATTTCTGCATGAGTGTGCGTGAGTAAGTAAATGTGTGCTGTACGTGTTTACCTCGCCTCCCGCAAAAAGTGGCAGAAATAATTTAGTACTAGAAGTTGAGCATGCCATCTCCCTACATAAATTCTCTAAGATGCCGGGAGCCCAGCAGCAGACGTACTGTACTTCATCTTCCTAGGAACCAACCAGGAGTTCAGAAGGAACCACTACCAGCGGCTACTGGATCATTACTACCAGGAGCTGGCTTTGGCAGGAGCCAAGATGGAGGTGGATATCAATGAGGAGTATCCAAGAGAAATGTTTGACAGCGAAATTAAAGAGGTAATTTTTTTTATACTACTTGGCAAGCAAACCAGCTTAAGATCCACCCTTAGAGAATTTACAAATACAAATACAAATACAAATATTTATTTCGGTAAACTTAATCATATTACATCTCATGGGTTTGGGACCCTCTTTTAAGTATGAAAATACCTGTATTAGAGGGTCTCGCTCTTCCGTAGAAACTAGCTTCTTTGATTAAATATATTAATTTTAGTACATAGGTAAAAAAGTTTAACAAATTTAATTTAAAAGTTAAGAAATGAAGTTAAATAAAATAAAACAAAATAAAATAAAATAAGGTAAACTGAAATTGATCAAAGTTAAGTTGTGTGTGTGTGTGTGCGTGTGTGTGAGGATGTGTGTGTGTGTGAGAGAGTATGTGTGTGTGTGATGATGTGTGTGTGTGTGAGGATGTGTGTGTGCATGTATATGTGTGTGCATGTATGTGTATGTGTGTCTCACGAAACAATTTCCAGAAGTTTTTCTGCTTGCTCGTAGGTTAGTGTCAATAGCCATTCATTAAGATATTTTTTACATTTATAATTATTCATAGGGTAAATATTCAAAACTTTATTTATGGAGTTGTAGAGGTAGGTTGATTGCGTGGCATACTGTCGCGATGCAAATTGAGACCGAGCACCAATTGAAATAGCTACTTTATAATTTCTTCGCTTATTGAGCTTTTTGGGGTTGTACTCAAGAGATCTATGGACCCTCAAAACGGCGCTAAGAATGTAGAGTTTCCTGACTGACAGTAGTCCTGAATCTCGGTAGAGCATATCCGTAGAGTATCGGTAGGGCTTGAAATACATCACTTTTAACAAAGACCTCTGTGCTCTTTCGAGTTCCAAAAACTTTGTCTTGGTAGCTCCACCCCAGACTGGTAAACAATAATTTTGAATTGATTGTGCCAAAGATGTATAGATTTGGTTGATTAAGTCCTTAGGTGCAACATGACGTAAAATTTTAAAAATCCAGATTAATTTACGAACTCTGTTCATCAGGAGTTCGATGTGAGCATGCCAGGACAGACGTTGATCAATCATGATTCCCAGGTATTTTGTGGTTGCTACTTTATTGATGTTAGGGCAATCACAAGAAGCGTCATTGAGGTTACATTCGTGTATTTTTAGGTTATAATCGAGACAGGGTTGGCTGTTATTATATTTAGAAAAGGTCATAAAGTTAGTTTTAGAGATATTTAGGGTTAGTAAATTTAGGTTTAGCCATTTAGATACATCAGAGAGTCCCTCTTCGGTTCTTTTTTTAACGTCATTCCAGGATGTGCCAGTAAAGACGATAGCAGTATCATCTGCATAAGAAAAGATATTCGCGCTGTTTAATTTGAGGTTACAAAGGTCATTTATGTAAACCAAAAATAGAGTCGGGCCCAGTACGCTACCCTGAGGAACACCATAGCTAATAGTCACGTTATCACTAGTAAAATCACCAATTTTAACACTTTGCTTACGATCACATAAGTAGTCTGCCAGAAGAGCTAGCGGCACTCCTCGCACCCCTACATGTTCCAGCTTTTTGATAAGAATTTCTACAGACACAGTATCAAAAGCTTTCTTGAGGTCAAGGAATGCCGTCAGGCACTTCTTTCCGCTATCGACTCGTTGCACAATAAGGTTACTGATTGCTGCAACAGCGTCTTCAGTAGAAAGTCCTGGTCTAAAACCATATTGCGAGTTTGACAGAATGTTTAAATTATTCAAATAGAGTAAAAGTCGGATATTAATTAGTTTTTCCATTATTTTAGATATAGATGGCAACACGGAAATAGGTCTGTAATTATTTACGTCACCTCTCTCTCCACTTTTATAAACCGGTGTTACAATCGAATGCTTTAGGAGAAAAGGGAATATTCCTTTAGTAAAACACAGGTTTACTAGATGACAGAAAACTGGAATTAAAATATGCTTGGATAGTTTTAGAAATTTAGTAGGTATGTTATCCCATCCGGGTGCACTTTCAGATTTGAGATTAATTATGACATTATGGAGTTCAATGGGATCTGTTTCAAGGAGTACAAAAGATGATACTTGACTGGAAGGTAGAGTAAGAGCAGAAAATGAATGGTTGTCTGTCATATTTTGTAGAGAAATACTTTCAGCCAGAGATTTCCCTATATTTGAGAAAAATGAATTTACAAAATTAACTGATTCCTTTGGTGAAGCCTTCGTATTAAGTAATTGTATATTCGGTGTCTTTGTGGATTTATAATTAGTTATGTTATTAATAGTTTTCCATAAGATTTTACTATTTTTCGAAGATTTATTGAGTTGTTCCCTATTGTATTTTCTTTTAAGTTTCTTGATTAGGTTATTACAGTAATTCCTATATCTTCTATAGGTTATCTTTAATGTTTCATTATAAGAGTCTGCACGTAGTTTTCTTTGCATATTGTTTCTGTTTATAATGCAACGCAAGATGCCTTGTGTAATCCAGGGCTTTAATATTTGTTTACTTCTAGATATACGTACAGTTATTGTGTTGTCAATGAGACATTTTTGTATCATAGTAATTAATAGTTTACATACAGTATTAGGATCATCTAGTTCAAATAAGTATTTAAAACTTTGCTCACTTAAGTTTTTCAGAGCATTTTCGTAATTAACAACTATTTTTGACTTGCAAAAATTTTTATCTGTGATTTTAGAAAGGCTTAGCAGTACCATAAGGTGGTCAGTAACAGAGGTTTGTAGCACAGCAACTACGGCAGAGTTTTTATTTTTATTTATTTTTATCAGGACGTGGTCTAAACAACTATCTACCCTTGTAGGTAGGTTATGCCCTGGCAACAGACCATGCATGGATAACATGTTTAAATAGTTTAATCTATTGCTCCTTTCTTGACTATTTTCCGTCGATCTGGGTAAAGTATTTATATTTATGTCCCCTACTATTATAATTTTTTCGTAACTTTTTATATTTTCTAAGTACGTGTTGAGGGAATTTATAAATAATTCAGCATTAGAGTTAGATGGGGATCTGTAAATACATATAATAACCGTATTGTATATATTTATTTGTAGACAAGAAGCATGTGACAATTTTATTTCTTTAACCATAGTTTTGTGCGTACTTTTAATGAAGGTAGTGACCCCATCATTTTGGTTTAAATGAAGTGTAGTCGCAAAAGAGTTGTAGTTCGTTAGGTTAGGAATAGGTTTATTCTGAGTAAGTCTACATTCTGTTAACACAATAACATCAGTTTCAAATTTTAGTTGACTCAAGTTTAATTGTAGGTCATCTATGTTTTTGTAAATACTTCTTATATTCTGCGAAATTATAGTTAAATCCGTAGGTTTAACAGATAACAGTTTGGAGAGTTCAACAGGTGCGCATTCAAAAGAATGCGCAATTTCAGCATTGTCTAATTCATTTACTTCTAAAGGCTTGTCCATCATGGAGTGTTGAATAAGGAAATTTCATTCTTTCCTAGTAGGCGTCGCGTGTTATTTTTAAGTAGTTCGTATATTTGTGTATAGTTGTTCAGTATATTTAGTTTATAGGGTTTGCTCATGGAAATTGAGAAAGCAAGGCCAGCAAAATTAGTTTTGAATTGTTTTGTGTGTATTAATGGTAGTGTTTCGTGTGTTTGTGTTTTATGTAGAAGTGTGTAAAGTAAGACAAAATTTATCGATATATATAATAAACAAATAAAATAAAGTTTCCCTACGATTTTACAATAAGGTAGATCTCTCGCAAAGGTACATCCTAATAAATGCAAGAGTCACGTAGCCTGAAACAGGCTCTGAACCTGATTTTCAGATTTAACTAGAATAATTGGAGTATTTTCAGACTTTCTCACGTAAACACGGCCATATGATGTCCAACAGAATTTATACCCCTTTGATTTGGCGAGGTCCCTGGCAAGGAAAAAGAGGCGTGAACCCTTCACCGTCAATTGCTCAGACACAAATATAGGTGTCTCCTCGTTCTTCGTAAAGCCTAGGTTCTTAGCACGGAGCTTACTTTTGTCTCTAATGTTGTAAGCTTTGCTCTTTTTCAGGACGTCAGTCTTCACGATAGTAGAGAAGAATTCTACCACAATTGGTGTGTTTTTCTGCCCATCTTTCTTTTCTCTTACTCTATAAATGTCTTTTACATCTGACTTGTTAAAATTGCAGTTAATGGATTTTCCTAGCCGCAGAACCATATTTACGAGATCTTCTTTATCTTCAGAGTTGTTTTTAGGCACATTTTTAATTTCTATATTAGTTTTGCGACTGCCCCTCTGCAGCTCCTCAAACCTGTCCTCCAACAACGTAATTCGTTCTCTATCTTTCATTCGCTCATTTTCCAGAAGCTCAATTTTCTTTGTCAATTCTTCATTTTGCGCAATTACTTGAGTAACAGAGGCATCAATGCTACGGTTAGAATTTTGAATTTCTGCCAGAGAAGGCGCAAACAACTTTTTGAGTTTAGTTTCTTGTTCGGTCATCAGCTCTCTAATCATGACTTTCATTTCTTCTCTAAAATTACGCAAATCATCACACCATTCAGCATCTCTTGCTCTTTTTCCTCGTAGAAAAACGTAGCTAGGAGGAGTAGTATCCGAACTTAATTTGCTTATGTTACTCTCGGAAGGAGACTTGTTCATCGTAGTCTCGCTCATGATAAGTACCAGGCAGCTAGAAGTGCCGAGAGAGTAACACTGTATGCGCAAAGGCAAGGCGTTTGACGGGGTGAGCGTGCCAAATATCGCAGTACTAGGCAAGCAGAAACGATGAGGCAATGTCTATGCCGTGCACGTAGAGTCTAAATTTGCAGGAAACGCGCTTAGACCGGTTTTGAACTGCAGTTAGTGAGTGAGCAGGACGTACACGAGTGGGAGACAGACGTCTAGATGTAAGCAGCGCACGGTCCACTTCGTCGTCACGACGCGTGATCACTTGTCAGGCAGCCGAGTAAAACAAAGTATATTGTACTTGCGTGCGTGGGAGGGAGACTTGTCCGTATGGTAGATTCCGCCTGTTGACTTGGGTGCTGGCTTGGGTGCTAAGTTACTCCTTACTACTTATGCACTCCTAATTTTTGGGCTTGATTTAATTTGTGCTATTATTAATTTTATTTGAGAAAATAATCTCGTATGAGTTTAGTTTACACGTCTACACCATATGGAGGTCCGGGGGGAAGAGGAAAAATTTATGTAGGGAGATGGCATGCTCAACTCCTAGTACTAAATTATTTCTGCCACTTTTTGCGGGAGGCGAGGTAAACACGTACAGCACACATTTTCTTACTCACGCACACTCAAGCAGAAAGTTGAGGCGTCTCTATAAACGCACACGGAAATAAAAGCTGTCACACAAACATAAAACAAGCACACAAATAAATAATTTCTGTAATTACACTATTGGTTAGTTGCACACTAGCGCAAAAACTAGTGATGGGGTGTAAAAGACTGAATGTAACTAAGATTATTCATTGTCTATTGATCTTGTCTATGGATGTATGTTTATTATGTTTGAATAGGTGAATTGATTCATATTGATCAAAACTAATCGCGTAACAAACATACAAAAAAAACATGCTCAGTTAAAAATTTATTTTTAGGATTTAAGAGGTCACCGGTAGTACGCGTACGTCCTTTTGCACGGTAACGAAGTTTGCTTCTATTTTGGCTATTATTTCTTCAAACTCCATGAAATTTTGTATTCATAATCAGTACACTAATACATCTAGACCCGTGGTGCGTTGGTTTCTTATAAAATAATATGGTTTCCAATTCACACGCATCAGGCATGTATGATCTGCGAATATTTGTTCCGGGTCTGGGTGTTATGGTACCAGGTACTCGTAGTTCCTGATACAGGGAATCCTAGTGTGGGATCAAGACTACGTATGTGACTGTTGAGTGTTAAAAAAAACAATATTTTGGCTCCTGCTCGGAATGGATGTAAGGTTGGGTCCCGTGGTATTAAGGAGCTCCTCCTCATTGACATGGCCATCAGACAGAAGGTCAGAAGGAGCAAGGGCAACCTCTCGGCTGCTTGTGCTTGATTATAAGAAGGTCTATGATTCGGTGCCACATACATGGATTTAACAATTATAAGCTGGGATTAAGACATTTTACATTGTATTTTTTTAATGAAAATATAAGCTATTAGTTTTAAAATGGATCAATTTATTGTTATGAAAATGTATTTTCGTGGATATTATGCTTTTTTATCAATATCAATAAGTATACTTTTGCATACCTTCCTAATTTCATATTGTGATTGACGAAATAACCCTAAAACCGAAAAAAAAACGGAAATACAAAGCTCTAATATAACCTTACAACCCCTTCAACCCCCAAAAACAGCTAATCAAGCCCACTTAACCTATATTTTAGGCTAGTATTGAACGACGTAGGTATTGATATTTTCTTTGAAATCAGGTTTTTTTACAGCTTTAGAGATCGTTTTTTCGGCCTGAAAACTCCCTACCCTGTTTCATAAAAATCGTTGCAGTCTCTTTCGTTCATTCATTCGTTCGTTGTTTTCACATCACTGGTCCCCGTACCAAGAAATTACGTATCGTTATTTCTGTCGTAAGCTTGCAGTAAGAAAATATATTTTACGGTGAAATTAATGGCTTAATTGTGTTGTCAATTACTTACATGTTATAAGAAACTCCATATTTTGTTAAATTTGATGTTTCCGACCGCCATTTACACGAAACCATAGAACAACCAACCATTTTTAGGAGCTCCGTATAGCGACAGGTATGAACGTAGAATGGCAAACGATCGTGGCTAAACTAGTTTTTATAAACTGACACGAACGACCGTTCATGTACTTCGGCAGAGGGGAAAGCGTATGCTTGCCATCTCCCTACTATAAATTCTCTAAGGATCCACCTGATGGAAAGTAGTTACCGTAGCCTAGGACGCCTGCAACACTAGAGGCATCACACGCGCGCTGCCGACCCTGAGACATAAAGATGAATATTATTATTGATGGCTATTATTTTTTAATGTGTTTTACTAGAGAAAATTGTTTTAGTTACTTACCACATAGAAATGAAAAACTAACGAATCCGATCGGAAACGTTTCCGACGTTTTAGCATCGCCCTGCAGAACACATTAGTGTGGGATCAAGACACGTAGTATAATATGACTGTTGGGTGTTATGTTATATTTATTTGTTGATATTGTTAAGGGTATTTATCGCGTGCATTTTCTTATTATTCTGTTACTATGATTATACATTTAATAGAATAATAAGGTAATATTTATACTATTGAACCAATTAGACTATTTACAGGTACTATTAAAATCAAGAAGTACCTACATTTTGACCGCGAAGACGGCTTTGTACGTCATGAAATATAATCATTAGTACCTAAGTACGTCGGTTTTTGTCACCTTATGGCGTAGATACCTACAATAGTCAATGTGTTATGTCGGAATAAAGAATAAAAGGAAAAAACTGCTATATAAAGAACTCAAAACTATAACAAGTGTTATACATAAGAGAATACGGTTATTAGTACCTACACCTAGTAGTTTTTATGTTATGTAGGGATGCTTAACTAATGCGACGAATGTCTGACGATCCCCACACTATAGGTAAAGCCAATTGTAAGGACCAGGATAAGATTACCAGTAGAAGTAGAACCACAGTAAATCAAAAATAAATAAAAATAATTTATTTTCCAAAACGTATAACAAAACATGAATGTTATGTTATGCTAGTTAAGTCTAGGTATTGGAACTTCAGAGTCGTCATAAGAAAGAGTCAACAACCACTTGGACAGTAAATTTAGCATCGAGGACGGAAAAACATTTGACTTTCGTGCCATAGTTCTTGACAACCTTGTTATATGACCATATAAATTCACTAAAATAACAATTACACACTAGTACACAATGTGGGACTTGAACACGGACATTTCTAATTCGGAAGAGAAGTGAGGGGGTTTTTTTTATTCTACTTGGCAAGCAAACAAGCATTCGAAACATCGGGGAAAAAAGTAATAAGGTAATACACGCGACAATAAAAAAAATGCACATGTAGTTCAGGAACTATGCGAGTGGGTACTATGGTGTCAGAGCATCAGACCCGGAACGGGTTTTTTGTTTCATATAAATTTTTGTCTTGCAGCGGAATTCGAACCCGCAATCTCTCGCATCTCGGCGGGCTACTTGTCTGGTGTGCCTTTGAAGTCGTCTAAATGTTATACATACATACCTATACTAAATGTCTACTTGATAACTGTCGGTTTGTTCTATTAATTATAATGTAAATCCGTTATTGGCTGTCGGTTTGGAACATTGGTTTAATATCTTATTTCTAAGAGCTGTGGATTTTGTTGTGAAATAAATAAAATAAAATAAAATAAAATAGTCCAGCCTCCCTATCCCGTTTTGACAAGTAACATTACTATCAATTGACAATTCTTAATGATAATTTTAAGCAATTGATGGTCATTCTACTTGTCAAACGTTAGTCACCGAGTGACTTTCAGTCAGGCAATAGGGGGTTGATCACACACTAGGATTCAACAAAATGAACGATATAATTCACGAAAGTTATTTCAGTGAAATTCTTTACCTGTATTTTGAAGGCTGCATGTTGACGTTTCAGATGCTGCCTAATGCGCTGCGCCTCAGTTCTTTCATCCTGCCCATCGTGACAGTGGATGAAGCAGCAGCACCGTCAATGGCTGGCGAAGCTGATGCTAACCAGTTCGCCATTGCGCCCAATCAGCTCTTCGCGGAGCGGTTTAGTGGACTTGTTGATGATTGTGTTGAGTGGGGTGTGCTGTGATCACATAAATCTTATTGGACTTTCCACAAACATAATAAAATAATAATAATAATAAATGCTGGACATTTTACACAACATTATCTAGCCCCAAGCTAAGCAGAGCTTGTGTTATGGGTACTAGATAACTGATATACTTAATACTATACATTACATAGATAGATATATTTTTATTATACATAGAAAATACCCAGCACATCTTGAAAGAGTTAATAATAAAGCCTTTTATTATTCCATATCTCTTCATAGTTACACAATTTAAAGTTGTTAGTAATGTTAGTAGTTTTAACTTATACATAGTTGTTAGTATAGTTAGTTTACTTCAGGTTCGGAGATACGGACCCCTTCTTGGGTAAAGGCCTCCTCTAGCTTCTTCCACTTCCTACGCTCATCCAGTATTTCCCAGCCATTTGTATTATGTCATCGGCCCACCGTCGGTACGGTCTGCCAACATTTATTTTTCCAGCTGGTCCCTTCCATTGTGTGGTCTGTATAGTCCATCTTTTATCCGTCAGGCGTGAGATGTGACCGGCCCATTGAAAGAGTTATGACTTAAATGTATTGTATGTAATGTATTGTATTAAGTATATCAGTTATCTAGTACCCATAACACAAGCTCTGCTTAGCTTGGGGCTAGATAATGTTGTGTGGAATGTCCAGCGTTTATTATTATTATTATTATTATTATTATTAAATAAGAACTATATCACTACTGATCTATAATATAATTATGAACTATTATAAATACACTTCTCAACAAAAAAATCAACAAGCACTTCTCAAGTTTATGTGTTTAAAGGACTATTAGAAAAATATTGTAATAAACGGAAAAAAAAAATTGTCATATAACAGTAGGTACATAGCACAAGGTTACGAACTGCCAGCAAATATTTGAACGAGCGAAGCGAGTTCTCTGAGTCAAGTTGGAAAAATCGGCGTTTGTATGTATATATGTATGTATGTATGTTTGTATGTTTGTCCGATGAAAACTTCCAAAACGTTAATCCGATCTTCATGAAATTTGGTATGGGAGTAGATAGTATTGGTACAATTTGTAGGTAAGGTTATGAGCTATATCGGTCAGGGGGTTGCTGAGATTTTGGGGTCCAAGAGGGGGTAAAAAAAAAAAGTGAGACAGTCGGATCAAGTGGGGTGTCTAATGAAAGCGCTTTGGTTGGACATTTCAAAACTGTTTTTAATAAGTATTTAGCCTTAGTAGTTTTTGAGATATTAGGGAAAATAAAAAACGTAAAAATCAAAAATTCTAGGGTACTTCCAGCAATCCCACAATGCTGAAATTTGGTATGCTTGTGGCTTTTGTGTCACAACTACAGGGAAAAGTCTGAAATTGAAGAATTTAGAAACTTGTACTCCATGAAAAAGAAACCAATATAACATCCATTGTTGACCTCCCATTTCTAGGAATTTGAATGACGTTGGAGTTCTATGGTTTTCGTCAAAAGGACGTTATCAATTAATTCGTCAGGTACTATAGGTACTAACAGGTATGTAGTATTACGCCCCGTTGTTTAGCCCTATTCAAAGGTTATTTCGATGATGTGTATGAAATTAGAGTAGTTACTGACTATACTGGTAGACTGCGAGGTGAAATTTTCAAAAATAATAATAGAAAATATGGAAATTACTTAGTTAAGTAGCCGGGCTGATAAAGGTGTTTAGAGGTCTCAGTTCGGGGCGAACCACTAGTTAATGATGTTTTTTTAAAGAAATAAACCTTTATTTGTTTGTTTGTCGCCAGTAAGAAAATCTTGGTGGTGTTTCGATTTTTTTGATGAGAAGTATAGGTATATAATTATTATAGCTTTCGTTGTTAGGAAGTACGCAATAAGTCGGTGGATGGAGGCCACTCAAGACCGTTCGTCGTGGCGTTCTAAGGGGGAGGCCTATGTCCAGCACTGGACTTCTACAGGCTGATGAGATGATGATTTTCCTTAATTTTTCAATGCAACATCAATCGTTCAGAATATTCAACGGAGAGACCGAATAAGACCATATAGAATCAAATTACGCCTTTGCTTACTATTGTCTGGCAAATGGGATGTTATCAATTGCTGAAATCATGTAAGTACCTACTTCCCACTCCCTATGCCATCTCGTTCGCGCTATAGCGGGCGTCGTGCACAACAATGTGGTTTTTTATTTATTACGGCGAAAATAAAGTGTTTATCCAAAAACAGATTTTTCATTATAACCAACAGAATAAATAGTTATATATTACCCTACTTGGTGTAGTAAAATTCATCTTCAAATACCGGAGGGATTCTGAGTTCTCATTCAAAACGTGAGCGAAACAAGGATTTTTCATATAATTTTATTATAGACGTTTTTTCATATCGTGTTTTCACTCTTACAAAACCAATGAAAAAATATCAAATTTTCATATTCCAAAATATTTAACTCTTAGAACCCGTAGATACTGAGTTTTAGGACGATTTTTTTGGCAAAATTTCACAATATTACGTATTATTATTATTATTCCCTCCTTTTGAAGAATTTGTTAATATATTTTTAAGATTAAGAGCCAATTTCACCATACTCTGTTAGTTAGCAAATGTCTTGCTAACCATTGGTCAAGGTGATAGATAATCTTAGAAAACACCTGTCAAAAAGCAATTGGTTAGACTAAACAGTGGTTTAACCGCCTGTTATTTGTTGGTGAAATCAAACCTAAGTGTCAGATAATTGGACACTGACTATGTGACTATGGCTTAGGGGTTATTTCACCACCAATAAACCGTTTTAATAACTGTTTAGTCTAACCAATGCTTTTTGACAGGTGTTTTCTAAGATGATCTGTCACCTTGACCAATGGTTAGATTTAACAAGACATTTACTAACTAACAGAGTATAGTGAAATTGGCTCTCTCAGTAAACTATGTAATAAGCGCCTGACATTTGCAAAATTGCTATTTGATGTTGATCCAGTTGCATCAATGTTATATAAGGCGTTAAATGTGACCCGAAAATGTATATCTTAGCGGGATTCGAACCCGCATTGCCAGGTGAAGATGCGGGTTCGATTCCCGCTGCGGGACAAATGTTTGTATGATCTGTATTTGTTCCGGGTCTAGATGATATGGTACCTTGGGACTTGTTGTTCCTGATACGACACACAGGGAATCCTAGTGTAGGATTAAGGCTACGTATGTGACTGTTGGGTGTTTTGTTATGTTATGTTCTTTGATTAACGTGTAGCTTACGTAGGTACAGCTCATCTTATATTAAGTAGTAGTAGTATGTAGTTTCTTGTTAGTAGTAGAACTTCTTGTGAAAGAGTTCGTCCGGGGAAGTACTACCACCGTACCTATTTCTGCCGCCAAGCAGTAGTGCTCGCATTGCTGTGTTTCGGTTTGAAGGGTACGGGTGCCGGTGAAATTACAGGCACATGAGACTTTTCATCTTTATGTCTCAGGGTCGGCAGCGCGCGTGTGATGCCTTTGATGTTACAGGCGTTCATAGGCTACGGTAACTGCTTTCCATCTGGTGGGCCGTAAGCTTGTCTGCTTGACAAGTAGCATAAAAAAAAAAGTGGATATTATATGACCCGATACCTTACAATACTTAGAATTACGAATAATTCGGATAAAATTTCTAAACATTGGTACAGTCACTATAGAATGTTGTTTGTTAACTAGTTATGTAACAATTTATGATGAAGTTATTGGATGAAATCAGAGGCCTAATTCTCTAATTTAAAAACAATCCAGTCACAATATAATCTCGTGTCAGTCGCACTGTTTCGTAAAGTAACTATTACATATTCATCGCAAGAAACGCGAAGATTATGTAATAGTTAATACGTGACAGTGCGACTGAGACGAGAATTGAATGTTTTTAAATTAGAGAATTGGGCCTCAGATGCTCCCATAAATACCTATAGATACTGAATAAACTAAACCACTTTGTTTTATATTAGAATACTGAATAAATTATAAGTACGACTTTGTTATTAGATAAGATCTCACAACTTTTTGCTACAATAACTTTTGTACAATAACTGCGTTGCGAGACTTGCATATTTTTATGTTTTTGATGGGATTTAGATTTACCTACAAAAAACAAATAAGTAATTGTTTTAAAACATCCAAACAAAGCCTTTTCATATTATTTTTATTTATTTATTTTATTTCAGACAAATGTCCAAAACTTAAACTAGTACACACAGTCAGAAAAACGCACACACATACAATTAACACATTAAAAATAAAACATAATTAAACAATATGAAGCCCAACCAAATGGCCCAGTACGGGACAGTCAACCCTGTCAGCCACAACGCGCAGGATAGCGTTGTTGCTGCCGCGGACACGGCTCAGCAGTGAGGCGGCTCTCTTGCGTAGGATGGCATGGAAGCCATCAGTTCGATATAATGACATCCCAACATCTCAGCAGCCCCTCGACCGAAATAAGTAGCCAATAATCTTATTCATAACATGCACCAATAAGTAATATTTAATAATAATAATAACAATAGCCTTTATTGCTGATTAAATCAGATCTCTCTTCATATTAGTTGTGTACAGGTCTCCTAGTGCAGATATCAATGTTTTTCTGGTTAATTTAGAACGATGCCTAGATACAATTACTAAATTTAGTAACAAAACCATAATCTTATGTGGAGATTTTAATATACATTTTTCTTTGGAGCATGAATCAAAAAATATTTTGACTGATATACTTGAAAGTTTTTTACTAAAGCAGCAAGTATATGAATATACTAGAGTTTCTAATTTCAGTAAGTCCTGTATTGATAACATCTTCACAGACTCCAAAGTTAATAAAGTTCAGGTTCTCCAAGGTATTAAGTCAGATCACCTTGCGCAAATGGTAGAAGTAGAATTGAATGTAGAATATAGTACGGCACCTAAGAGGTCATTAAGAAAAGTTACTGATGCTAAGTTGCAGTGTTTGAAAAAGAGTTTATTAGAAGCCTTACACAAACCAGAACTATATTGTGACTATGAGACATACTTTAAGTGTTTTTTGAAGAAATTAGATGAGAACATTCCTATCTCTAGGTCACAAATAGGATGTCCAAATAAATTTAATCAATGGGCAACAAAAGGCATTATTATTTCGAGAAGGAAACTATTTAACCTTTATGCAATATCAAGTGAGGGTAATAACACTCTCCTTAAAGACTTTGTAGCTAAGTACAGTAAAATTTTTAAACGTGTTTGTATGAGTGCGAAACAAATATATTACAGGGATAAAATAGAGTCTTCTCAAAATAAGATCAAGTGTGTCTGGCAGATTATTAAAACTGAAACAGGAAAACAATCTAACTGTGATATGACATGTGATAAAATTTTAGATAGTGGCAATGATATGATTACTAATAAGAATGACATTTGTAATTATTTTAATGACTATTTTGTTAATGTATCTGTAGATTTAACAAAACATTTGACAAGTTCACTGAACGATTCAATGCAATATTTAAATGAATATATACCAAAGCAGTGCAGCACATTTACCTTAAACCCAATTACATTAGCACGGGTTATTAAAATTATCAGGCAATTAAAACCAAAAAAGTCAAACGACTTCTGGTTTATTACACCATGGTTGGTCAAAAAATTAGAATTAGAGGTTGCAGCACCAATGATGCAGATTATAAACAACTGCATTAGTAGGGGTTTTTTCCCAGATGAAATTAAAATTGCCAAAGTAGTGCCCTTGCATAAAAATGGTGACACTTCTAGATGTAACAATTATAGGCCAGTATCAGTACTTCCAACCTTAAGTAAAATTTTTGAAAAATATTTAGCTGAGGAGCTTGTAAGTTTTTTAATAAAGATGGGAACACTGTGTAAAAGGCAGTTTGGGTTTCAGAAAGCAAAGTCGACAAAACACGCTATTCTGAAACTTATGGAAGATGTGTATTCGGGCTTGGAGAATTCACAAAAAACATACGGTGTTTTTTGTGATTTATCCAAAGCCTTTGACTGCGTGTCCCATGACATTTTGATTGGGAAATTGCAACACTATGGTTTGGGTGGAAATGAGCTGGAAGTTTTTAGATCGTATCTCAAAAGAAGAAGACAAATCACTGAAATAAATGGATGTCGATCGAAAGAATGTACAATTGATATAGGTGTTCCTCAAGGGTCAATTTTAGGGCCTTTGCTTTTCTTGGTTTATATTAATGACGTGTCCGTTGTACTTAAGAACGTAGATGTAATCTTGTTTGCTGATGATACAAGTCTAATCATTAAAGATAAATCAATCCATAATGTGAGTAGGAAAATACTAGAATCGATCAATAACATCAAAGTCTGGTTCTCAGCAAACAACATGCTTTTAAATGTAGACAAGACTAATATTATACAATTTTCTCTAAGCACTAGACACAGTGCCTCTCCTAAATGTATGGAAGATGTGTTTGGTAGTCTAAAGGTGTCATCAACGAATAGCGTAAAATTCTTGGGTGTTTGGCTAGACACTAAATTAACATGGGCAATTCATCTTAACATTTTGCTCAAAAAGTTGTGTTCAGCCACCTATGCCGTGAAAAAAATCAAGGAGCTAGGAGGGATAAAAGCTGCTCGTGACGTCTATTATGCATATTTTCACTCGCTAATGATTTATGGCATTTTGTTCTGGGGGACTGCCGTAGATGCCAGCAGAGTGTTTTTACTGCAAAAACGAGCAATTCGTTATATTTTAGGAATGGGCTATATTGATTCTTGTCGGGATAAATTTAGGGAATTAGGCATTATGACTATGACTGGGGAATTTATATTACAGAATGTTCTTCATGTAAGAGAAAATATAAATAAGATGACTAGGAATACAGATGTACATAATTATAACACTAGACATAGAAATCGTCTCGTCTTACCCAAAATCAGGTTAGCCAAGGTAAACAAAAGTTATCACTGTACTTCAATCAAATTGTATAATAAAATACCGGACAATGTACAAAAAATGTCAGATTACTCATTTAAATTATTTATAAAAGGACATCTAATTAGCAAAAGTTATTATAAGTTGGACGAAGCTTTTGCTGATAAAACATTGTTTATGAAAATGTGACTAACTTAAATGTTTTAATGGTTTATATTATTTACTATACAGTTGACGATGCTTTTGCAGATAACTTATCGCTTGTATTGTATTTTTGAATTAGTTATTATAAGATGTTTTTCTATTTTTTGTATACCTACAAAGCTGTAAAAAATCGTAGGTAAATACTTTGTTAATTTGACTTGTCCAAGCACATGTAATATGTCAAAGGACATGAATAAATGAAATGAAATCTAAGTAGGTACTACATAATAACTCCCGTTGTGTGTATAGGTCGCGTTGGAACAGGAGTAATTTTAGTTTTTAGATTCAAAATGATCCTTGAGATTTCAATGAATAAAATTATTTTGATTTGATTTGAACTATATATATGCTTATAAAATACACGTTTTAGTTACCTATTTAAACACCAGCTTGACATAGGGCTCCACACCCCGTCCGGTTGAGTGTAATGCTCGGTTTACATTATTCCAGTCCAGTGATCCAGCGAGAATCCAGTCCAGTGCTGGACTGGATCTGTATCGTCCACGTTATTCCAGTAATTTAGAAGCCGTTGAAGTGTGAACACTGCATTGACAATAATATCCTCCCCCATAGCATGCATATAGCGTGCAATTTTCCTTAATCACCATGCTTGGCAGGTGGATTGGTGATCGCAGTTTAGTGTTATGTACTCTGGTGGATTTTGCTGCCCTGGCGTAATCCTTTAGACGCCTTTTACGACATCCAGAGGAGGAGCCCTGTTCTTAGGCCGAGATTACCACGGCTCGTATATACATATATTATATACTTTTAGATAAATATACCTAATAAATATATCTAATATAATACACGACTACTACACGAAATTTGCTCAAGTGGGTTAGGAACCTTTCATGACAAGACCATTTTTTGTTAGGTAAAAAAACTCGTTTCGCTTGTTTAAGTAACAGCCTTCAAACAAAAAAAGCTAAGCGATTTAATTAGAAGAAAAAATACATATCTGCCTAGTAAGAAATTCATTTGCTGTTATGTATGTAAAAAAATTAATAAAAATAGTTATTTTATAAAAGCATAAGTTACGGCTTAAGTTAAAATATAAAGTAAGTAATTACGTCCAAAAAATGTATTCGCATACAAACTGACTACGTGACTGACTGACTATAAGTATATAAATATTGAATTTGTTATAAGTACGTAGGGTCTCTGTACTGTACAGTTTCATCTGGGTCCGGTTGTAGGAAGGCTTGCGATGGACCACGGAAAATGTCCGCGGTCCATTGCAATGGTAGCAGGTAGTTGGTGGATGTAGGCGACTGGAGACCGTTCATCGTGGCATTTAATGGGGGAGGCCTATGTCCAGCAGTACCTCTTCAGGGTGATGATGATGCCATAGTGAAAAGGAGTGCTAGAATGACAAGAGTTTTTCAGGTATTCAGGTATACCGCTGGCTTGTTTAGGAGTGTGGTATAACTGGAAGAAAGCGTTAGCGCAGTTAGTAGTGGAAAGCATTCGCGGCGATGAACTTACCATTTGTCACGTCTATATTCCTGCGATTAAGAAACCCACAGTGAAAAGAGGCCCTTTGGAGGCTCTGCCTACCCCTTGGGGGAAAAAGGTTTATGTATGTCTCAACGGCAATGAGGTATTTCCGATTGACGTCGAGACGAATACTTAATTAGTTTAAAAAAAACCGGTTTTTGTATTTATATGACTTTTTATGAAAATCGATATAAAATCACCTTCAATTTTTTGCACGAATACGAGTAGGTTCAACCTTCAGCATATATAATGAAGTGTTTATGGTAAATTGGTGTAGTGTGTCCGGCTCCGGCCTAAGAAAAAAGCTCTCCATATATTCAGTCCTGATACCAGTATGGACCTATGGTATACAGCTATGGGGCTGTACTAACTTAGAGATAATACAAAGATTTCAAAATAAAGTACTCAGGGGAATAGTAAATGCACCCTGGTACGTAAGAAATGACGATCTCCACCGGGACCTTAACATTGAGTTCGTCAACAAAGTCATCAAAAAATATGCAGGAGCTCACGAACGTAGACTAAATCATCATGTGAACGTCGAGGCAATCCAGCTTCTCGACAACACGGATATAATGAGAAGACTCAAAAGAACGAAACCTTAGGAGTCAGTGTGGTGTAAATAATAGCGTAATGTAGTGAAAATTAGTGCTAGATAATAAGAACACAAGAACGAAGTGTCCTCCCCTTAAATAGAAACATTAAGAAAAGTGTCAATGGACACATTCTTAGCTATAATTTATTTTATAAATCTAGGTCAATGTTTAATTACTTATTAGCCTGCCTTATGGCTAGATTGTAATGATATTAGGGTACATAAAAATGTACGTTAAGTAAAGGAAAACAAAAATATTCAGGCCAATAAAGGATTACACCACAAGGGGGTAGGCAGCAGCATCTACCTGAGTACCTAACACCAACACTGCAATCACCATTCCCCTTGCCAAGCATGATGGTTATGACAAATCCCCCGATTGCATTCAATGCGGAAGGCCTCGTCCAGCCTACGACTACCTACTGGCTGATGATGATGATGATGATGAAGTTAAACCTGGCCTCGGTGTGTCCAGCCTATACAAGAAAAAACCCCACCGTCTCATCGCATGGATGTCATAGAATCCAACTAAACCATCATGGGATGGGCAGGAGCATCCACCTGAGTAGCCAACACCGCAACTAAAACTCTATAAGCGAAATTGCGTTTACATGACAAGCAAAATATACAATAAACTGCCAAAATTGTTATTGGATAACTTTTCATTTAAAAAACAGACTTCCGCCATAGTATTTGACAAAATATTTGGATGAAAAAAAAATGTTGAAAGAACCATAGTGGTGAAAGGATTATTATACTTTTTGAATGCAAATGCTTGGTTTTTTGCTGAAAATATCAAAATCGCCATATGTATGCCTACAATATTTGAGGAGTTCCCTCAATTCCTCATGGATCCCATCATCAGAACTGGATTTTGAAAAAAATGGGACCAATCTGGAAGTATACAAATAAAAAAATAATTTTCCAAATCGGTTCATAAACGCCGGAGATATGCGGTAACAAAAAAAAAAAAAAAAAATACTACCGAATTGAGAACCTCCTCCTTTTTGGGAAGTCGGTTAAAAAGAGAGGCAATGCTTTTAGTAATGCACTAAAGGAATGGCTTGCTATAAATTGTTTCTATTCAATTGAAGAATTTCTTGACATGAAAAAAAAAAAAAAAAAAAAAAAAAAAAAAATTTTTTTTTGTAAAATTATATTGTTCTGTGTGTATTGTGTTGTAAAATTGAATTGTTTTTATTTTTATCTCTTTGACATATATTTCTTAATTTTGATTTCAATGCACATCCCAAAATTCTTTAAATTGTTAATTATTAGGTACTATTATAATGACATGGTAATGGATGTATATACCAAGTACCTACTTATGGGAACGAAATTATTTGTATGTCATAATGTATGACTGAGTTTGTTGGACGTGTGAATTATGACCATCTATGTAAAATTACCATATTCAAAACAAATAAATTATTTTTATCTTTATCTTATCTTATCTTATCTAGGTGCATATCACCAATCTGCCTGCCAAGCGTGATGTTTATGGTTGCTGGACTTTTTCCAGCAGTGGAAGGGGACATCTACCGACTGATGAAGATGAAAACCACATAGTATTTAGCACATAGCTCTGAGGCCCAATTCTCTAAATTATTTTAAAACTACCTACACTAAAAGTTAACCGAATCGAGACTGAATTATGAATTGACAGAAAGTTGGTATTCTGCTCCCTCATAAATAACAATTTAGTCTACTTTCAATTCACGGTGACTACCATTAGAGTAGGATAGTTACATATATAACCGCAAAGAGTAAAGAGAGACTCCATCTACAATGCTAAAATTATCGAAAAAACTTTGAATCGTTCAAGTTTCTGTCACATTTCGATATAATCACATTACAGTGTTGTATTTTATGTTTAGAGAATACCATTTCTGACATTTAAGACATCGACACAAGATCAAAACATGATCCGAACTCTATTTTAACTATTTTTAAGTTAGTGAATTGGGCCTCAGATTGACTGGGCAGTGACACTGTAGTAATATTTAGTGATATTTGCCTTTGGTTTTTTTTGTTAAGTTTTCTAGTACGGAACTCTATAAACCAATATCTCGAACCCGATTTGTATAATTACACGAAGTGCCACGTGCGAGCTAAATATGTACTGAATTGGCCAAGTGTGTATTGAGCCTTGACAGTGCTAGAGTTCCGTCCGCCTTCTTCAAATTTTAACAACAATTTTGTTATTAGGTAATAGGTATGATTCAGTCAGCATGAGTCCGCACGCTCCCTCCCCGCTCTCTTATACCCGCCGGCACAGGCCTACGGATCGTGGGACCGGGCACGCCTGTGCATGCCTGTGCCGGCGCGCGGAATCCATCGCGATTGGATTCCAGGATACAAGAGAGGGAGCGAGGAGCGTGCGGACTCATGCTGATTGGTCGATGTCTTGAGGCAACGACAGGCGTCCGCAGGCGAGGTGTTCCCACGGCGTGTCACCTGTAATTTTGCGTCTGTACCTGTGAAAAATCAGGCCGTGGAACCGCAGCTTAACGTAGACAGGCGTGTGGCAGTCACGAAGTCAGAAGCGGTGTGTCATGTCTAATACAGTTCCATACATTACAACGTAATGGTGCGTCGACATGCACGTCTATACGTCTACTCATACGTAGCCGGTGTGCTGTGGCCTTAAACAGGCAAACGTGGCCCGCCTCACTAGTAATTTTATTATGACATTTTGAAAATTAACTTTAAATGTTTTGTCATACCTACAACTGACTAGAGTGAAGGGGTGGGAAATGTTATCGTAGAATAGGTTAGTTCTACGTTGCGGACGGGCGCGGGTCGCATCGTCATCGTCGTTCAGACAGGCTACTAAGGAACCCCAAAAATGTAGATTAGGTACTTAATCATAATAATACGTACCAATATTATAGCTATAGATTTATTGGCTTAGTGAGAAACAGTATTGCTTTGACAGTCATCCAAAATGGGGATATGTAATTTTTTTATGTTGAGTTTTATTTCGTTTATTTATCCGTGTTCGGGTGTGATAAATCATTTAAATGGTAAGTGGTAAATGGTATAATTTTAATGAAATGTCTGTCCTTCCAAAAACAACAATAGGAACTTTATTTAATTTTGACATCTATTCTGGTAGGTATTTTCGCAATAAATAAATTAATCTAAATCTGAACAATGACGCAGAAGCCAATGCAACTTTGGCCGTTACATTGCTGGCATGTTTGTTTTCTTTTCGGTTTTAGTATTGAAACCTAGCTCATAAGTTAGAGGCGTATCAACTTGAAATTTATACCACATACAAAGACCTCAAGGCAAAGAAGCTTGATTTTTTACAGCACTATTAGATCCCGTTATAATTCTGTAAAAAATCAAGCTTCTACCTTCTACCTCAATGCATTAAAAAGTTTTTTTTTCTTTCTTTACTTAGCGTACATTTTTATGTACCCTAATATCATTACAATCTAGCCATAAGGCAGGCTAATAAGTAATTAAACATTGACCTAGATTAATAAAATAAATTATAGCTAAGAATGTGTCCATCGGCACTTTTCTTAATGTCTCTATTTAAGGGGAGGACACTTTGTTCTTGTGTTCTTATTATCTAGCACTAATTTGCACTACATTACACTATTATTTACACTACACTAACTCATAAGGTTTGGTTCTTGAGTCTTCTCACTATATCCGTGTTGTCGAGAAGCTGGATTGCCTCGACGTTCACATGATGATGAAGTCTACGTTCGTGAACTCCTGCATATTTTTTAATGACTTTGTTGACGAACTCAATGTTAAGGTCCCGGTGGAGATCGTCATTTCTTACGTACCAGGGTGCATTTACTATTCCCCTGAGTACTTTATTTTGAAATCGTATGATTCCTAAGTTACTCTTTTTGGTACAACGCCACAGCTGTATACCATAGGTCCATACTGGCATCAGGACTTGTTTGTATAGTAATATTTTGTTGTGTACCGCTAGAGTAGAATGTCTTCCAAGCTACATCCTCTTGTATCGTACTTCTAACTGATCTTTTTTCTTCTTGACATGAGCTTTCCAGCGTAGCTTTGCATCAAGCGTCATTCGCAGATACTTTGCCGTATTTTCATATGGTATGAGCTTATTGTTGATAAATACCGGGAAGTAGGTACTGCTCTTTTTTGTTGGTGAAGTTGATGTGGATTGATTTCGATTCGTTAAGTTTGATCCGCCATTTTTTCGTCCAGCAATGGATTTTATTAACCGCCACTTGAACTTTTTCTGCTGCTTCTGCATGGGTATTTCCAACAGCCATTAAATAAAAAATAAATAAATAAATGCTGGACATTTCACACAACATTATCTAGCCCCAAGCTAAGCAGAGTTTGTGTTATGGGTACTAGATAACTTATATATATAAAACTATATAGGTATACTTAATACAAATACATTACATAGATAGATATTTTTTATTATACATAGAAAATACCCAGAACACCCTGAACAAATATCTGCAGATCGTACAAATATTTGTTCCGAGGCGGGAATCGAACCTTTGCCCGCCGCGCCACAGAGGTCGTCATTATAGCAGTGTCGTCAGCAAAGGTCGCGATGCTGTTATTTTCTAGTTCAGGAATATCAGAAGTATAAAGTAGGTATAGGACCGGACCCAATACGCTTCCTTGTGGCACCCCAGCTTTAATTTCTTTTATTTCAGAGTAGGCATCTTCTTGCCTTATTCTAAATACTCTAGGCGATAAATATGACTCTAGTATATCTGCAAATTCTTCTGGTAACATTTTTCTCAGTTTTAGTATAAGGCTTTCATGCCATACCTTATCAAAAGCCTGAGCCACATCTAGGAAAATAGTAGAGCAGACTTTTTTATCTTCAAGAGTTTTTTCGATAGTATTTGTGATTCTGTGAACTTGGTCTATTGTTGAGTGCTGTTCACGGAATCCAAACTGATGCTCTTATAGTCTATAATTGGCTTCAGCCTTTTAAGTAGTAATTTTTCAAATAACTTTGACATAATGGGTAGCAAAGAAATTGGTCTGTAAGATGTAGTCTCGTGAGGTGGTTTTCCTGGTTTTGCTATCATTATAACTTCAGCGACTTTCCATAGATCTGGCACATATTTTAGTCTAAGTGCGGCATTGATAAAGGTTATAAGTTTAACTAAGGCTTTTCTTTGGGTATTATGAAATATTTCTCCCGAGATAAGGTCAAACCCAGGAGATTTTCTGGGGTTTATATTTAGTTTTATTTACCTTAAGACTTCTCTTGGTGAAACAAGCTTTATATTTAGTTTATCATTACAAACTTCGTTTATCGCATTATTATGATTTATTTGGCCTTCATTTGGTTTAAATATATTTTCTAGGTGCTCTGCAAAACATTTGGCTTTTTGTTCATTACTAACGACCCATTTTCCGTGTCCAACTTTTATTGGAGGAATTTTAATAATAGGCCTTTTCATGTTCTTAGTAGCCTTCTAGAGTGAGTAGTCTGTACTACGGTCACTGGTCAGGTTTTTAAGATATGTGTTAGTTGAAGCATCGATGTGATTTTGGATTTTTATACTAAAAAGATATGGCAATGTTTAATTTTTGTGTGGAAATCGCCAAAATGTCCCCTCTAAAACCTCTACGGTACTTCCAGTAACCTCAAATGTCTAAAATTTGGAATGCTAAGACGCTTTGTAACAAAAATAAAAATAAAACTCCCGGTAGCACGCGAACGAAGTTTGCTTCTTTGGCTATATTTTCTTCAAACTCCATGAAACTTTGTACACAGAATTATCCAGAACAGTGGTGCGTTATAAAATTAAATGGTTACCAAATCATACATTAAAAAAAACTAATTTATTAAAAACTGACGCACCACCGTACAAAATGTACAAAATTTAATGGAGTTTGATGAAGTAATACCCAAAATTGAAGCAAGCTTCACTCGCGTACGAAAGGGTGTAGGTAAGCGTCCTACCCTACCGGAAACCTTGAATTCTTCATTCTTTACTGTACACAATATTACTGAAAAAACTTACACACAGAACATGTAGGTACATGACTTTCCCTTAAATTGAGGAATTACGACTTCGTCATGGTTAAGTTGTAGGAAAAAGTGGCTAAAACACGAAGTCTTATAAATTATTTATTTACATAATATATTTAGTATATATTGACCCCCTTATTCATAATCATTTTTTTAAATCTATTTTAGCTAAAATAGCTTTTGTCTTGTTTTGACGTATGACATTTTACATCAGAGAGAACAAGACAAAAGCTATTATAACTAAAATAGGTTTAAAAGAATATTATGAAGATGATTATGAATGTTATTAAGGCCCTTAGACTTCAACGTTCGTGATGTCACTCGGGCAGGCCCAGTCTGAAAACCAGCGCGCGCCGTATCTACTTGTAGGTCCGGTGTAGCTGTTTGCTGAGACAGGGACCTATTTGACCCGCACACAACATGCATTACGCCATTTGGTGTTTTTTAGTTTTTTGTAAAGTTACCTACTACTTAGGTAGGAGGTACCTACTGTTGTTTTTATTTTGTTTCTTTTTAAGTGGGGTGAATAAACGTATTTTATTTCTTCTTTCTGAAAAGGGATTGGAATTCTGAGGGCGCGACAAGTGCGATTCTCTCTCGCACTTATTTGTTTTATTTCATCAAGCTTAATGTAAAATGTTATTTTAGAGTCAGAGTACGCGCGTATGCCACCCTTGTTCGCGTTGGATGAGTACAACGCGTGCCTGAACAACGAGCGCGGTCTTTACTGCCTGATCAAGCTGAACCTCTTCGATGATGGAGAGAACCCATTGATGAATATGATACATGTAAGCGAATAAAAAAAAAATATTAAAAGCCGACTAAGCTAATAACTAATAATTTTATTACATGTCTACAGGAATACTCAGAAAACACTGCTAAGCATTACAATCACAGCATCATTGAAAGGGGTGTGTGTGTACAAGAAGCTTGTGGGAAATTCATTGATGAAAACTCACAAAAAGGAGAGGGCCTAACGCGCGCCCTCGGGGCATGCCTCAACGAAACCATCTGGCAAGAGTACAGATTGCAAGCAAATGTTTCAGTATTGCACTACTGTGATAGTAATGGTGAATCTGATCGTGCAACAACGTTAGATTGGATAATTTTGGCTGCTTTCATCCTTATTGTGATGGTTAACTTGGTCGCAAGCTATTACGATTACGCAATTAATTATAATAATAAAACGGACCTTATCATCGGTAAGTATATTTATTTAATTTTGGTATAACTCTCTGATACTTCAGGTTAAGTTTTATTTTAGTATAATACAACAAGCTATACTTGTGGCATAGTAACTTAACATAGTTTGCTTATATTTTGGCTATTACCTACTTCATCAAACTCCATGAAATTTTGTACACATTATCAGTACACTAATATCTTAATCCGTGGTGCGTCAGTTTAAAAAAAATTGGTTTTTTTATTATGATTTGGTAACCATATAAATTTATAAGCAACTAAAGCTCCACGGGTTGAGATATTAGTGTACTGATTATGTGTACAAAGATTCATGGAGTTTGAAGAAGAAAATATAGCCTGAAGCAAACTTCGTTTGCGTGTTTAGATATACGTCACCTTCACTTAGTTCCTACTTATCCTTGTTTTATCCGGGTTGATACAAATAACAAAGTAAAAACAAATAAAAGATAAAAAGTTTCTTTACAGGTAACAAATACATTCTCAGTTGCTCGATGATCAGAAACTTCAAATGGCTGACTACATCGCAGCCTGAGAATCCGAAAGTACAGGAGCTGCAGTTCATTCATTTTGTAAGGCAAGTCTTCATTATTTAGCCGTTAGACGTCCACTGTTGGATGTACATGCCATATTTAAGCCTAGACTAGTACGCCTGGACTAAATTCAGATATTATATATTCATTTATTCAATAACAATTATAAAATCGTGTCTGAACTAAAATTATAACCTAATACTAAAAATCATTGAAATAGGAATAAAATAAAATGAAATATGTCACACAAAATCAAAATACGCACTGTCACACTGAATAAGATTAATAATTAAAAGTTAGGCATTATAATTCAGAAAGTCATCGATAGAGTAGAAACATTCCTTCAGCAATAGTTGTTTAACATTAGATTTAAATGTATGAAAAAGAAGAGAGTTAAATAGTCTGACAGCCTGATACCTGCTGCAATGGCGCGCTATATTCAACCTAGGACAGAATGGAGCCTCTGAATCCATTCTTCTAGTGTCCAATCGTCTAGACATCTGCTCATCGGATTCATAATTGTATCTGTGTTTGAAAATATCAGTCAGTAGTAACAGTATGTAAAGACTAGCCAGTGTAAGTATAGATTCAACCATGTTCTGTAATAAGGCCGCTATAATTGTCTACAGAAGTCTACACGATAATCATTATTTTCTCATTTGGTTGTTAGCTCATAAGTTGCCATACTTCCCGACAGCTTCATCGATCATTCATGCATGTAGCATTTATGGTCATTCTTCAGCAGCATTCATGGTTGAAGTTTTGGAAAGTGGGTGCTCAGCAACTAATAGAAATATATTTTGAAAATACCTCAAGAACTCCTGCATCTACATCAAATTGCAGGTTACCTACGCGAGCCTCAATGCATTAAAATGCGACATTACCATAAAACACCCAAAATTTTCAAAACCTTAATACTTTTTCAGGTCACTAACAAGTTTTCTGATGATACTGGCACACGTAATGTTCGTCATAGGATGTGGGTACACAAGCAATCCGCATGACTTCGAAAAGGTATATTATAGTTTAGGTACAGAACAACATTGCTAATTTATAATTGGGTAATAATAAAGTGATCCAAATATTCATTGGAACCCTTTGTTTATGATTGAGCGGTGAGATTCTGAATCAGCGTTAAATATAGGTACTTACCGACCAATTGATCTCCTTTTAATGAGCAATAGCATAATAACATCTTAGGCTCTTAGCGGTAAATGACGAACCTCGAAGTTACATGTTATTGTTTTCAAATCCGATTTTTCGTTTGAGATTTTTCATTCCATGTTTTTAATTTGAGTTAGTGATTATCATGCTCACTAATACACAGACGTCCAGAAAATAAATGAATAATTGTCCGTTTTGAATTGTTTTATGGCTTGCTGTTTATTTACAAATAATAAATGGAAGAGGCTTTTATATGTCACCGGTAGCTAACAAAAAGGCGCTTACGACTTTTGTACACGCGAACGAAGTTTGCATCTAATTTGGCTACCTATATTTTCTTCAAGCTCCATGAAACTTGTTACACATAATCAGAGGCCCAATTCACTAACTTAAAAATAGTTAAAATAGAGTTCGGTTCATGTTTCGATCTTGTGTCGATATCTTTAATGGCAGAAATGGTATTCTTTAAACATAAAATACAACACTGTAATGTGATTTATATCGAAATGTGACCGAAACTTGAATGATTCAAAGTTTTTTCGATAATTATAGCATAAGTAGATGGAGTCTCTCTTTACTCTTTGCGATTATATATATATATAACTATCCTAGCAGTGGTGTAGCGTGCCTTGGCGGGGCCCCGTATAAAAATTTGTTTGGGGGCCCTTATGAAGGGTAAAGATTTCTCACAAAAGAAAAAAAAATGTTTGCATAAAATTAAAAGAAATATTTATTCATCCTTTTTCCAAAAATTTTACAAATAATTCGAATTAAATATACACTCTCCTCGCCTTTTTTTCGGCAAACTGATTTATTAAATCATTTAAGTATAGCTGATGATGACTTTGCATTTTTGATTGATTGCTTTTTTTGACTTTTGTCATTTCTGAAATGAAAAAAAATTGGAAAGTTTTTATTAATTTTTGCTTACGTCCGTCGGGGGCCCTCGTGGCTCGGGGGCCCCGTATAATTGATACGGCAGATACGGCGGTAGCTACGCCCCTGTATCCTACTCTAATGATAGTCACCGTGAATTCAAAGTAGACTAAATTGTTATTTATAAGGGAGCAGAATACCAACTTTCTGTCAATTCATAATTCAGCCTCGATTCGGTTAACTTTCAGTGTAATTTAAATATAGTTTAGAGAATTAGGCCTCTGTACACTAATATCTAGACCCGTGGTGCGTTAGTTTCTTATAAATTTACAGGGTTACCAAATCATAAAAAAATTTTTTTTTGTAAAGCTGAGGCACCACGCTTACTGATTCTGATCATGTGTACAATATTTCATGGAGTTTGATGAAGTAATAGCCAAAAAAGAAGCATACTTCGTTCGTGTACCAAAAGGGAGTAAGCGCCCTACCGGTAACATTCCCTTAAATAAGCATGCTCAATATAATTAACAAAGCTTCGTTTTGGTGGATGGTTCGAGACCGTTCGTCGTGGTATTCAACGGGAGAGGCCTATATCCAGCAGTGGATTTCTACAGGCTGATGTTGATGAAGTATAATATTACATCGCTGCTCCTCAGTGTCGTTTCAAGAAGTTCTTTCTGATGTTTCAGTCCTACGAATTGCCGTTGTACATGTTGATCTTCAACGGTTTGATGATCGTCCAAATCTTCTTCATCGTGTCTGGTTTCCTGCTGGCCTATAACTTCCAGATCTATGCTGAGGAGAACAAGGTCACGTGGTTCGACATTCCTAAAGTAATGTTTTTGAGGTGCTGCCGGTAAGTGAGAATCACGCACAGGGAAGGGTTCTGTAGTCATCATCATCGTTATCGATGAGGTCGTAGGACCTTAGTTTAGTACCTTCATAATATTATTATGTCAATGTGTGATATACCCTTATCTCCCACGGTAAAAAAACACTTTCTTTTTGGCGATAGCACCCTTTCTTGCAACAGCACATCGTCAATTCGTTGATAGCCTTAGTTCTTTTTTTTTTTTTACTAATTTAGTTTACCACATTTGAGCAGTACCCTAATAATATTACGATCTAGCCAAGTAGGCTAATGAGCAATTTTGATTTGACTTATTTTTATAGAAATAAATATTACTAAGAATGTGTCCATTGGCACTTTTCTTACAGTCTCTATTTAAGACGACACATTGTTCTTGTGTTAATTATAAGTAGTACTACCACTACACAATAATTTAAGTTGACACTAACTCAGTTAATTCTTTTAAAAATATTTGTTCCGTTTCCTACTAATAGTACTAGTAATAATACTAGTAGGAAACGGAACAACGGAACAGTACTCGTAGTTGCTGATACCCACGACACAGGGAATACTAGTGTAGGATCAGGAACTATGCATCTAAATTTTAAGTTGTGTTGGCTACATCTTGTAAGCTTTAAATATTTTACGAGAGGGTCAAATGGTAAATGTTAATAGTAGAACTTCTTGTGAAAGAGTTCGTCCGGGGAAGTACTACCACCATACCTATTTCTGCCGCCAAGCAGTAGTGCTCGCATTGCTGTGTTTCGGTTTGAAGGGAACGGTTGCCGGTGAAATTACACGCATATGAGACTTTTGATGTTTATGTCTCAGGGTCAGCAGCGTGCGTGTGATGCCTCTGGTGTTGCAGGCGTCCATAGGCTATGGTAACTACTTTCCATCAGGTGGGCCGTATGCTTGTTTGCTTGCCAAGTAGTATAAAAAAAAACCTTTTTTGAGAGGCGGCTACTTATTTGTTGCTTCCTCTAATTTTGGCAGACTGTCGCCCGCGTTGGCAGTGGTCCTGGCATTCACAGCGACCTGGATGCGTCACCTGGGCTCGGGGCCGCTATGGAAGCTATACGTCACAAACTCTGTGGTGGCGGATTGCCGCTCTTACTGGTGGCTCCATCTACTCTACATCAACAACTACGTTCCTCAGGATAAATACTGCCTTATGCAGACTTGGTAAGTCTTCTCGTGCCACTTGTTCTTTCATGGTCACCCTGCCAGGCGTAGTGGCAAAAAAAGAAAAGAAAGAAAATACATTTATTCACCAACCAAACTGTCTGTGTTTGACAACATTAACCTAGTGCAAATTACATTTATGTAAGTACCTACATTTAGGTGATTGCTCTCGCATGTGGCGCGAAATTCAAATTTTATTGTGTTTTTTGTAAATCACAGCTAATCAACACTTCTTGAGATAGAGAAAACAGATTTTGCGAAAACTAGGAGACCTAGCACACATGTTTCAATTGATAGTATCTCATAAATGTCATTAGTTAAGCTACGCATACCTTTAAACCAAAAAAACACTGTAAAAATCTTTGAAGAGTATTCGTAGCTGAAGTAATGATCTATATGTGAAACTATAAACTAAAACATGTGTGTTAGGTCTCCTAGTTTTCGCAAAATCAGTTTTTACTATCTCAAGAAGTGTTGATGAGCTGTAATGAGCAAAAACGCAATAAAATTTGAACTTCGCGCCACATGCGAGAGCAATCACCTTAAGGACAAAAATATAACACGAAGGTTTGATAGGTACTAGGATAAAGCTTGTTTGGTGAAAAGGCAACGACTCAGCTTTTACTGCCTAGTCCGAGAACCAGACGATGTTTTTCAGTCTTGCAAGGGAGGGAGTGGTGTTACAATAATAAAATAAACATGATGTTAATGTACACGTACATAATATTAATAAAAATAAAAATGCTAAATAATATAAATATAAGTATGGATAGAGATGTGTGTGTGTGTGTGTGTGTGTGTGTGTGTGTCGGTGTGTGTATTTGTGTGGGGTGTGAATGTGTGTGTGTGTTGGTGCGTGGTGTGTATCATTATGTATATGGTTGTAGGTCAGTAAACTAATAAAGATAAAAAAGGAGTCAGTTTAGCTGCTACCAAGCTGTTCAACCAAGATTTTTTTTTAAAAATTGTGTTTGAAAGTGCTCTTTGACAGTGGACTTCTCAGTGGTGGTGGCAGATTATTTCAGCACTTAGTGGCCAGGTAGCAGAAACTTCCTTCAAAAGCTCGCGTTTTATGAAACGGAGTTACTAACTTAAATCGATTGACTCGTCTGGGATAATTTCTTCTATAGTCATAGCGCCATCTTAGTTTGTCATATAGATAGTTAGGGTGCTTATACCTGACAAGAGTATGGACTAGGCCAGCCAAATGAAGATTTCTTCGAGATGCCATGTTAAGTAGTTTTGCTCGATTTATATACGGGGTAATGTGACATCTAGGCGGGATTCTATAGCAGTAGCGAATGCACGCATTCTGAACACGCTGAATAATTTTCCTGGTTTTTGACAGCAGACATGGACCAGTGACAATGTTTCCATAGTTGACTTTGAATAAAATTAAGGATTCACACAATTTAAGCTTCACCTCCTCGCTAAGCAAAAAAGCCTTTTGTTGTGGCTGTGTTAAAGTGTTTTGAGAGCGTGCTTCACACACGCATTTCATTCATTGTCCCATAAAAACATACACATACACATCCATAGGCCTCCCCCATAGAATGACACAACGAACGACCTTGAACCGCCTTCATCCACCGACTTCTAAAAACACTAAAATTTTACATAAGGTATTTCAAATATCTAATTGTTTTTTTTAAATTGTTCCCGGCATTCCGATCACATTACCCTTTGTACAAGACCCCTTATGTACCCTTTGTATTGAAGACCTTTGTGGCGCGGCGAGCGAAGGTTCGCCTGCGACGCCGGAGGTTGCGGGTTCGATTCCCGAATATTTGTACAAATACTTTGTTCTGGGTGTTTTTCTATGTATAATAAAAAAATATCTATCTATGTAATGTATTGTATTAAGTATATCAGTTATCTAGTACCCATAACAGAAGCTCTGCTTAGCTTGGGGCTAGATAATGTTGTGTGAAAAGCATTTATTATTTATTATTACTACGTCGAGCGCGCTATTACGTCGAGCATTTTGAAGACGAGTTTACCTTTTTAAGGGTTCCGTACATCCAATAAAAAAACGGAACCTATATAGGGTCACTCTCGTGTCTGTATGTCCGTCTGTCAGTCTATTTTTTTTAAATTTACATTACTAAAAAAGTTGAAATTTGTTATAACCATATTTAGAGTTAGAAAGGTGACCCAATCACGGACATTGTATGATACAATACAAGCAAGTTTTTGTCAGTACCTAGTAGAACTTTTCGTGAAAGAGTTCGTCCGGGGAAGTAAGTTCTACCATTGTACCGTACCTATTTCTGCCGCTAAGCAGTAGAGTTTGCATTGCTGTGTTTCATAGGTGGAGGACGCTGGGAATATACGTGTGTTTCTGTTTGAAGGGTATGGGTGCCGGTGAAATTACAGGCACATAAGACTTTTCATCATTAGGTCGGCAGCACGCGTGTGATGCCACTGGTGTTGCAGGCGTCCATAGGCTACGGTAACTACTTTCCATCAGGTGGACCATATGCTTGATTACTTGCAAAGTATTGAAAAAAAAGTACTCGGTGCAGGAGTGGTGCGTTGTGCATTCCATGCGGGAGGGCATTTTTGCCGTGTGGGCCAAGCATAAATAGCGTTTTATTAAACATTTTAAAATGAAGGTACGCCACAAGTTTATTACACATACCTTTAGTTTCTATTTTATCACTTTCAGGCATATAGCTGCTGACTCGCAGATCTACCTTATCGGGATAACAGCCTGCGTGGCCACCATGCGCCGAGGACGCCGTCTCGTGCTAACACTACTGCTGGTCGCAGGCACGATAGTGCCGATGGTCCAAGTCTGGTGGCAGGATCTGGATGGTGTGGTGATAATGAATCCTGAGTACGTAACTCGACCGCCTTGAATGGTGATGACCTGCGCCAGAACCGAAATGGCCTTCAAAACCATTCAAACCTTAGTGAATTATTATTTATTGGGTGTTGTATGGATAAGCTCAAAGTCGCACACTGATGATGATGAATCTGTTGACATTTATATAGGAAGGTTTTAGAGCGCTGCAATATTGTTTTGTTTTTAAAGTCGTGACCATACACATAACTTAACAATAAAGTATTCTACTGGTACTATAACGTCTTTGATAGTTTAAAATTTTATTTTATTAAATAATAACACATCATACATGACATAACACCCAACAGTCACATACGTAGTCTTGATCCCACACTAGATATTCCCTGTGTCGTGGGTATCAGGAACTATGAGTACCATGGTACCATAACACTCAGACCCGAAACAAATATTTGCAGATCATACAAACATTTGTCCCGCAGCGAGAATCTAACCCGCAATCTCTCGCATCTCAGCCAGCTAATAATTGTTGAAATTACTGTTTTTTAGCAGAGAGTTTTACAAACGTATACTGTGTTTTTTTATTTTTGACTTTTCTTATCATTTAGACTTTACTACCGTGTAGTGGACATACCATCGTTCCACTTCGCACACGTCCCGGGACATTGCAACTTGCAGAGCTTCGTGTTGGGCATAGCTGTGGCTTACTTAGTATACGACTGGCAGAAAAAGGGAGACGACCTCTCAAAAAATAAAGTAAGTCCGAGCTATATTCTAGTAAGATGTGTGTTCTCATAAGTCCGTTTTAAACCGTATATTAATAGTCTGCTAATAGTCTGCGTCTGCTATAAATAGCATTCACGGGAGGAAATCCCTTGGTTGGCTTTTAAGCCAATTAAGGGATTACACCAGGGGATGGGCAGCAGCGTCCACCTGAGTATTCAACACCAGTACTGTAATCACCAACCCATCTGCCTAGCGGAGTTAATGGAAAACTCCGTTATTGCATTCTATGGGCCTGCCCCCAATGCTGACGAATGCAACGTTGCGCGGAATTTTTTCCCCATCGAGTAACACTGTTACTCGTTGCAACTTGTTTCCCCCGGGGTATTCCCAACGAGTCAAACCAAAGTCAACGTCAAAAAGTCAAAGTCGAAAGAATTTTATTCATTGAAATCACAAGGATCATTTTGAATCCTTTTATAAACTAAAATTACTCCTGTTCCAACGCGACCAAGCCTAGAAGAATCAGGCAACAAACACGGCTTGGCTTACATAAATGGTCCGTCTTACCAGTAGGTGAGAAGCGCCTGTGTGGTGCCTCGGAGCAAGGAGTTGCTGATACATAGTAAATGAGAACTTAAAAATCTTGGAAGGTAGTCAAAATTAAGTAAACATCAGCAAAAATATGCAAGACAGCACACGCTACGCTTGTTATACTTTTAAATAATAATCTAATAGAAACATGTAAATAGGTAAGTACAGATATTGCAAATTTCCATTTTAGTAGTTGAGAGGCAGAGCGACATCAGGCCACGCGGCTTTATCATTCATATAGTCATCAAGAGTGTAGGATTTAAATCACACCCAGTGTAACAGTATTACTTGAATTAAAATTATCGTGGCTTGGTATAATTTTAGATACGGCAAGACACCACGTACTTTACTACCCTTACGATCGAGTTACCTTAAACGCGAGATGCCAATGAGGGCATTATACCTAAACATGAGATTTGCCTAAAAAGCTGTTTACCCTAAACGTAAGATGCCAAATGAAGCATGTATGCCTAAAATGTGAAATTGACAAAGAAGCAGTTTGTCTAAAGTGGATGCTTACTATTCTCCTGCTGACGTTTCGTTGACCATTTTGAGGTTCTTCCATTTTGATGGTTAACAAATCGTCAGCAGGAGAATAGTAAACTACGTGGTGTATATACTAAGTCGTAATTTTTCTAAAACTATTACTTGAGCTGACATAATGATAATGATGAAATTTAGTGCACAGAGAGGGCATAAATATGATTTTGTCCACAGTTCTTCAGCCTAGTATTCTGGCTGACGCCACCGGCTATTGCACTATGGTTCTATACTGGTCAAATTTTTTATGCTGACGGTGAGAGAGCGTCTCTTCTGCTTCGGATGCTGTATGCTGGTGGTCACCGTTTAGTACTGGCACTCATAACAGCGTTCTTCATTGTTGGAATGGTTCTAAAGGCTCCATGTGAGTAACTTTTTTATCAACTAAAGGGTAAACAACATCGTAACTTTTTATGTGAAACTTTTTGAGAGCCGTGTTCATACACCTGACCTGCCATCTGTACCTGTGTTACCTCATCTTTATCACTGTAAACTTACCTGTCATCAAAACGGGCTTATCTTATCTTATCTGCCGAGTGTGAGAGGCCCTTTAATTTAAAAAAGGTTACCGGTAGGGCCCGTCACACTCTTTTGACGAACGCGAATGAAGTTTGCTTCTATTTTGGTTATATTTCATCAAACTCCATGAAATTTTGTATGCAGGATCTAGGTCACTAATATCTAGAGCCGTGGTGCGCAAGCTTTTTTTATTATTATTATTTAGAACTTAACCATATAGTTTTATGAGAAACTAACGCACCACGGGCTATATATAAGTGTACAGTATTAGCAACATGTGTGCAAAGTTTCATGGAGCTTGAAGAAAATATAATATCCAATATATATAATTTAGAAGCAAACTTCATTCGCGTGCAAAGCGCCGTAAGCACCCTTTTTGCTAGCCATCGGTGCCCTCGTTTGTTGTCCTGATTCGGCTAGGCTTAGTCGTGTTAGCACAAGAGTATAAGATGATTCAAAACGATTCAATTCGAATTTCGATTGTGATTTCAATGAATAAAATATTTTTTGATTTGATTTGATTTGATTGATTGCGATTAAGCGTGGTCGCGGTTGGTGCTCATGAGGAAGAACCTCTAAATGGTCATCGAAACGTCAGCAGGAGAAAAATAAAGTACCTGCGTGGTGTATAGTCGTAAGGTAACTTTTCTAAAATGATGCGAAGCCACGAAAATTTCAATTCCATAAAATAGGTTACCTAAGTTTTTGCGCAAGTAAGACATGCACATTGGTTCGACATAGCATAGAGAGGTGGGTTCCCAACGAGTAACACCAAAACGAGTAACACTTGGGATTTTTTTCCTATCGAGTATTAGCGTAACTCGATGGAAAAAAATAAAAGAAGTATTCCCAACGAGTTACACCCAGTGTAACACTAACAATGTAACCTGCTAGGTTACTATGAGTTCATAAGAATGGCATTATTTTTAACTATTCAGTACAAAATTTCGGTTCTGGGGTGCGATTTTTAAATGTCATCGAGTGACTAAACGTCAGCAAAATCGCCGTTAATTCCCGATTTCCAAATAGCTATTTACTGAAACTTATTGATGACTAAAGTTTTGATATCTATGATATCAATACAAATGCCTCCTCCAGTACATCTCCTGAAAAACGGTGATTTGCGATCTTTTTGATGATATTGAGTAACTCAGTGATATTCAAAAAACGCACCCCTGTAATGCCTGCTGCTTTAGCAGAAGGGGCTTCTTCTGGATAGACTTCTGCGATTAAAATTATTTAATGATGGGGGATTTCAACGACGAACCGTTATTTTTACAGAATAGTTTTTGAACTGAATGGGTATAAGAGCTTTTGGTAACCCTCCTGAATGTTTTTCAGCATCTTTTCGCATCATCAGCGAGTGGCGTGGCTGGCTGATCCCAAGCCGGCTCTCGTACAGCGTGTACTTGCTCCACATGAACTTGGTGCACATCCTGATGGCCACCAAGCACCAGCTGAGCTGGGTCTCCTTTTACAATGTGGTAAGCAACATTTCCGAGCCATCGTGTGTCCTGTCTAAGAATTGACCCCCCGTTTCCACTCGTGGATGTACTAAAAGCCAAAGAAGTTACACCAGGGGATGGGAAGCAGCATTCACCTGAGTTGAGTACTGAAACCAATAATTCGATCAGCAATATGCCTGACAAGCGGGGTGATTAGAGCAATATCTTTATGAGGCATGGCATTCATCATCATTATCAGCCAGTAGAAGTCCACTGCTGGACATAGCCCCCTTAGAATGCCACGACACACGTTCTTGAGCCACCTCCATCCAACGATTTCCTGCGACATGTGTTGCGTGTGTATGACATGGCATTGCATTGCATTATATGAGAGAGGCTACGTACAGCAGTGGAAGTCTTAACGCTGCTGATGATAATGAAGAAAATTTTTAACTCCTATGGATATATTATTATACCGTTAAAGCCTGTATTGACGCCACCGGTCTTTTCTCCAACAAAACCAATGGTGAAACTGAAAGCAAGCGTTAGATCATTCAAATGAGGCAGCAAACTGAAACCATAGTCTAGAGTTTTTTCACTGCCGTCACTCTCACGTGTTTCACGGGTTTTTGTGTTGACAAAATTAGTTACCAAGGCTGTTTAATGCTAATCATCGAGGCATTCTATAGGATAGGCTATACAGTAGGTTGCAGTGAACATCTACAGCTGCTGATAATAATAATTTTGTCGTTTCAGTGTATCGCATATCTCGGCATTGTCTTCGTCACGTACATCCTGGCCACTCCATTCTTCTTGATGGTGGAAGCACCATTCAACGGACTCGTCAAGATGCTTCTAGAGTCTATGAAGCCTACCATAAAGGTTGCAGACGTGAAAATTAAGACGAAAATCAATTGAATATAATTGGTGGTAATAACATGCGTATACATGCGATAAATATCCGTGAAAGTATTAATAAATATGTGTTCTTAGCGCGAAAGTTTCAAAAATATAATAATTGTTGGTGGTGTTAAAAAATAAATAAATAATGTTGACCTTGTCCTTGACCTTAGTCATAATTTAGGGAAATAGATACTTACGTTTTTAATAAAGACTTGTAAAGTACTTAGTTTTTTTTTTGCTCTGCTATTGTCTTGGCAAGTCTAGTTCTAAATTTACTAAAAATTTGTCATAAGTTTTACTAACAAACCCTGACTTGTCGGGCAATTTTCGTTAGTATAAAATGCTGGCTTATTTAGGAATGTTTTATCACTGAACAAAAAGCGTTAGCCGAGTTGGTACGAGTATGGTGAGTGGTAGATACGTTAATGCCAATGATATTGTTAAAACATTTAAGTCACTTAATATTAAAAATACTGAAGACCTTTGGGGAATATCTACAAAGGTGTTAGGTGTTATAATTATTGATATTGCGCCGTGTATGGCCTACATTTTCAATGGATGTGTTGACGAGGGAGTCAGTCCTGATCTTATGAAACATAGTAAATTAATTCCTTTATTCAAGTCTGGTAACGAAAAAGATCCAGGTAATTATAGGCCAATTTCTATATTGCCTTCGTTAAGTAAAATCTTCGAGAAACTTATTCTTACTCAGTTATTGTCACACTTCAACCTCCACGGACTTCTTCATAGTCATCAATTTGGATTTACTAAGGGTCGTTCGACAGCCGATGCTGGTACCATGCTCTTAGAACACATATTTGAAGCATGGGAGAACTCGCAGGACGCGATCGGAGTTTTCTGCGACCTGTCCAAAACTTTTGACTGCGTGAGGCATGATACTTTAATTTCCAAGTTAAAACATTATGGCATACAAAATCAGGCAATTAATCTTATAAATTCTTACTTATCCAATAGAGTCCAAAAAGTTGATGTTGGTGGTGAAAGGTCTTCAGGATCGACTATTGTCATGGGGGTGCCACAGGGTTCAATACTAGGCCCTTTTTTATTCCTAGTTTACATTAACGATCTCCCTTTTTTTGTGAAAGACATATGTGACATAGTTCTATTTGCTGACGATACTTCTTTGATTTTCAAAGTTGATAGATCTAAATCTAATTACGATGATTTAAATGATTCACTATCGCGTGTTCTTGAGTGGTTCACAGTTAATAATCTTTTGCTTAATGCTAAAAAAACGAAATGCATCAAATTCACATTGCCAAATGTAAAACATTATCCAACTAATATTAAAATAAATGGGGAGACACTTGATCTTGTCAAGTCTACCATTTTCTTAGGGCTTAATATTAATGCAGGGTTGCAGTGGGCACCACAAATTGTGGCTCTTGCTGGTAGACTTAGTTCCGCTGCATATGTAGTTCGTATAATAAGGCAGCTTACTGATGAAGCTACAGCTAGGCTTGTTTATTTTAGCTACTTCCATAGTGTTATGTCATATGGTATCATACTGTGGGGTAAAGAAGCAGATATCCAAGCTATTTTTGTCTTACAAAAACGGGCAATACGTGCCATTTATAAAATGAAGTCGCGTGACTCCTTGAGGGAGCGATTCAAAGAAATCAATATTCTTACAGTAATATCGCAATATATCTATGAAATATTATTACATACACATAAACGCTTGGATAGTTTTATGATAAAAAGTGACGTGCATGGTATTAACACGAGAAATAAACACAAACTTAATATACCAAAATTTCGATTAAAGAAAGTAAGTGGGTCTTTTATGGGGAATTCTGTACGGTTCTATAATAAACTTACAGAAGGTGCATTTAAACTTCCTATTCGAAGATTTAAATCCTACATAAAGATGAATCTAATTAAGAAAGCGTATTACACTCTTGATGACTATATTAATGATAAAGCCGCGTGGCCTGATGTCGCTCTGCCCCTCGACTGCTAAAATGGAAATTTGCAATATCTGTACTTTCCTATTTACATGTTTGTATTAGATTATTATTTATAAGTATAACAAGCGTAGCGTGTGCTGTCTTGCATATTTTTGCTGATGTTTATTTACTTTTGACTACCTTCCTAAGGTTTTTAAGTTCTCATTTACTATGTATCAGCAACTTCTTGCTCCGAGGCACCACACAGGCGCTTCTCACCTAGTGGTAAGACGGACCATTTATGTAAGCCAAGCCGAGTTTGTTGCCTGATTCTTCTAGGCTTGGTCGCGTTGGAACAGGAGTAATTTAATTTTATATAAGACGATTCAAAATGATCCTTGTGATTTCAATGAATAAAGTTCTTTTTGACTTTGACTTTGACTTTGTTGTGGAAAGCAATGGTGGCGATGAGCTCACCACTTGCAGCGTCTATATTCCAGCGATTATGCAACCCACGGTGAAAAGAGGCTATTTGTGGCTCTACTAAAAAAAAAGAAAGCCTTTTTCCCCGAAAGGGTTTTGGGGAAAAAGGCTTTCTTTTTTTTTCATTTTTTTTCTTTTTTTTTAATGGAATCTGAAGATTATCTAAATTTTTTCAATGTCAAGTATCATAGAATATCAAACAAAGTCCAGTCGTCAAGTCCTCTGTCAAAGTCATGTTCGAGTAAATCGATGGCAGTTTACTAGAATTGACCTGGACAATTTCTACGTGTCTTCGAAAAGACATGCAATACACTTATTTTATTTAAATTCACTATCATGTGCTCTTTATAAGCTACACTGGTTAAAATGCCACCAAAATTACACGATATAACTCAAAAAAACACTAGAAATTGAAATAAAATAAAAAAGGACGTCTCCCTTCGAAAGAGCAGAAAAAGTCCGAAAAAGGACATTGTTTATGTATATTCAAAATAATGCTTGTAATTTCCATGAAAAAAATACTTTTGACTTTGACGTTGACTTTGACTAGTTTTTAGAAAAGAGTGCCGTACTTTGCCTTTAGAAAATGTACCAATAACTTAGAAACTCTAGCTGTAAATTAGCTATTTATTTAAATTAGCTAAAAGTAGCTAGGGTTTGAATTCATAGTATGTTTTTGAAATAGAATCATATTTTTAAAGTCAGTCTATCTAGCGATATCATCATCATCATTTTATCAGCCTTTATACGTCCACTATTGGACGAGGCCTCCCCCATAGAATGCAATGGGGGGGATTTGCAATAGTCACCACGCTTGTCAGGTGGATTGGTGATCGCAGTAGCATTGGTGTTGAGTACTAAGGTGGCATGCTGCTGCCTACCCCCTGGTGTAATCCCTTAGTCAGCTTTTACGACATCCACAGGAAGAGACGGAGGGGTCTATTCTTAGGCCAGACACACCACAGCAGTAGCGATATAGTTTATAAATATATCTATATTATAATTATAGTTATTTGAAATGTAACCTTTTGGACAATATCATACATACATAACATACATAACACACAACAGTCACATATACCTAGTCATTGATCCCACACTAGGATTCCCTATATCGTGGGTACCAGGAACTACGACTACCATGGTACCACAACACCCAGACCCAGAAGAAATATTTACAGATCATGCAAACATTTCTTCTGCAGCGGGAATCTAACCCGCAACCTCTCGCATCTCAGCCGGCTGCTCGCCCGCCGCGCCATAGAGGTCGTCAAAACTAAACAATCATTTATTTGTAGAAAAATAAATAAAAAACTGAAAACCTTATTCTCCCTACTCCCCTCCTCGACTGTGGTTTGATAGTGTGGCCGTGTGTTAAAGGAATTCAAGCGTTAATTTATTTTCAGCTTCACCCAGACAAATACATTAGTGGGACTCGTTAGGAACTTTTTTCCTATCGAGTAACACTGTTACTCGTTGGGATTTTTTGAGGGAATATTCCCAACGAGTAACATCCAGGGCATAGTGTTACTCGATAGGAAAAAATATCCCAACGAGTAACAGTGTTACTCGTTTGGGTGTTACTTGTTGGGAACGCTTCATCGAAAACACTTAATGAACATTTTATTACTTATCTTAACTAAGATGAACTAAACACTACCTAATAAAGGAGGGTTCCCAACGAGTAACACCCAAACGAGTAACACAGTTACTCGTTGGGTTTTTTTTTCATATCAAAAAAACAAAATAAAAAGAAGTATTCCCAACGACTTACACCCAGTGTAACACTGTTACTCGATAGGACAAAAAGATCCCAACGAGTTACACCCAGGCCATAGTGTTACTCGATGGGACAACAATTCCCAACGAGTAACAGTGTTACTCGTTGGGTGTTACTCGTTGGGAACCCTCCATATAAATCATTTAAAAAACAAATTAAACATATGCATGGATAGCATTAAAATTACGATTGGTTTCAAGGAAATGGTGACATGATATTTTAATAAGTTAAGTAAAAGCCGTTAGTATTTTAAAATAAAACAAAATTAGGTTATCTTTTGAAACGTCAATTTAAATGTGTAATACACTACTAAGTACGTGTACCTAATGAATATATATAAAAATAAATACAGTACGTGCTTCGAAAAACCGCCTAAAAATCTGAAAGAAATCATTAATTTACCTACCTATAAGTAAAAAGTGTAGATTAGTGGTATTGTAGTGTTTTGTTAGTAGTAGAACTTCTTGTGAAAGAGTTCGTCCGGGGAAGTACTACCACCGTAACTATTTCTGCCGCCAAGCAGTAGTGCTAGCATTGCTGTGTTTCGGTTTGAAGGGTACGGGTGCCGGTGAAATTACAGGCACATGAGACTTTTCATCTTTATGTATCAGGTTATTATTTTTTGTTTTTGGACACCAATATCTCAGCAACCCCGTGAACGATATAGCTCATAACCTTACCTACAAATTGTACCAATACTGTCTGTCTACCCCATACCAAATTTCATGAAGATCGGATTAACGGTTTGAAAGTTTTCATCGGGCAAACATACATACATACATACAAACATACATACATACATACATACAAACGCCGATTCTTCCAACTTGACTCAGAGAACTCGCTTCGCTCGTTCAATAATAATAATAATACCTCCGGCCGCTTGGGCCTTGCTCCGCGGCCGGAGGTTTCCCGTTTAGATATATAATTTTGACTTTAATGTTTTTTATACATGTTTTTGTAGATAGTATGTATTTCTTTATAGTAAAAAATATATTTTTGTAACGAGATTTTAAATACTTAAATGAATGTCATAATAATAATAAACCGCAGGGCACGCTTGTGGCGAGCATTCGGTGAGTGGCGACACCGCGGAGCCCCATTACTCCCTGGGGTCAACAGAGACCCTTGACCCTCGGCTTGCCTTAGCTGGCTGGCCGAGGGTGGAGGCGCAAGAGCGAAACCTATGCTCCAAGGGTGGAAGTGTTAAAGGCATAAAGCCGGGAGTAGCGCTTAGTGAAACTGCAGCACACCCTCTCAACACTCTTTAGCCGTCCACGCCAACGTTGCCTCTTACGCTGCCCTCATTGGCGTCACCTTTAAGGGGCCCGTTTAGTGAATGGCAAGTCACCACCTGCCTTAATCGTTTTCAATAATTTAGAATTGGCAGGTGCCGTTTCTCATATTATAATAGCCCAATAAACATTCAATTAGCATGTTCTACTTGCAATAGCACCAACTTTCATCCATTTCTACAATAGTTTAATCATCTGTGTTCCAACCACCATAACAATAATGTTTTTTTATCCTAAAATTGTAAAAGGGCCTCTTACTGTTGGCTAATACGGCTCCAGTAATGCCTCATAAAGGTCCAGGTTAAGCTTGTGTCTGAAAATAAATGACGTGAAATAATAAAAAAAAAAACAAAATAATAATTAAAAAAAACATTGACAACAAAAACTTACACTAAGAACTTTAATGTGTAGTGTTATGTGTGAGTGTGTGAGGAGGGTGAATGTGGAAGTGTGAGAGGTTGTGTTGGTATAATGCCAGCAAAGCCGTGAGCCTTCGAGCACAACGGAAGGGAGTAGCCATTCGCAGCGTTCCCCTCTGTCAAACTACAAGCGAAAGTAGGCATATTCGTTCAATAAAACTAGTTGTTATTCTGTGCAAGGTTTGTTAGTGTGAGTGTCGTCATTACAGTGTTGTATTTGAATGTGTATATGCGGAATTGCGCTTGTGTGCACATTTCCCCCCGCAAAAAATGACAGAACTATTTGAATGGTAATATATCGCTAAGGCTACTCCCTACCGGCCCGCGCGGAAGCCCATGGTGCTCGAAGCCGTGACAAAGAATAAATATTAGTACAACAGAAACTAGAAAATAACTAGTGGTTCGCCCCGAACTGAGACCTCGCGATAACACCTTTATCAGCCCGACTACTTAACCAAGTAATTTCCATTTCACTAAAATTATTTTTGAAAATTTTCACCTCGAGGTCTACCAGTACAGTTCAGAATCTATCAGTAACAACTCTAATTTCCTATACACATCCTCGAAATAACCTTTGAATAGGGCTAAGCAACGGGGCGTAATACTACATACCTGTTAGTACCTATATCAAGTACCTGACGAATTAATTGATAACCTTTCCTTTCGTCCTTTTGACGAAAACCATAGAACTCCAGCGTCATTCAAATTCCTAGAAATGGGAGGTCAACAATGGATGTTATATTGGTTACTGTTTTATGGAGTGCAAGTTTCTAAATTCTTCAGTTTCAGACTTTTCCCTGTAGTTGTGACACAAAAGCCACAAGCATACCAAATTTCAGCATTGTGGGATTGCTGGAAGTACCCTAGAATTTTTGATTTTTTCGTTTTTTATATTCCCTAATATCTCAAAAACTACTAAGGCTAAATACTTATTAAAAACAGTTTTGAAATGTCCAACTAAAGCGCTTTCATTAGACACCCCGTTTGATCTGACTGTCTCACTTTTTTTTTTTACCCCCTCTTGGACCCCAATATCTCAGCAACCCCCTGACCGATATAGCTCATAACCTTACCTACAAATTGTACCAATACTATCTACCCCCAAACCAAATTTCATGAAGATCGGATTAACGGTTTGGAAGTTTTCATCGGACAAACATACATACATACATACATACATACATACATACATACATACATACATACAAACGCCGATTCTTCCAACTTCACTCGGAGAACTCGCTTCGCTCGTTCAATAATTGTTTAATGGCCGTTTTATAGGCTGAATTTATTTTATTGCACAACATGGCGGCCTCATTTGAGATAAAGCTCAGAAAGTGCATGACATCACTCATAAAATTGTAGATTATAATATAACCAACACTTACGACCTTATTAGACTTTTAAATCAAAACTAATAGCTTGTTATAAACTGCACGGTCGTCATTTTAGAGTAAAAAAAAGCGGTCAAGTGAGAGTCGGACTCGCGTGGAGAGGGTTCCGTATAAGTAAGCTATAACATAGTAACCTTAGACCATAACAATAACTCAATTAACACAATTTTGTACACATTTTCTCATTACGAGTATTTTCCGTTTCCCGTAGGAATTTGAAAATAGTTTTGTCAAGGTTTTATGTAGGCGCAATATTTCATAATTTTTTTTTGGCTGATTTGTTTCGGAGTAAGTGTGGGGGTTTAGTGGTTAATTTTCGCATATTAAATAAATAAATAAATGATAGACATTTCACACACCATTATCTAGCCCCAAGCTAAGCAGAGCTTGTGTTATGGGTACTAGATAACTGATATACTTTATACAATACATTACAAAGATAGATATTTTTTTATTATTCATAGAAAAATACCCAGAACACCCTAAACAATAATTTGCAGATAGTACAAATATTTGTTCAGAGGCGGGAATCGAACCCGCAACCTCCTGCGTTGGAGGCAAAACCTTCGCCCGCCGCGCCACAGAGGTCGTCAATAATAAAACCTGATATATAATATACGGTATTTTCTTTAATATTAGATTTCGTTTGTGATTGAGTCACAAATAACTATCGGGGTGTAAAAAGACAGCTCCCGAATACTGAAGGTACCGAAAAAGCTACCTATATCATAGCTATATAAAATAACTTTCGCCTGAGAGGTGATTCATACCGGAGAAAACTTTTTTTTTCGTTTCGTATCGTATTTGTCAGCCAGCAATGTACGCATTTATTCCAGCCACGCGAGTTCAACGCTCCCGGTCAGCTGATCGACCCGTGGGGCCAATATTTCTCATGTGCTTTTCATTGCTTTTTTTGACGTTTTTATTTATTAACGTGTTTTTAATGATGGAAAATAGGTTTTTGTGTTCCTTTAACGATATTTTATGGATACTTATAAAGAAAACACGAAAAAAGCAGACCAAAAGTAAGCATTATTTTTTCGTATTTTTTCAGCTTAAATATTTTCAGAATCATGGTCTGAATGCACTGTTTCAGTTTTCAGGAGTAGTCTTTTTACTCCCGTATGTAACACATTTCAGCTTCTTTGGTCCAGTAGATTTGGAGAAAATAGGCTGTGACAGACAAGCAGACAGACACACCTGAGTGCTCCTATAATGGTTCCGTTGGCATTGGCACCCTTCATGTACGGAACCCTAAAAAGTTAATTTGTGCAAATATATGTATACTAGCAAGTTTTCTAAAAATGTATCAAACACCCAAATCGTCATTAGTGAGAAACAGTAAACTCGAGGGCAGTCGTTATTTGCAAAAATGGCGATGTGCAAGTTGTACAACACATTGATTTTGAGTTTAATTTTATTTGTACACCCTTGTGTGGGTGTAATCAATCATTTGAATGGTAAGTACTTAAACAATAAGTATTTAAGTATTTTTAACCCTATATTCTACATATAAATAATAATAATAATAATAATAATTATAAATAATACCTTACCTCATACTATATTATGTTAATTGTTTATTATGATATCTCAAAACGAAGATTTACAAAGCGCAAAACATAAAAAAAAGAAATTTTGTCCAAAATCTTTTATAGGCGTCTTTAGCTGCCAAGTTACTTCTAATTTTAAGTTGTATTTAACTAAACTGTGTTAAGTTTTAATTATTTGTATATAAAAATAAAGAACTTTTAAAAAAAAGTCTAATATTTATGCAATAAAGCTTTATCAAAACCGCAAAAAAACTCTAATAAAACTAAAAAGTTAAGTTAAATTAGTAATTAGGTCTTTTTAACCGACTTCACAAAAAAGGAGGAGGTTCTCAATTCGGTTGTATTTTTTTTTTAACTAAAAATCGAAACGAAAATTGAGTCATAGCCAGAATGAGAAAACGCGTACAGAAACTGATACAATTTTGAAACTGTCCGTTAAACGTGAAATAGTTTTTAAACTGCGTGGACGCAATGTGTTAAAAATAATAACAACAATAACCTACTTAATAAAAAATATCTTATTTACGTATTGTATAATGTAATTTGACGTTATATTATGTACAAACTATTAAATATTTATCGTCTATTAAATAAACAACTTACACGTAATATAATATTATTAATGTATAAGTGATGTTCAGAGGATAGCCGTGTTCATATGCCACTTTTGACGAACTCTGTGGCGCGGCGGGCGAAGGTTCGCCTGCGACGCAGGAGGTTCGATTCCCGCCTCCGAACAAATATTTGTACGATCTGCAGATATTTGTCCAGGGTGTACTGGGTATTTTTCTATGTATAATAAAAAAATATCTATCTACACTGAGAAAAATGTCATTTTGGCTTCATTATAAAATATCAATACGTCTTTCAAAAATACGATGAATTGTTCTAAAATAAGGTTGTATCATGTATATATAATAAAATAATCTAGTTTAAATAGTAAGTAATACAATATTATGATGACCATTCTCCGTAATAAACGGTGACAGAATATAAGAAGATTAAATCGATACTTTACGATGCTTTCCTCTTAAAATAACACTACGTAATATGAAATGGTCTGCTGGATGTCTGGTTGGCAGAAATTCGATGATACCTAAGATATAACAGTTTTCGTCACTTTATTTTTGTAGTTAGCATCAATTTTCTTGAAGCTTCTATGCATAAAATCCTTATAATATACGACTACGGACTATATCTTCCGCCGTTTCGTTACTGCTTCGCTTGTTACTGTCCATCCAAAGGTTGTCTGGAAGAAATCGCTCTCAGCGATAAGGCCGCCCATTGTACTGCTAATTTTAATAAATCCTTTTATGTATTCCTGGTGTACAATAAAGTGTTAATCTATCTATCTATCTATGTAACTACGGGCATACAAAAATTAATTAACAAATGAACAAACATCAAATAATGATTACGGAATCATAATACACTCGAGGTCTATTAAATACAATTTATTGCATTAATCTATCATTTTTAGTTTCCGAGATTTTTAACATTCTTTAAGTGACCCGGATTCATTGCTCTCGAGTGTATTTGACACCGCACACCAAAATACCATGACTAGCACACAAAAATACAATTACGTAACAAATTACCATCGAATATGATTACGGAACCATAATATTTGACGCGGCACTCCAAAATACCGTGATCATCACACAAAAATACGTTTATCGTTTTACTAAAGTATGATTACAGGATTCATAATATTGGATGACCGGCATATTAAAATACTGTGAAATCACCAGTCTACTGCGAACGGCACGCGGGTAGGTCCTAGCCCGGTCATTTTATTCTATTCAGTTAGCAGGGAAGCACATGCGCTCCGCCTTTTGTTTGTAATTTTATTTTAAATATTACGGATTGTCTATAGTTAGTGTTACAAAATGTGAAGTGATTTGAAGCAACAAAGTGCAACAAAGATCAGCTGGGTTTCATAATACCTAACATTTGTTCGTGTACAAAAATAAGTGTTTTAAGATTAGTGCACCAGTTTATGCAAGCTGTTGATGTAAAAGCTTGTGACAGTACATAACCTGCTAACGCCTACCAAACCATGGCTGGTTGGTGAACGCCTGGAGGGCTCAACGTGCCTATCTTATTACGTTGGGTATCCTGGCAAAGCCCGAGTCTCGATCCCGTTCTCTGTCCAGCACGCCTGAAGTCGCGTCGTGTTCTAGGATCAATCACCAGGGATTTGAAGAAGGTATTGATTTTAGTCTCGTATTAAGTAAAATATCTAATGTGAAAGCCCATGTTAATTAGAGATACTCTTTATGGTACCATAAAGTAAACATGTCACAAAATACTGTATTTAGGTAAATTTAGCTAATTTCCTTTCGAGTTTTGTAGGCTGACTTCGGCAGAATTTCCTACCCCAAATTTAAAGCTACTTTCGACCCCCATATATAAAAATCTATTTGACCTAACCACTTGCAATTTTGTACAGGTGACGCGGATAAGGTGCAGTCAGCTTTGGAACAGTGGTCTCGACCCTCAGGTCCGTGACAGGAGGTCGTGCGCCCTCTGGCAAGAGACGGTGCGAGCCCGCCTCCGTTACCCCAAAACTACTACTCCGTTACTCTAAATTATATATTTTGCGTTATTTAATAATATTTTGTAATTTTTAATTAAAATGTTAATCCGTCATATGTTTTTCCATTATAGCAAATAATTCACCAAATCCCAAATCCACTGTTCTAGAATAATACCTAATAAAGTAGGTACTTCTGTCTAGAAGTACCTACTTTATTAGGGTTATTTTCTGTATTGCGTAGGTACTTTTTTCTGAATGTGCTTTCCTCTCATTTCCGAGTATTTCCTGTTATTTCATCCTACTATTTATCCATGCTTTCCTACTTTTATTGATGTGCTTTCCTATTGTTTATTCTTACTAATTTTCTACGCCTCCTGTTGTAGCATGGCTCGGGTATTTTTCCTTCTTCTTAAATATGCGTGGGCCAATTTATAAAGATAATTGACACTTAGTAATCTACTCTGACCCATAACCGTGCAAAAGTACGGTTACGGGAGTGATGACGATGAACGACTATACATCATCATCATTCTCTTAACCGTACTCTTGCTTATTCTATGTGTCAATTATCTTTATTAATTGGCCCATACATATTTAAGAAAAAGGAACAATACCCGAGCCATACTACAACAGGAGGCATAGAAAAATAGTAAGAAAAATCAATAGGAAAGCACATCAATAATAGTAGGAAAGCATGGATAAATGGTATAAGATGAAATAACAGGAATTACTCGGAAATAAGAGGAAAGCACATTCAAAATTGTAGTAAAGCATACAATAATAGTAGGAAAGCATGGATAAATAGTAGGATTAAATAACAGGAGTTACTCGGAAATGAGAGGAAAGCACATTAAAAATAGTAGTAAAGCATACAATAATAGTAGGAAAGCATGGATAAATAGTATGATAAAATAATAGGGATTACTCGGAAATTAGAGGAGAGCACATAAAAATAGTAGGAAAGCATACAAAAATATGATGACAGTCATATGTAATGTTATGCTCTCTCTCAAAAAGTAATGGTCCATTACGATTACCGTCACCGTAAGTCCGGACATACGGTGATACGAACTACTAATGCATGGTGACAGCTCATCATAATATATGGTTAGCAGCAGCAACAGTAGTTTCATCGTACTTTATGGTTATTTCCGTATGCTCCCTACTTTACGTGAAATCACCATATTTTTTGATGAACTGTTTTCTCAGTGTATGTAATGTATTGTATTAAGTACTTATATCAGATATCTAGTACCCATAACACAAGCTCTGCTAAGCTTGAGGCTAAATAATGTTGTGTGAAATGTCCAGCATTTATTTATTTATTTTACTTTGCCCTAAAGCTTATTATCGTTTACTATACAATTGATTAATTTATATACAATTTGTTTAATAGAATTGGGGCCCTGTTCTAATGAATTATTAGTATTGTTTTGATAGGATAGGTGGTATATGACCACGGCTATCCTCTGAATGTCACTCTAATTATTTATGGATTAGGTATATTTATACTAACATTCAAATATATTGTTTTTTTTTTAAACTAAGTACTAGGCAAGTGGCAAGCAAACACGCTTAATACGGCCCACCTGGATGGAGCAGTTACCGTAGCCTATAAACGCCAGCAACACCAGAGGCACCACACGCGCTCTGCTGACCCTGTGACATATAGATGAAAAGTCTCATGTGCCTGCAATTTCACCGGCACCCGTACCCTTCAAACCGAAACACAGCAATACGAGCACTACTACTTGGCGGGAGAAAATGGTACGGTGGTAGTACTTTCCCGGACGAACTCTTTCACAAGAAGTTCTACTAAGTACCTACTAACAAATCGTGTCGTACGTGTAAGCTGTTTATTTATTAAACGATAAATATTGAATAGTTTGTACATAACAATTTCAGATGAGAATATTTTCTTGTTTCATACTTTTTAAAGCGTGATTTTTCAGTACTTAGTCGGGTTTAAGTTTTTGAACTTATACTTGATGAATCGAAGTGAAATAATCCTGGAGTTAGACCACATAATATTTCCCAACAATATCTGTTAGTCGGGTTATCCCGGACAAGTGGAAGATCTTCCCTTTTATCTTCTTTTTCATTTCCAACCTAAGTAGGTACTCCGTTGGCCTTACTACAAAACATGGGTTTAAATCTGAGTTTGAACCAGGACTACCAGTCTAGGCTTAAATATCAACCTTTTGTATATACGAGTGCAAATGTAATACAAAAGCACATGATTTTTTCCAAAAGCAACATTCGAGCTAGATAGTCTCTGTTTTTCTAAAACCAGGCCGCGCTCTAGTTTAGCAATGGTCTATAAATTGCCAATTGATTGCTTGTTGGAGGTAAGAATTTCGACATCTCAAATACACTTTCATACAGGATCCGTCAGTTTGACACTTTAGTTTAGAAAGTGTAGTAGCGCGAGAATTGATTTCGGAAAACAACCATTTACTTATATGCCTAATGTCGATATTTAAGACTAGTCTAGTACCTACGCCTGCACTTAATTCAGATTTAGACCATGTTTTGTAATAAGGCCACGTATGTTTATTGATTTGAGCTTCACTTAATTTGACGTATGTTCTATTATAGCTTCCGAGTACGCGCGTATGCCGCCTATGTACGCGTTAGACGAGCATAAGACATGTTTGAGCCGCGAGCGTGGTGTCTACTGCCTAGTAAGGCTGGAGCTCTTTGATGATAGAGACAATCCACTCATGGATCTGATAAAGGTAAGTCTCTACAAGCAATATATAGGCCAAACTATAAGCTTTCTTTTGTCTTTTTTCTATCACTATCCATGCTTATGTTTAGTTTGTTTTTAAATTATTTATTTAGTTAGTGTTTAGTTCGTTTTAATTTAGGTAGGTATTAAAATGTTCAGGTGTTTTAGATAAGGGTTTTAGTTTTTTATGGATTTTTCTACGAATAAAATGTTTATTTAGTTTTGATAATGTCCAAAAGGGTACATTTCAATCTATATCGCTACTGCTGTGGTGTGTCCGGCCTAAGAATATACCTCTCCGTCTCTTCATGGGTGTCGTAAAATCCAAAAGAGGGATTACAACACAAATAAATAATAGGTAGGCAGCGGCATCCACCTGAGTTCTCAATACCAATACCTACTGCGATCACCAATCCGCATGCCAAGCGTGGTGATTATGGCAAATTCCTCCATTGAATGCTATGTGGGAGGCCTCGTTCAGCAGTGGGCATCTACCGACTGATGAAGTAGAAGTAAAATATTTTTCAAGCCTAAATAAACAGAACAATGGCTCAAGCCGACCGATTCTACACATTATAATGTCTCTACAAAAGAGCCTAAAAAACCTTAATAAACATTTTCGTGTTTTTATAGGAATATTCAGATAATAACATAAAGCATTACAATCACAGCTTCATTGAAAGGGGTGTGTGTGTACAAGAAGCCTGTGGAAAATTCATTGATGAAAGCTCACATAAAGGAGAGGGCCTAACGCGCGCCCTCGGGGCATGCCTCAACGAAACTATCTGGCAAGAGTACAGATTGCAAGCAAATGTTTCAGTATTGTACTACTGTGATAATAATGGTGAATCCGATGATATAAGTTCATTGGATTGGACTGTAATGGCTGTTTTCATCATAATTGTGGTAGGCAACGTGATTGCAAGCTTTTATGATTACGTAATAAATTATTTTAATGAGAGTGGCCATGTTGTTGGTAAGTTGCTGCTTCTTAGACTTATATAAAACTTAGAAAAATATAAGTACAATATTGAATCGACAAACAAATACATAGTAATAATTCCGCTATTCGTCAAAGAAAACTCTAAAAGAATTCGACACGTGTTTCGCCTCTCAACGAAGCACGTGTTGTTGATTCTTTGTTGTTCTAAAAAACTTATTAAAAATAATGATATTACAGTAAATTAATATTCATCATTAAAGTATTCATCCCAATGTAGAGAAGCAGAAATAGTAAGAACTGATACTTGACTGCTAGTTTTGTTAAGTCAGATATGTATTGAAGATTAGTAATAAGCGTTGAGAGAGAGACTTGCATCCTGTCACGTATGGAATGTTAGCTAAGCTACTAAGTAAAAAGTAGACATAATAATATAGTATGTGTCAAAGAAATAATCTGAACCTTAGCAGGATATTTTCACGGATTTGAGGGAGATCTTCATGGGCATTAAAGTCGTGAGCTCATGAGTATTAGTTATATAGGTATGCAAAATTAATTAAAAAAACCGTAATAAAAATGGCGACTGATTTTTTTGCAGGTAACAAATACATTCTCTGTTTTTCTATAATTCGAAACTTCGAATGGCTGACTTCTCCTCCGCAAGAGAACCCGAAAACACAAGTATTGCAATTTATTCATTTCATAAGGCAAGTTCAATTATTTTCTCCATAAGTACAATTTGTACCTTTCAGCCCCCTATTCCTCTAACTGCATGTAACTCGTTGACTAACGTTTGACAAGTAAAATTACCATCAATTGACAATTCTTGATGATTATTTTGTGCAATTCATGGTAATTTTACTTGTAAAACGTTAGTCACCGAGTGGCTATCAGTTAGGTTAGGGAATAGGGTAGGTACTAGTACTATACTTATAAATCTGTTGAATAGAGGCTGATTTCAAAACCTAAGTAACCAGTACTTTCAACAATAATTTATTTAGGTACACAAATAAACTTTTATATTAAATATAAAAGTTTCAAAAACTAAAACCCGAAATGTGTGATTAATGTGTAATTTTAAAGATATTTTTTTTATCTATAAAATTAAAAATAAACATTGATAATTATAAGGATGAAACATCGATGAAGGATGAACAGATTCGCATTGCAGATCAAGGATTTCTCATCACAATATTCACATTTTGATTAAAATAATTTTTCAGGGTATTGATAAACTTTCTGATGATCATGGCGCATGCTATGTTGACTATAACATGCGGATACACGATAAACACCCACGACTTCGAAAAGGTAACTTTTTATTTGCAATATAATAATAAGTTAGAATAAGTAGAAAAACTTATTTTAGTTTTATTCATAATTCAAGTTTTTTTTTAAGAAAGTGTTGGTCATATAACTAGTTAACGGCACCAATTAGCATTTAACTAAAGGCTCTGGTTTAGAAGAAATATCGCAAAATCATCCTATTACAAAATTATAAGCCAATTTTTCAGTGACTATAAGTAAAGTAATATGAACTCAGATCATGTAAGATTTGAATGATCGAACAGATCAAAATTTTAAACTTTTGCATTTAAATTTTATCTTAATCCAACATACCTAATGCTTCTTCTTGTTAAATTAATTAACAATTCAATATTTTCAATAGATATTTCTTCACTTAGTTTTTTAACTGTTTCAGTTATTTTAATAGAGGATTTTTTAATTTACAGACTTACGATCTAGTTTCTTACCAGCTTATCTACAATGGCATGATGATTGTCCAGATATTCTTCTTCATATCTGGTTTCCTCCTCGTCTACAACTTCCAGATCTACGCCGAGCGCTTCAAAGTCACGTGGGTCGATATTCCTAAGGTCATGCTTTTGAGGTACTGTAGGTAAGTGAGTTTCCCTAATGCATGTAGGCACCATGTATTTCGTTAATCCGAAAAGGAATTCTACACGTGAACAATGGACAATAGCCTTATATTTAAAGGCCAAAGCACACCGCATGCGTATTCAGCACGTAACGTAGACACGTGGTGGTGCAATGCGTCTGCACGTGTTGCGTCACGCAAGCGGTGTGCCATGTCTCATACACTGAGAAAAATGTCATTTTGGCTACATTATAAAATATCAATACGTCTTTCAAAAATACGATGAATTGTTCTAAAATAAGGTTGTATCATGTATATATAATAAAATAATCTAGTTTAAATAGTAAGTAATACAATATTATGATGACCATTCTCCGTAATAAACGGTGACAGAATATAAGAAGATTAAATCGATACTTTACGATGCTTTCCTCTTAAAATAACACTACGTAATATGAAATGGTCTGCTGGATGTCTGGTTGGCAGAAATTCGATGATACCTAAGATATAACAGTTTTCGTCACTTTATTTTTGTAGTTAGCATCAATTTTCTTGAAGCTTCTATGCATAAAATCCTTATAATATACGACTACGGACTATATCTTCCGCCGTTTCGTTACTGCTTCGCTTGTTACTGTCCATCCAAAGGTTGTCTGGAAGAAATCGCTCTCAGCGATAAGGCCGCCCATTGTACTGCTAATTTTAATAAATCCTTTTATGTATTCCTGGTGTACAATAAAGTGTTAATCTATCTATCTATCTATGTAACTACGGGCATACAAAAATTAATTAACAAATGAACAAACATCAAATAATGATTACGGAATCATAATACACTCAAGGTCTATTAAATACAATTTATTGCATTAATCTATCATTTTTAGTTTCCGAGATTTTTAACATTCTTTAAGTGACCCGGATTCATTGCTCTCGAGTGTATTTGACACCGCACACCAAAATACCATGACTAGCACACAAAAATACAATTACGTAACAAATTACCATCGAATATGATTACGGAACCATAATATTTGACGCGGCACTCCAAAATACCGTGATCATCACACAAAAATACGTTTATCGTTTTACTAAAGTATGATTACAGGATTCATAATATTGGATGACCGGCATATTAAAATACTGTGAAATCACCAGTCTACTGCGAACGGCACGCGGGTAGGTCCTAGCCCGGTCATTTTATTCTATTCAGTTAGCAGGGAAGCACATGCGCTCCGCCTTTTGTTTGTAATTTTATTTTAAATATTACGGATTGTCTATAGTTAGTGTTACAAAATGTGAAGTGATTTGAAGCAACAAAGTGCAACAAAGATCAGCTGGGTTTCATAATACCTAACATTTGTTCGTGTACAAAAATAAGTGTTTTAAGATTAGTGCACCAGTTTATGCAAGCTGTTGATGTAAAAGCTTGTGACAGTACATAACCTGCTAACGCCTACCAAACCATGGCTGGTTGGTGAACGCCTGGAGGGCTCAACGTGCCTATCTTATTACGTTGGGTATCCTGGCAAAGCCCGAGTCTCGATCCCGTTCTCTGTCCAGCACGCCTGAAGTCGCGTCGTGTTCTAGGATCAATCACCAGGGATTTGAAGAAGGTATTGATTTTAGTCTCGTATTAAGTAAAATATCTAATGTGAAAGCCCATGTTAATTAGAGATACTCTTTATGGTACCATAAAGTAAACATGTCACAAAATACTGTATTTAGGTAAATTTAGCTAATTTCCTTTCGAGTTTTGTAGGCTGACTTCGGCAGAATTTCCTACCCCAAATTTAAAGCTACTTTCGACCCCCATATATAAAAATCTATTTGACCTAACCACTTGCAATTTTGTACAGGTGACGCGGATAAGGTGCAGTCAGCTTTGGAACAGTGGTCTCGACCCTCAGGTCCGTGACAGGAGGTCGTGCGCCCTCTGGCAAGAGACGGTGCGAGCCCGCCTCCGTTACCCCAAAACTACTACTCCGTTACTCTAAATTATATATTTTGCGTTATTTAATAATATTTTGTAATTTTTAATTAAAATGTTAATCCGTCATATGTTTTTCCATTATAGCAAATAATTCACCAAATCCCAAATCCACTGTTCTAGAATAATACCTAATAAAGTAGGTACTTCTGTCTAGAAGTACCTACTTTATTAGGGTTATTTTCTGTATTGCGTAGGTACTTTTTTCTGAATGTGCTTTCCTCTCATTTCCGAGTATTTCCTGTTATTTCATCCTACTATTTATCCATGCTTTCCTACTTTTATTGATGTGCTTTCCTATTGTTTATTCTTACTAATTTTCTACGCCTCCTGTTGTAGCATGGCTCGGGTATTTTTCCTTCTTCTTAAATATGCGTGGGCCAATTTATAAAGATAATTGACACTTAGTAATCTACTCTGACCCATAACCGTGCAAAAGTACGGTTACGGGAGTGATGACGATGAACGACTATACATCATCATCATTCTCTTAACCGTACTCTTGCTTATTCTATGTGTCAATTATCTTTATTAATTGGCCCATACATATTTAAGAAAAAGGAACAATACCCGAGCCATACTACAACAGGAGGCATAGAAAAATAGTAAGAAAAATCAATAGGAAAGCACATCAATAATAGTAGGAAAGCATGGATAAATGGTATAAGATGAAATAACAGGAATTACTCGGAAATAAGAGGAAAGCACATTCAAAATTGTAGTAAAGCATACAATAATAGTAGGAAAGCATGGATAAATAGTAGGATTAAATAACAGGAGTTACTCGGAAATGAGAGGAAAGCACATTAAAAATAGTAGTAAAGCATACAATAATAGTAGGAAAGCATGGATAAATAGTATGATAAAATAATAGGGATTACTCGGAAATTAGAGGAGAGCACATAAAAATAGTAGGAAAGCATACAAAAATATGATGACAGTCATATGTAATGTTATGCTCTCTCTCAAAAAGTAATGGTCCATTACGATTACCGTCACCGTAAGTCCGGATATACGGTGATACGAACTACTAATGCATGGTGACAGCTCATCATAATATATGGTTAGCAGCAGCAACAGTAGTTTCATCGTACTTTATGGTTATTTCCGTATGCTCCCTACTTTACGTGAAATCACCATATTTTTTGATGAACTGTTTTCTCAGTGTATACAGTTCCATAATAATGGTACGTCGACGGGCACTTTGCGTATGCAGCCGGTGTGCTGGGCCTTAAACCTTTCAGAAAAAAGTCAAAGTTATTCTCCTGCATGATTTTATTCCGGAGCAACCTGTAGGTTGATATTTTCCCAACGAAGGAGTTCCCAGGTATTTGTTAAGTAAAGATGTCGTTGATGAATGATCTTATATCACTGTATTCAGTGTGACAGCTGCAAAAAAATAATTGCTGGATTACACTCGATATATTTTGCCATAGGAAAGACTGGGGGTGGAGATGGCTTATGACAGTTTGTTTAATCAAAACCTATGTCTTTCAGTGGACGTCTTCCCTATGATGTAATAACCGATATTTATCCATCACACATAATGGCGAGCCAAGCAGACGAATTGCTAACTTTCGGAGAGAAAAATCAAATATATGAACAAGTTACTAGATTAGATAGATATAGATTAGATTAGATTTTCACACAAAATAGAATATTTTTTTCTCGATAGAACTAATTTTTGAAAACTTTGCCGTTTTAAACTTTACTGCGATATATTGTAATAACTACTGTGAATTACACGAGACTTGCTCTAAATGATTGGTAATAAGTTTATCTAGATTTTTATCAAGGGATTTGTCAATACAACTAGTAATTTTAGTCCAGTCATTCATTTTTCATAAACACTCCCGGCGTGCTGTCAGGCAGTGCTTGTTTGACTTCGCAGAGCTCCGACTCGGTCGAGGCACGAATATTAATTGCTCCTGCAGAAGTCCACTGCTGGACGTAGGCCTCTCTCTCAGAATGCCACGACGGACGGTCTTGAGCCGCCTCCATCCACCGACTTCTCTCGACGTTTATAATGTCTTTAGTCCATCGAGTGGAGGGCCTTCCTCTACCACGTGTCGTCCGGTTTGTGGTTGCCACTCAAGTCTTGTGCTCTAAAGAGCACAAGACTTATTATGTTAATTTGTTTTGTTTGTTTTGTTGTGCTTTTATTATTATTATTATTATGACACGTAAACGTGTCATAATAATAATAATAATAAAAGCCTTTAATCAGATACGTACATAAGTAATACAAAAAATATATTGATTAGACAAGAATCTGTTTGCCCAAGTTTGGCAAAGGCTTCCTCCAACTTCTTCCACTCTTCCCTTACTCTGGCTGTTCTGGACCATGTCTTTCCAGCTAGAGCTTTTATTTCGTCTTCCCATCTTCTGAACTGTCTCCCGCGTTTCCTTCTCCTGTTTCTTGGATACCAGTTTATAATGTTTTTGCTCCACTTCTCCTTTCCGCGCAGAGTGTGTCCAGTCCATCTCCATTTGTGCTTCCTTATGGTGTATGTGACATTCTCTATTTTTGTTATTTCCCTGATCTTTGTGTTTCTTACTCTTTCTGATTTCCTCATGCCCAACATACTCCTTTCCATTGAACTCTGACATACTTCCAGTTTTTTGATTTGCATCTTCGTGAGGGCCCAAGTTTGGCAACCATACATTAGCACAGGGAGCACACAAGTGTTATATAGCTTCCTTTTTACGTGTCATAAATTACTATTAAATAAATATGATTTTAGTTAGTAGTGATGTGGAGTGCCTTAACACCTTAATTTTGTGATTCCAGGTTAGCGCCAGCCCTGGCAGCTGTCCTTGCATTTACAGCCACCTGGTTGCGACATATGGGCTCAGGACCTCTTTGGAAGCTCTACGTTAAAAACTCTGTGGTAGCGGATTGTCGCAGCTACTGGTGGCACCATCTATTGTTCATCAATAATTACATGCGGGACGATAAATACTGCGCTATTCCTACATGGTTTGTAACACACAGCTTTAAGTAAGTAGTTACACACTTTTCGGGGTATCCCAGTCAGAAGGTGACAACTACTAGATCCCAAAAAGAATTAACTTACTAAAGGTGATTGCAAACGTTGAAGTGTTCAATGATAACTTTTCATTTAATAACTTTTCATTTAAAAAACCGACTTCCGCCATTGTATTCGACTAAATAATTTTGGATGAAAAAAAATATATGAAAGAACCATAGTGGTGAAAGGATTTTGATACTTTCTGAATGCAAATGCTTGGTGTCTTGCTGAAAATATCAAAATCGCCATATGTATCCCTACAATATTTGAGGAGTTCCCTCAATTCCTCATGGATTCCATCATCAGAACTGGATTCTGAATGGGACCAATCTGGAAGTATATCTATTCAAATAAAAAAAGAATTTTCCAAATCGGTTCATAAACGACGGAGATAAGAGGTAACAAACATATATAAAAAAAAAAAACAAGTTGTGAACCTCCTCCTTTTTTGTGAAGTCGGTTAAAAACAATAGTCTATAGGAGGTTTTTGGTCTTGGCAATCTTCAGAATGTCGCAGCATACGTTCAGCTCCATAAAGGTGATTCACGGAAAAAATCACGTGTGTGATATGACATCAAATCTTGGATTTAAATCGTATTTTGTATGTACCAATGATCATCAAGAAGAAAATCAAAATCCAATAATAATAATGAAGTATATCTTTGTTAGTAGTAGAATTTCTTGTGAAAGAGTTCGTCCGGGAAAGTACTATCACTGTACCTATTTCTGCCGCCAAACACTAGTGCTCGTATTGCTGTGTTTCAGTTTGAAGGGTATTGGTTCAGGTCAAAATACAGGCACATGAGACTTTTCATCTTTATGTCTCAGAGTCGGCAGCGCGTGTGTTTGGCCTCTGGTGATGCAGGCGTCCATAGGCTACGGTAACTACTTTCCATCAGGTGGGCCGTATGCTTGTTTGCTTAACAAGTAGTATAAAAAAACTGGTCGAGCTTTGAAGTACTTATTTTGAATTTCTTCGAAATTTATGATTGTCATTGATTTCACAAGGATCATTTTGAATCGTCTGATACACTAAAGTTACTCCTGTTCTAACGCAACAAAACTAGAAGAATCAGTGGATCCAGATCATGATTACGTATGTGACTGTTGGGTGTTATGTTATATGTTTATAACTATCTTTCTTGTTCTCAGGCACATCGCAGCAGACTCACAGATCTATCTCATCGGACTGATAGCATGCGTGGCCACCATCCATCGCAGACATCGCCTCACATTAGCCATTCTAATGATCGTTGCCACAGTGATTCCAGTTGTTCAAGTTTGGCTGCAAGATTTGGACGGCGTGGTGATAATGACTCCTGAGTAAGCTTTTGAACAATCCTTGTATTCCGACGTCTATGAGACTACCATACCCATCTTTAATGGAAGCAGGAGTTAGTAGCCCTGAAGTTACTCTACTGGAGCTCGCTGGCGTTCTTTTGTAAGTCATGGTCAAAGGCCAGCACAGATCATCAGCTTTTTGTTTCCTAGTTTGCGCAGAAATATTGACTAGAAACTGATAGGCGAAATCATCATCACCAAAGACCTAACTAGCCATAACATGTTCTTATTTTGGGTTCGTTTTTCACAGATTTTACAGAACTTTGGATACTCCAACGTTTCGCGACGCCCATTTGGTAGGGCACAGCAACCTGCAGTGCTTTGTGGCGGGCATGGCAGTCGCCTACATGGTCTACTATTGGTTGAGTACGGGAGTCGACCTTTCGAAGAATAAAGTAAGAGTCCTTGGATGATTCTAAGAGGAGGTAACTGGTGGGCGCTTACGCCTTTTTGTATGCGAAGGATATTTGCTTCTATTTTGGCATTATTTCATCGGACTACTAAAAATTTTGTACAAAATAGTTTTTTTGTTTATGATTTGTTAACGATTTAATTTGATAAGAAACTAACGCACCACGGTTCTTATATTAGTGTACTGATCATGTGTTTCATGTGGTTTAGTGTAGTTTCATGGAGTTTGGAGAAATAATAGCCAACTTATTGAGTGCTTCTTAACTCAACCGAATCCTAAAACATGTGTCACAGTGAATATGCATTGGTATTAAAACTATATTAGTCAATGACAAAGTCAAAAGAATTTTATTAATTGAAATCACAAGGATAATTTTTGAATCGTATTATAAACTAAAATTACGTACTCCTGTTCCAACGCGACCAAGCCTAGAAGAATCAGGCAACAAACACGGCTTGGCTTACATAAATAGTCTTCAGCATCAGCCTGTAGATGTCCACTGTTGGACATCTATAGAATGTTTCCTCTTCTAGAAGCAAACTTCGTTTGTCTTAATGTTTTAAAATACGTATCATGTTTGGACATGTCTGTGACTATCCTTGCAGGATATCCTTTTGTCCTAATATGTACTGAGTAGACATCAAAAGATTTCCACGATTTTTGAGCATTTGAATAATCTGCAAACGGGCCATCTGATGATAAGCGCTAACCTCTGCCAAATACAATTTCAATACCACCAAGGATGTGACCTACATGAATATTAATAATTCCTACATTGGCGTTACCTTGAAACATTGTTGGACAGTCTTAATAACTCATTAATAATAAATGAAATTCATTATGACTCATAGAGTCATTAGTTTCACGGACCTTGCTGTTCAAACTAGGACACCAGGCAATAGGCACGGTTTCACTTTGGTACGCAGTTAGGGCGAGCACAGACCTGTCGATTATATTCTACTTAGAACAGCAAAGAACAGAATTGAAACTGGGATCATCGTCACACATTTACCGAGCGCCGGGCATTCTTGATTGATTCGTAATCTAGCGCTTGTGTTTGACGATTTAAGTCTATTTCTAAACTAAGTACCAGAACGTTATGATCGGCGATGCAGATGGTTGCTTGCTGACCATGCGTTCTTGTTGTTTCGGCCACCCAATCATTGTAGCAAATGAATATGGGGAACGCAACAATGTGGATCATTTTGGCAGCCTTAGCGCGGTCCAAATCTTTTGAAACTAGAAAGGGGGAATGTTATAGGTCAATAATTTTCCCCTATAAAAGTTTCATAAGTTTTAGATAGCGCTAAGGCTGCTAAAATAATCACCATTCTTGCGTTCCCCATTGCCGTTTGTTACTATAATTCAGGGACAGAGGTGTGTGACGATTGCTAGTTACATTTTGTATTTCATTCTAGCCTCCCAATTTCAATTAATTTCTTTGCTGTTCTAGGTAGAAAAGTATGGAACTGGTCTATAACCGCGCTTAGACACTTTCCCCAGACATTTGCATGATAGAAAAGACACGAAGCGCTTTTAATCTAGGATTTTATGCAAATTATTTTGTATTTTTAATTTATTTTGTTCGCAGTTGTTCAGCCTGGTATTCTGGCTCTCCCCAGCTACAGTTGCGATGTGGTTTTGCACTGGATACATGTTCTATGCGGATGGTGAACGCGCGTCTCTTCTCGTTCGAATGTTGTACGCTGGAGCTCATCGTCTTGTCTTAGCTGCTATAGTCGGACTTTTCCATATTGGAATGGTTTTGAAGGCTCCATGTAAGAAACTTTTCACACACGTCCCGAGAAATTCCCAACTCGGATGAGCAGTGTTTGGGAAACTACGCCATATCTTCTCGTCACAGATACCGCAGCGTTCAAGACGAAACTCTATCAGTTCGTGTTGCCAGTGATGACTTGCGGCACTGAGATGTGGTCGCTAATTGTTGGCCGTATAGACAAGCTCAAGTTCACCAAGCGGGCTATTGAAAGAGCGATGCTAGGAGTTTCACTACGTGATATAATCCGAAATGAGGAAATCCGTAGAAGAACCAAGGTCACCGACATAGCTCTCAGAATTAGCAAGTTTAAGTGGCAATGGGCAGGTCATATAGCTCATAGAACTGACAACTGTTGGGGAATAAAGGTTCTCAAGTGGCGACCACAAACAGGACGACACGGTAGAGGAAGGCCCTCCACTCGATGGACTTAACACATTACCTATAAACGTCGCAGGAAGTCGGTGGATGGAGGCGGCTCAAGACACACTACACACTTCTACAGGCTGATGATGATGATGATCTTTAGTATAAATTAAAATATGATCATCTCAAATTCAATGTTTGAATTGAACGAACTCACACATTGGCAAAAGATGTGAGCCTAGGTCCGTTTCTTGCATAGGTACTTTGTCATTGATGCCTAATTTTGATGACCTCCGTAGCGTGGTGGGCGAGTAGCCGACTGAGACGCAAGAAGTGCGGGTTTGATTCCCGCTGCGGGACAAATGTTTGTATGATTTGCAAATATGTGTTCTTGGTCTGGGTGTTCTTGTACCATGGTTATCGTTGTTCCTGATATCCACGACACAGGGAATCTTAGTGTGGAATCAGAGGCCCAATTCTCTAACTAAAAAATAGTTAAAATAGAGTTCGGATCATGATTCGATCTTGTGTCGATATCTTAAATGTCAGAAATGGTATTCTCCTAACATAAAATACAGCACTGTAATGTGATTATATCGAAATGTGACCGAAACTTGAACGATTTAAAGTTTTTTCGATAATTTTGTATGTATGACATGTATGTAACTCTTTTCCAGCATCTTTTCGCATCATCAGCGACTGGCATGGCTGGGTGATCCCAAGTCGGCTCTCGTACAGCGTGTACTTGCTCCACATGAACTTGGTGCACATCCTGATGGCCACCAAGCACCAGCTGAGCTGGGTCTCCTTTTACAATATGGTAAGTAATTCATACATCATCTGTTCCCAACTTCCTACCTTAAATTCAAATTAAATTCTTCAACCACTCGAGCGCCAAATGTCAAAATTTCTACCAAAATGGGCAACTGTAGAAGCCCTTGGCGCCCATGGATTTAGTACCTACTCAGGAGCTAGGTGTCATAATTATGTACCCAATCAGGGTGTCGCATTGCTTTAGAATTTTTGTTATTTATTATTTATTCTTCATTATACACACATATACATAATATTTACAAAAGACAGAATTAAAGGACATGTACAAAAGGTTAAAAAGAGTTTTCATCCAGCAAACCTCCGAGGCTAGACTTAGAGAGTTTTGTTTTTAGGGCATGTTGGTTTTCTTTCACCCCGTTTCACCATCGTCAGCCAGTTGATGTCCACTGCTGGTCTCATTCCTCTCTCCTAGAATTCCACGATGAACGGTCTTAAGCTACCTCCATACATAGACATTCTTCGACCGTTACAATGTCATTGGCCGAATGCGGGGCTGTCCCACACTACGTCGATCATTGGGTTCGTGGTCACCACTCGGTAACCTTTATTTCCCAGTGGTTTTTAGTTCTACGAGGTACCGTTAAATGCACATTCGCAAAACTCTGGTTGATTCCATTAGCGCATTGGCTTCAGTGCTAAGCCAAACGCGAGTCTTTGATTATCTCTTTGTTTCGGACAAATATCATGCATCGAATAACGATGATAACTTTTCATTTAAAAAACCGACTTCCGCCATTGTATTCGACTAAATAATTTTGGATGAAAAAAAAATTATGAAAGAACCATAGTGGTGAAAGGATTATGATACTTTCTGAATGCAAATGCTTGGTGTCTTGCTGAAAATATCAAAATCGCCATATGTATGCCTACAATATTTGAGGAGTTCCCTCAATTCCTCATGGATCCCGTCATCAGAACTGGACTCTGAAAACAATAGGACTAATCTGGAAGTATCTCTATTCAAATAAAAAAAGAATTTTCCAAATCGGTTCATAAATGCCGGAGATATGCGGTAACAAACATTAAAAATATACAACCGAATTGAGAACCTCCTCCTTTTTGGGAAGTCGGTTAATAAAGGCCACAGCACACCGGCTCCGTACGCTTAGACCTAGACGTGCACGTCGACGTATCATTGACGCTGTAATTTATGGAACTGTATGAGACATTATGGCACACTGCTTGCGTGACGTGCACGCAAGCGTGTACATACGTAGAGACGCGCGTATCTACGTTACGTTCTGCATACGCATCCTGTGTGCTTTGGCCTTTAAATACGTATTTTTTTTCAGATTCTTGCATATCTTGGCATAGTACTCCTCACTTATATGATGGCTGTTCCATTCTTCCTGATGGTGGAGGCACCTTTCAACAGATTCACTAAGGTCCTTCTAGAACCTTTGAAGCCGATTGATTTACTTGTCGTGAGGAAGAGTAAGGTGTTATAGAGAAAGCGACGGAAGTGGATATACCATCAGAGCTTCAACTATCATATTTACGAAGGCTTATAACAAAGTTTCACACAGTTATACTTTTAACAAAGTTAATAAAAATCAGTTCCCTAGAATGGTATTACAATTTAAATGACTTTGAAAATAAGTTAACTTTTAGTTAAGGTAATCCTTAAATGTAAGAAAATAAAGTAGATAAGTATATTATTTTTCTCAAACATGCTTGGAAATGTAGTCATTATTTTTGTAAAAAGAACACGCGAAGTATCGAATTTATGGACAAAAAAAAACAAATCCATTGCTGGAGCGTTTTTTGTATTTGGAACATTACAACGCTCCTGCAATGTTGTATGAAACGGCGTGCTGGGGTTATTAAATCTCTTTTATCATTCATGGCATACTAAAGTACAGCTTTGCTTAGTACAAATTGCGTTCACGTGGGTGTATAGATAAATGCGTTTGCCTTTCGACACAGGTAAAATATTGGCGGCAAAGCTGAAAATTCACCTTGATTTGTTATTTACATACGTAATAAATATAAATTTAATAATTAAAATGAGTTTCAACGGTTCAGAGAGTGAAATGGAGATTGATTGTACTCCACCAGATTTAAGATCAGAAGCCAAATTGGCAATGGAAAACTTGCTTCCAGTGAAGTTAAAAGAAAAATACATGAATGTACCTATATGAAAATTTTATAAGTTGGAAAAACGAGAAAAACATATGTTTTGTTTCCCTGCATTCTTTTGAGAAAAGCACTACATTTGCCTCGGCGGAAATGGCAATTGCCTGTCTCGTATTAGTGAAGTCCTCGCCTACGGCTTGGCCTTCAAACTCATACTCGACCTGCAATTGCCTATTTCCCGGCCTTTGCAATAATGTACTATTATAGGTTAATTTATTAATAGTTCCTAAATTTTTATGTAAACTTTGATAAGAAACATAAGTTAGGAATATATTATTTATAGTATGCCTAAACAACATGTAAGTTTTTTAATTACTTAATAAATTATGTAACTTGCTACACAATTGAATTTATTGTATAATAGAAATAATAAAAAAAACATTTCCCAATTGCTCGTAATTTCTTCTTTTTCGTTCTTCCAGTTTTATTATTTTATTATCGTTTAGTCTATGTATTTTATTTTTGTTTTTGTGCTTTTTTAGATTTAATTTTGTATCAGCACGCCTTAAATTGTTACCACCTTCTTGGTTGGCAGGTAGACAATTACTTTGGCATTATGCCCTCCATTTGTACATTTACTTTTAGTTTTGTGTGCAATAAAGTAATATACAAACAAACTCTTATGATTGAACTTATGGTGTTATGTGATTGATTTCGACGCAAGAGTACCTTGGCCTGACTCTAAAACATTGATGGCTGATGATAAAGTAATCTCTTTCACAGGGAAGTCTTATTGAACGAGCGAAGCGAGTTCTCTGAGTCAAGTTGGAAGAATCGGCGTTTGTATGTATGTGTGTATGTATGTATGTATGTTTGTCCGATGAAAACTTCCAAACCGTTAATCCGATCTTCATGAAATTTGGTATGGGGGTAGATAGTATTGGTGCAATTTGTAGGTAAGGTTATGAGCTATATCGATCAGAGGGTTGCTGAGACATTGGGGTCCAAGAGGGGGTAAAAAAAGTAAAAGTGAGACAGTCAGATCAAGTGGGGTGTCTAATGAAAGCGCTTTGGTTGGACATTTCAAAACTGTTTTTAATAATTATTTAGCCTTAGTAGTTTTCGAGATATTAGGGAAAATAAAAAACGTAAAAACCCAAAATTCTAGGGTACTTCCAGCAATCCCACAATGCTGAAATTTGGTATGCTTGTGGCTTTTGTGTCACAACTACAGGGAAAAGTCTGAAATTGAAGAATTTAGAAACATGTACTCCATAAAACAGAAACCAATATAACATCCATTGTTGACCTCCCATTTCTAAGAATTTGAATGACGTTGGAGTTCTATGGATTTCATCAAAAGGACGTTATCAATTAATTCGTCAGGTACTTGATATAGGTACTAACAGGTATGTAGTATAACTACGCCCCGTTGCTTAGCCCTATTTAAAGGTTATTTCGATGATGTGTAGGAAATTAGAGTAGTTACTGGTAGATCCTGTACTGTACTGGTAGACCTCGAGGGGAAAATTTTCAAAAATAATAATAGAAAATATGGAAATTACTTAGTTAAGTAGTCGGGCTGATAAAGGTGTTACCGCGAGGTCTCAGTTCGGGGCGAACCACTAGTTAATTTGTAAGGAAATTGTATTTTCTCAAACATGCTTGGATATTCGATCATTATTTAGAGAACGACGCATAGCTGCTTTATGTCAGTTTCAGTGAAGATCATGTTAAGCAGATCGATGACGGGGCTTCCAATTCTAATCATTTGGTTGTCAACTAAACCACAGAATAAATATTAGTACAAACTAAACCTACCTCTAGGCTGCCATTCTCTAAAATTGAGCACAAACTATAATAACTCGGCCTTCTAGGAATATTCATTTATAAATTAGGTAGAAAATTTGTTTGATAGATGGAAAATTCCACTCATGGAACCACTATAGTGAGATGACCTCTGTGGCGCGATGGGTGAAGGTTCGCCTGCGACGCAGGAGGTTGCGGGTTCGATTCCCGCCTCGGAACAAATATTTGTACGATCTGCAGATATTTGTTCAGGGTGTTCTGGGTATTTTCTATATGTATAATAAAAAATATCTATCTATGTAATGTATTGTATTAAGTATATTAGTTATCTAGTACCCATAACACAAGCTCTGCTTAGCTTGGGGCTAGATAATGTTGTGTGAAATGTCCAGCATATATTTATATATTTTTTATTTATATAGGATGTTCAGCAGCATCCACCTGAATAATCATCACCAATATAATCACCAATCCGCTTGCTAAGCATGGTGATTATGGCAAAGTCAAAGTCAAAGTCAAAGTCAAAAGTCAAAGTCAAAAATAATTTTATTCATTGAAATCACAAGGATAATTTTGAATCGTCTTATAAACTAAAATTACTCCTGTTCCAACGCGACCAAGCCTAGAAGAATCAGCCAACAAACACGGCTTGGCTTACAAAAATGGTCCGTCTTACCACTAGGTGAGAAGCGCCTGCGTGGTGCCTCGGAGCAAGGAGTTGCTGATACATAGTAAATGAGAACTTAAAAACCTTAGGAAATTAGTCAAAATTAAATAAACATCAGCAAAAAAAATATGCAAGACAGCACACGCTACGCTTGTTATACTTATAAATAATAATCTAATAGAAACATGTAAATAGGTAAGTACAGATATTGCAAATTTGCATTTTAGCAGTAGAGGGGCAAAGCGACATCAGGCCACGCGGTTTTATTATTTATATAGTCATCAATAGTGTAATACGCTTTCTTAAGGATTTAAATCTTCGAATAGGAAGTTTAGATGCACCTTCTGGAAGTTTATTATAGAACCGTACAGAATTCCTCATAAAAGACCCACTTGCTTTCTTTAATCGAAATTTTGGTATATTTAGTTTGTGTTTATCTCTCGTGTTAATACCAGATTACAGTTAGTAGGTATTTTGGGACCAGTTAGTGAACAAGAATGATAATATTTTTGTAATTTTCTAAGTGTCTCTGTAGTTATGTATGTGTGAGGCAGTGTTTAGACTACAATCATCTTCCAAACTTTGTCAAGGCGAAAGAGTGCAAAACTTTGCCTATTCGTATTGTGTAGTGTAAGTGACTCACAAGGAGCCGAGTCAATGAGTGGTACAGATCGCTTTCTTTTTTTTTTTTTTTTTTTTCTAATGGACAAAATGCAGTTGGCCTTAGACGGCCGATGCTGCGTTACCGGACTTTATCAGACGGCCGATGCTGCGTTACCGGACTTTAGGCGGCGAGAGTTTGGCTTTGACCTTCGGGTGGAGGGGATTACTGCGCAGCCCCGCACCCCGCTAATTGCCCGTTGATACCCAATTTCTGATTTCTGCGCAATAACGGTCAAAGCCAAACTCTCGCCGCGCGATCTGTAACGTGTGTGAGGTGAGAAAATGTTATGTTATTAGAACAAAATATACTCCCCAGGTTTATCGATGAAATCCAGGTAACGCAGTTTGGTGTGTAATTAATTCACTTCACAGCATCCTTTGGAAACAAACTGCTTTCCTTTTGTGGATTTTCAAACACGTCAACCGTTGTGTCCAAGTCCGAAATTTGGCAAAAAAAAATCATATGTTTTTATAGAACACAAACACTCACACGTGTGAAATATACTATTTTTAACAACATAGCGTAAGTTTTATGAGAATTAACAGTAAAAACTACAATAAAAACTAAAATAAATCAAATATATTAAGTATTTTATGTATATATATAAATAATATATATTTTTGTAATTTTTACGTAGGTACTTGTATAAGTAATTATTAGTTGTATTAAGTTTTTGATTTTTTCTATATCCTATCCATCCAAAGGTTGTCTGGAAGAGATCGTTTTTAGCGATAAGACCGCCCATTGTACGTTATTGTTTTTTATAATGTTTCCTTTATTTTGTATTTTTTTTAATTTGGTGTGCAATATAGAGTTTATCTATCTATCTATCTAGGTAAGTTTTAATTTGGATATGTTTTTATTTCAACTTATTAGGTACAGGCTCTACGCAGAGTCCCCAATTTAGTTCAAATAAATTAAACTGTTTCACATTCTAAACTCTACCTACATCTACAAACAATAATTATTATAATTAAATTAGAGTCTAAACAAAATAACAATCAATTTTAACGACAAAACTTTATTCCGTATGACAGAGGTTGGATGCTTCAGCAAACTTGGAAACCTCTGCTGGATGCTGCGTCGGCAAAACTTCACGTCTGCATGACCAACGATAGTCTTATCCCCTTAAAGGGGATTTCTAAAGGGGATTTCATTAATAACCCTTAGTTGAGTGTGCGTCGCTCTTCAATCGACATATCGAAGTAGCTCGGAGGACGAGGATGAGTCGTTCGCATCGCAACTCCCGCCGCTGCCGGCACTCACCAGCCGGGCCGCAAGAGCTGAGAGGCGCAGTGCCCTCCGCGCCGCGCAGCGAGAATAACACTCATAAATAAGAGCATCTAAATTGTTCGAAACCTCGGGTCGTATACTCGAATATAATCTACGTAAATAAACCGGTTAAAATCTATCTAAACTAGAGTTTGTTCAGGAAGAGACCCATCGTGGGATTTGACGGCACTAATAATAATAATATAGCCTTTTATTTCCTTGACTAACTATTTACATAAATGTTTGCATAACTAATAAACTTAAAAATTAAATAACGTTTTGTCATAGCTAAGGCCCCTTTCGGGTATAGGCCTCCACCAGTTTTTTCTAGGTTGTGTTCTATCTCCAGCCCAATTTCTTCCCGCGACTTTTCGTAAAACATCGGCCCAGCGTTCTTGCGGGCGTCCTCTTGCTCTCTTTCCGGTTGGTCCAGATCATATCGTAGCTCTACGTGTCCAACGTTTTTCTTGTAGGTGCGCTACATGGCCTGCCCATTTCCATTTGAGACTCTGTGAGTACTTCAGAGCATCAGTAACATTAGTTTACTTTCGGATTGTCTCGCTTCTTTGTTTGTCTTTCAACAATGTATTTCAATGTTTAATAAGCGTCTTTCCATTGCGCGCTGTGTTGTTTGTTTGTATTTTGTGTCTTGTGTATTCGTTGAAAACCCATGTTTGAGAGCCATGTTTGAGACAGGGCAGCAAACAAGAGTCCATAACAATCTTTTTTAATTTTAAAGATAGCTTTGATTTGGCTCCAGAATTTTTTCCACGTCATATTTATTCTTCTCTTTCACAATTTGGCCTTGACGGCTCCCATTCTGAACACTACAATTCTTAAGCAAGGCCGCTTACTCGTGAGTGAATAACAGACGCCTACGCGACGGCTTATCAAATGCACGCGCAATGTTATCATTATTTTAGCAGTCTCATCTTTTATGATTAGGGTTCCGAGTCCGGCAATTAAACCGATCTTACGGGCCGTGTTTCAAAATGGATAAAATGTGGTAAAAAACACTACCTATAGGTATATAGACATAAACCTGTATAAAAGAAAATCTAAAGATTTTTATTTTTAGCGTTAAAGTTGCATGCTTTTAAAATTGGGGTTTTTTTTAGCGCGCCTCGTCATACTTTAATATCGTTAAAACGGTATTTTTAAATGAGGCTGTATTTTTCTACAGTATATTTGTACTAGCCCTCCAAAGCCCAGCAAAGTGGTTTACAATGTAGTCCCCCTGCCTTTTCTAAACCGTTTTGCCCAGAAACTTTTAATTCCCTATAAGTAAGCGAATCGTGGCAAATTTTGTTCAATGAGTTTATTTATATGTTTTAAATATTTATAGTTTCATTAATAAAAAAAATATAACTATATGAGAAGTAAAAAGATAAATAAAACTGTGATTTAACTTCGGAACCCTAAACTATTTTATATTCTGCTATGTACTTGGCCGTTTTTTTTATATCACTTAGCTTGAATGTGAATAAATAAAATAGATTAGATGAATTATTGACAGTGTAGGCAAAGCCGAGCAGCGCGCACCATGTCGGAAACCGAACAAAAAATCCGTGGCTTATTGCACAGCATAGCGAAAGAGCAGAAGTTTGAAACCTATGAATTAAAGGTATCTCCGATATCCACCGGTGGCGCTAACTACTCCTCAGTGTTATACATTGCTACGATCAGCAGTGCACACAAAGATGACCTTCAACTCTTCATCAAAGTCGCAGCTATGAGTAAACAGATGCGTGAACAAGTGTCTATGTTCGTGTATGAAACGGAAAAAGTGGTGTACACCGATCTGAAGCAAGCATACAGGGAGATTGAAAAGAAGTATCAAGTACCAGAGGAGCACTGGCTGTATCTGCCGAAATATTATGGCGCAATAACAACACCTATGGAAGAAATGCTAGTTCTGGAAAACATGGCAAGCAAAGGCTTTAAGACACATGATAGATTCAAATCTATAGACTGGGAGTATGCATCGAAAGCGGTAACAGAGCTGGCTAAACTTCACTCTTTGTCAATAGCATTTCAAAGAGACTATCCTGAAGAATTCAAGAGGATAAAGGATAAACATATTGTTGAATGGATGACTGAAGACATGATTAAAACATTTTGGGGTACTGGGGCCAAATATGCTCTAGAAGTACTGACAGATGAAAACAAGAGAAAATTCAAGAAGTTTTCAGATAACATCGACTTTGCTACATTTATGAAATATTATGTACCACTGCGCGTTAAGGTAATCACTCACGGTGATTACAGACCCAGCAATTTGATGCACAGGACTTTGGAAGTGAGTATGAGCTAATATCAAACTATGTAGGTATTTCATAGTAGACAGAAGTAAGAATTAATCAATTAGGTACCTATGTGGTTACAAAATTAAATGTAATCATATACTTAGTTATTTAACAAACTAATGATAAAATTACATTATGCGTAGATAAATTATCTTATCAGCAAGTAATTATTGTCATGATTATCAGTGTCATCAAGTTGCTGTTACAATTAATTACGGCTTCTTTGGTATTAAAGCCGATTTTGAAGCTTCGCATGGCTTAATTGAGCGAGCGAAGCGAGTTCTCTTACAAGAGAACCGCGCGAGTTCTTTCTTAGTTGAGTTCTTAGTGAATTGGTATTGTATGTGGGTATGAAAGTATGTTTGTCTGAGGAAAACTTTCGAACCGTTTATCCTTTTATGAAATTCAGTATGTTGGTAGGTAGTATTAGTACAATTTGTAGGTAAAGTTTTGAGTTACATCGGTCTTGTTGAGATGTTGGGGTCCAAGAGGGAGACAAATTGAGAATCATGTAATGTCATATGGGGTGTCATATGAAAGGACAGGAAATATACTATAAGGTCGAATAACTAAAACTATGTATTTAAAATTTTGTTTTTGAGACATGTTTTTTTTTTGTAAGTCCTATTCTTCCACTAATCCCACGATGCTGAAATTTGGTATGCTAAATGTGTTTTGAAGTCGTTTGTGTAGAAAGGCAAAGAAAGTAGGCTTAGTAGGCGAACCTTTAGTTTATACCAATCATCAAATCGTTTTTTATGAGGGTAAGGTGTTTTTTAGTGTGTTGAATGATCACGTATCTAAGACTGTCTAGCGTCAATCAATTTATAGTCCTAGATGGCCGATTTACCTATGAGTTTTTGCTAAACCTTACAGAATGGCAGCTTAGAGGTAGTCGCAGTCGACCACCAAACGATTCAAATCGGAAGTCCAGTCATCGACTTGCTGTATTTGATCTTCACTGGAACTGACAAGGAGTTCCGTGATAAGTACTATGAGCAACTCGTAGAATTCTACTACACGCAGTTCAGCGATGCCATGAAGAGGCTTGGTATTAATCCTGAGAAGACTTACTCCAAGGAGGACTTTTATTTTGAACTCAAAGAGGTATGTCACTTTAAAAAATGGTCGATTACCAATTTCTCACATCATCATCATCATCAGTGTTCCAGTGGCGCGATTACGTAATTCTGTTGCTATTGGTTTCAATCGATTTCAGCGCTGTTTCTCTCCGAAATGACGCTCTTGCGATTACCCAATTTACGCATTTTCCTTACAAAGGTTAATTGCAAAAAGACAAAATTTAAAATAGAAACAACATTGAAATCGATTGAACTTAATAGCAACATAATTACCTGATCGCCCCTCTGCTCCCAAGTTACAAACTGTGACTAGTTAAAAATGACTTCATCAGCATCATCATCCGCTAGAAGTCCACTGCACCTCCTCCCCAGAATACCACGATGAACGGTCTTGTGCCGCCTCCTTCCACCATCCTCTTTGCAATGTTAGTTTTTTTGTTTTTGATTACGACCTTTATAATAACTTGAGATCCACCGAGAAGAGGACCTTCTACTGCTATATTTAAAAATAATGTGTATTTGAAATGTTTTAAAATTAAAAAAAAAGACTTTAATAACATATGTTTTTCTTCTAGAAACTGCCCAACGGCTTGATAGCGGCTACATACTCGCTCCCTTACATCACAATTGAGTCAGAGAAAGCGCCTGAGCTCAATAGTGAGATGGACCTTTCCAGTTTCAGTCTTACCGAGACCGGCGCTCAATACCCTGGCAGGATTAACGGGGTCGTCAGCGATTTCATTAAATGGGGTGTCCTTAAAGATTAAAACATTTAGGATAATAGTATTTACCTTTAATGTTATTATTATTTAATTTATTCGGGTTATATAATTTCGTTGTTAGGTTATTTTATCTTTTGTATTCATTTTAGAGCACGCCAACCAATGTCTTTCATCTTCTTGGATAACTGGCAGGAAATGCTGCATAGCATTAAGTCTTCCATTTGTACTATTAATTGTTCAATAAAGAATTAAACAACAAACAACTTAAAATGGCTATAAAAATAATTAAAAGCAAATATTTATCCATCCAAAGGTTGTCTGGAAGAAATCGCGTTCAGCGATAAGGCCACCCATTACGCTGCTAATTTTATTAAATCTTATTATGTATACCTCTGGTAAACAATAAAGTGTTAATCTTTCTATCTATAAATTTTTAACATGGAATTTGTATCATATCGTTATCAGTTTAAAGAGTCTGTTCAGAAAGAGAGCCGTCGTGATCAAATTGTGAACTAATTACATAATTAGGAGCTGGTTTCTTTCTGTTGGTATTTTGATCATAAACTAAAGAAATAGTTACAGTTGTTATAGGATCAAAACGGAGCAGACGCGCTTGTATTGTCCGCTAAACAAATAAGGTAATTAAGCACAGCTGTGCAACATCGTTTTTGTTTTACATTGATAGCCCTTTTTGGACCCCTTAGAGGGCGAGCTTTCCAAATTCCTTTCTAAGTGCACCCCTACATCTTATAAGGAACACACACTTCAAATTTCATGTTCCTAGGACCAGCGGTTTAGGCTATGCGTTAATATATCAGTCAGTTAGTCAGTGAATCAGTCAGGACTTAGAATTTTATATAGATACCTACATAATTTTAAATTATCCTATAATTTTCAAATGCTTGAAACCTTTTACAATATTTACTTATCTTTAAATTATCACAGCTGGCTGAGGGCGCGGGGTGTCGCGGTATCGAAAGAGATAAAGTTTAAGACTTTGTCAATCCCATAGTTCCATAGTCGTTCCATATCACTTAGTGTGCTCGTACGCGTACCTATACCATGAATATTGACGGAAAATTCCACGAGCTATTGCACAACATAGCAAAAGAGCAAAACTACAAAAACTACGACATAAAAGTGACTCCAATATATTCTGAAGGTGCCAACTTCACCTCGCTCCTGTATACTGCAACCATCACCAGTGAAAACAAAGATGATCTGAACCTTTTCATAAAATCCGCATCAATGGGCGCGAAAATGCGCGAGGAAGTAACTATCAATATTTACAGTATTGAACATTTCGTGTATACGGACTTGAGGAAAACTTACAGACAATTGGAGGGCAACCACCAAATTCCAAAGAAGTTCCGTTTTAATTTCCCTGAATACTATGGAGCAAACACTATTCTTTTAAAAGAGATGATAGTGCTGGAGGACTTGACTGTCAGGGGGTTTGTAACCCACGACAGGTTCAAGTCGATTGATTGGCAGTATGCATCAACTGCCGTGACAGAGCTGACTAAATTCCATGCATTGTCGATAGCGTATCAAAGAGCGTATCCTGACAAGTTTCAGCACTTTACTGAAGCTTATGCATCGGATTGGATCAACGAGAAGTCTGTAGTTACAGTTTGGAAAACTAGTTTTGAGACGTCACTTGCTGTAGTGCGTGATGACAATAAAGCGAAAATGAAGAAGTTCTTAGATAACATAGACTTGGCAGCAATCAAAAGTTTGTACAAACCTTTGAGGTGCAAAGTTTTAGTGCACACTGACTTCAGGCCCAGCAATTTGATGCACAGAACGAGAGAAGTAAGTACCTAACACATAATTTAAATTACGTACGATAGTAAGGTACCTATTGACCTATATTTGTGTATATAGCAGGAAGCTACCAGTTAGCGATGATTCTTAGCACTCCATTCTTAAGTTATCAAATATTTGTTTACTTCTTCTTTTCCCAGGACGGTAGCCTTGAGGTTATAGTAGTGGACTTTCAAACACTTCAACTAGGATCTCCCGTCCTTGATCTCCTCTATCTGATCTTCACTGGAACTGACAAGGAGTTCCGTGATAGGTACTACCAGATGCTCGTGGATCACTACTACACGCAGCTCAGCGAAGCCATGACGCGACTCAGTCTGAATCCTAATGAGATCTACAGTAGGGAGGACTTTGATTTTGAACTCAAAGAGGTATGTGTTTGTTTTGATTTCATTAAAAAAACCTAATTCATCAGGTACTTCAAGGCAAGCACCGCGAGTTTTGTAAATGTTTTTATCCCGAGCGGTTGTGAAATTTATTATTATTTTCAGAAACTACCGTTTGGTCTAGTCATCGCTGCCTTCACCCTGCTCATTGTCACACTGGAGCCCGAGAATGCACCTCAAGTTGACAAGGACATGGATTTATCCAGTTTCGCCTTGAAGAAGACAGGAGCTCTGTTTCCTGAAAGAATAAACGGAGTCATCGACGATTACGTTAGATGGGGTGTTCTGACAGATTGATTTGTGAATTCCTGGCTTTTCTATAAAACATTAAAGATGTGCTTTTTGACATATATTATTATCATCATCGTCATCACCAGCCTGTATACGTCCACTGCTGGAAGAGGCCTCAATTGTATGCCATGGGGGGATTTGCTATAATCGCCACGCTTGGCAGGGGCGCGGCTTGGTGATCACAGTATTGGTGATAAGTACCTACTTAAGTGGATGCTGCTGCGCATACTCTGGTGTCTCTGGTGTAATCCCTTTGTATGACTTTTACTATACATCAATGGGAGGAAGCGGGCGGTCTATCAATTCTTAGGCCAGACACACCACGGTAAAATTGTATACATATAACATAATATAACAACATACATTACATTAAGTATATATAACATAACATACACCCAACAATCATATAGGTACATATTCCTGATCCCACACTAAGATTTCCTGTGTCGTGGGTAGGTAGTACGAGTACCATGCTACTACAACACATAGACACGGAATTCATATTTGCAGACAGCGGTTATTCAAAAAATAAGTACAATTATTAAGGTGATATGTTAAAATTTGGAGTAGCTGCGTTACATGCTCACTCAGTAATGGTAACGGATACAAACTTGATGTTAATACAGTGATTACTTGAGGATATAATCTAAATAAATATAAAACAGAAACACGATTGGTGAAACTTTTCTCTATAGATTTATTTTTTGAAATAGGTTCTTCTAAATCTCGTTTTACGTTCATCCTTCTAATCTAGAAAATATTTACGGTTTATTTTTATACGACTCGGTAGCTAATCAAAGTATTTAAACAAGTATAAAAAGATTTATCTTTATGTTTGCTACTCTTTAAGCAAAACGAAGGTTTATCATTTGTCGCTTACGCCAGTTACTTCTGAGCGGCACAAAGCTATACCTTACTCTCTTCCCGGCGTGAAGTGAGTAACCGCGCTATCACTTTCTTGCAGTGCTGCTACCTCCCCTCTCGAGATTTTAGACATTTAAACATAATATATCATCTTAACAAATAATACAAAAAAACCAGCTGATACCTATCTATAAACATTGCGGAGGTGTTGCCGTGCTAGGTGGCACGATCACGGTCAAGTGACAACCGTCCGTATACTAATCTGTCAATGGGAAGTTTTCAGGGAGGCAATTAAAAAGAAAAAATAGTTCTGAAAATTCCGGTAGACGGCGGTGACTCGCCATGGTTGTGTCTTCTGAAGATTTTGCAAAAGCACCACAGAGAACAAATTCTTTTTGTTTCCTCTTTTTTTCCACCAAGTTTCGCGTTGCGATTCCGAAGCTCTTTTTTCAAGTCTACTATAGCCCGGTCTACTTGGTCCGGCTTCAACAATAACAACAAAAAATTATAACAATAACGTAACACTAACAAATATATCAGAATTTCAACAAAAACTTTACGTAGATACTTCACCAACGAACAACATGAGCGAGTGAAGTCAGTGACACTGACAGTTGGTGGCTGACCGACAAAATTTAGATAACCATATCGGGACTAAGCCATCTTATACATGGATTTAGAACTTTTTTCTTTCAGCTGTCAGAAAACTTCCCATTCAATTGTGTAATGGTGCAACTTCACTCAGTGTACATATAGGTATTCGTAAATGTTTGCGTTATTTATCCAAGGCAAAATCAACCATGACTTCATCAGTACACAATGTTGTTTGCCTTGGCAGAATAATGCAAACATTTACGCAAATACCCCAAAGTGAAGTGCCATCATTACATTTAGTTGTAATGTTAAATTTAATTTAGATGTCAGGAATAAAAATCTGAGCTGCAAGGCTAAGCTAATGAGCGGTCTACTGTTGTAGGCATACTGTAGGTACTTATCTTATAATTTTATACTTCTAGCATTTGCCCGTGTTACACTTAACTTGTTTACTTTTGTTATATTTTTATATCTTGTAGTATAATAATTATAAAAGCCTTTATAAACAATCTTAAATAATATAAGTACACTATAATTTTCAATATAAGTAGTTTTATAGTAAATATATTAGACACCGGTTTCTTAATTGTCTTGCTTTCTCCATAAAGATCTCTTGCTTTTCTCGCCCCAAGCGTCCCCGCCACTTTCTTAATATCATCTTCCCATCTATGATATTGTCCACCTTTACTTCTCTTTTTATATCTTGGGCACCATTCTGTTAGCTCTTTGGCCCATTTCTCTGTCTTACCTCTAATTAGTTGTCAAGTCCATTTCCATTTTAGTTGTTTGATTCGGTATTTTATATCTATATAATCTGGGTTTGTTTTCTTATTGTTGTTAATCGTACTTCGTCTCTTAATTTTACGTTGAGTATACTTCTTTCCATCCTGTGTTGACAGGTTTCCAAGGATTTAATGTAATATCTTGTTGTATACTGTATCATGAAGAAAAACATTGTGAGGAAACCGGCCATTAACCGGAACAAATAATTTGAAGAAATGTGATATGAGCATGAAAGGAGCCTCGTAGTATCGAGGCGCATATATATAATCCTTTCACTACACTGGATATTTCCCCATTGATCAGCCCCAGTATTGTCTAACAAACTGGTATTCGCTTTCAATTACGATTTCGCAGTACATTTGCTTCAGCTTATTGTCACAAGCAGAAATATTCAAAACAGAAAGTGCAATGTACTGTAAAATCGGAATCGAAAGCGATTATCAGGCAGGTCCTATTTAGGGCCACCATAACCACAACTAATGAAAATAATGAGAAAAAACAAAAAAAAAACAAAGTAAATAAGCAAAAGAGGCGGCGGAGGGAGGCGCGGGCGGTCGGATATATGTTAAAAAAAGTAAAAAAGTCAGAAGTATTTTATTCATTGAAATTACAAGGATCATTTTGGTTCATCTTATAAACTAAAGTTACTCCTTTCTAACGCGACCAAGCCTAGAAGAATCAGGGCAACAACCACGGCTTGGCTTAATTTGATGATCCTTCTTACTACTAGGTGGGAAGCGCCTGTGTAATGCCTCGAGAACAAGGAGAAGCTGATTCATAGAAAAAGACAACTTATAAAACTTAGGTAGGTAGGTAAAACAAAAGAGAATCAGCAAAGAGAATTGCTATTTAGTCGCAACCCTACCACTGGTCTAAGACCACCATGATGTCGGGTTTGGGAGTGGCCGTTGGGCCAATCACAGCTGTTCATAATAAACCAACATTAACAAAAAAAACTTTTTGATTTGAATTTGGAAAGTCAAATTCGTGTGGAAACTCGTGTAAAACTCCAAGCAATACAGCCGAATTGAGAACCTCCTCCTTTTTTGGGAAGTCGGTTAAAAAGACGACAAAAGGACTAAACCAGGGGATGGGCAGCAGCATCCACCTGAGTACTCAACACCAATACTGCGAACGCCAATCCGCCTGCCAAGCGTGGTGATTATAGCAAATCCCCCCATTGGAAAAGCCCCGTCCAACAGTCATCGTCTGATGATGATGATATAAAACACATTATATATAACTTTTCATTTAAAAAACCGACTTCCGCCATAGTATACGACTAAATATTTGGATGAAAAAAAATGATGAAAGAACCATAGTGGTGAAAGGATTATGCTACTTTTTGAATGCAAATGCTTGGTTTGTTGCTGAAAATATCAAAATCGCCATATGTATGCCTACAATATTTGAGGAGTTCCCTCAATTCCTCATGGATTCCATCATCAGAACTGGATTTTGAAAAAATGGGACCAATCTGGAAGTATATCTATTCAAATAAAAAAAGAATTTTCCAAATCGGTTCATAAACGCCGGAGATATACGGTAACAAACATTTAAAAAAAATATATAGAATTGAGAACCTCCTCCTTTTTTGGGAAGTCGGTTAAAAATAGATGTTTGGTGCTGTGTTTTTCAGTGAATTTTATTGCAATATTCAAGTGTTAAAAAAATGTCGAGCGATAATGATTCTACTCCAGAGTTTATCAAAACAGACGATACTTATTTTATGGAGCCCTGGCTTTTTATTCTCTCGCAGTAGGTGTGAAAAGTAGAGTATGCTCCACTGGAATAAAGCCTGTCTTCGTCTTGGGCAGCTTGAACCCCTCGCTTCACTCAGGACTCTATATAAATCTCTCGCTAGAGTCCCTCGTTACGCTCAGGGTTCAATATGCCGCCCGCGACATAAGACACTGCTTAGTGCATAATCTACTGTTTTATAATGGTTTCTGTCTTGAATATCTAAACTAAGAACATCTTATTCAACCTATTGCAAAAATAATACTTTATTTACTAATTTGTACATTATTGAACTCAATTTCTAGGTACTTAACTCTCATTCACATATGCACATTCGTTTATTTACTTTACATTTACTCCACAGAGACAAACCACTAGTCCATTAATTTAGTCTACCTGGCAGCTAGTGACATGCATAGACGGAGGGTTTTGGTAACCTAAGACTCCTGGACTATTGCTACTACTAAGTAAGGATAGTAAGGAATAAATCTACTTTTTTATCCACATTTGTTTATTAAACACTCCGGACCTACTATACACTGGGCAGATACCTAGTCTTTTAAAACACCCCACCTTATATAATCATTGATAACCCCGTTTATCCTATCTGGAAACAGGGTGCCAGTCTTCTGGATGTCAAAGCTGGAGAGATCCATATCTTCGTTCAGGTCGGGCGCATTCTCCGTCTCCACTGTTATGATGGGTAGAGTGAAAGCGGCCAGAGCCAGGCCAAATGGCAATTTCTGAAAAATACAATCCGAACTCACCAGTTATATATTATTTAATTTTTAATCGTAAGTCTCTGAGTAGTTTTATTTATCTTTGTTTTTGTATGTGTCCCTTGTTTTTCATCTGTTTGCATTCGTTGCCATAAATAAATGTTTTTTTTTCTTTTAAATCCCACGCTTCGTATTCACAACGTTCCCAGTTTTGTGCAAAACAAAAGGAAAACTATTGTAATTTTTTTTCGGTAGAGTGATTCATAAAAGCTTAAATATCACTAACTATTTAACTTACTCACTTATAAAAATCTGTCAATAGTTATGCAAAGCTTTAAATATTGCCATCAATAATAATCACAGTGAGTGACAGGACAAATTTTGAGCAAGATTAAGTTTTAATACCTAACGTTTATAAGTGGGGGCTACATGAATATAATAGATCACCCACCCTACCCTGAAGGAACAAAATGAAACTAGGGAACATGAGATAGATCATAGTACAATAGAATGATCATTGTAGGGTATTAGAAACTAGAAGGATTTGATTGTCTGTCCAGAAAACCGACTGTTTTGTGGACTAACAATTGAATATGAAATCTTACAAAATATAGTACCTCTTTCATCTCAAAGTCAAAATCCGCTCTAGAATACGTCGTCTCTGGAGCAATACCAAGCCTCTTCATAGCCTCGCTGAGCTTTGTGTAGTAGTGATCGATGAGCTTGTCAAAGTACTGATCACGGAACTGCTTGTCGGTCCCAGTGAAGATTAGGTACAGGAGATCTGTGACCGGGCATCCTATCTGTATCGTCTGGTGATCAACCGCGATGATCTCTAGGCTGCCATCCTGAAATGAAAGAAAGAAAAAAATTGTATCTTACACCATTCAAATGTGATGATAGAGATTATTTCCAAAGTATCCAGCAAAAAGGAAATTTTCAGATAGATTTGATAGGTCATCAAGACAAGTAGAAACGTGCTGTGAGCAATATATAAAAATGTATACGTTTATGTGTACGTTTAATGACCAAATCATGGAATGTATATTGAATAAATTTTCATGGCAGACATCTGACTATACAACCTTTTGAAAATGTCATTGGTAGAGTGCTCCAGTGATATACCATGCTCATAAAGCCACTTGAGAAGTTCTCAAGAACGACTTTAGCTGTATTGTCACAAAACAGTATGTCAAGTGGTCAATCACTATCTGATAACGTAGGTAGGTATATACTGTCTGGAACACGATACCTAGACATTTGAATTTGATGAACGTCTCCATTTTTCGTTTTTGGGTTTAAATTGTTAACATCGTGTTCTCCAATTAGGCATAATTTATGCATAACATTTTGTTTGTCAATTTTGCTCACGTCTCGGGTCCTGTGCATTAAATTGCTGGGTCTGTAGTCTCCGTGCGTGAGAACTTTGCACCTCAACGGGTCATACTGCCTCGATATGTCCTCTATGTCATACTGGTCGAAGAACTTCGTTAACTTCTTCTTATGTTCCGCAGGCGCAACTGCAATAGCTTTTTTAAATCCAGGCACCCAAAGCGAATTTACCGTCCACTCATTTAACCATTCGTATTGATATTCCTCCGAAAAACGTGTAAATTCTTTCGGATATTCTCGTTGGAATACCATCGATAGAGAATGGAACTTCACCAGCTCATTCACTGCAGTTGAGGCGTAATCCCAGTCGATAGACTTAAATCTGTCATGGATCACGAATCCCTTCACAGCCAGGTTCTCCAGGACTAGCATCTCATCTGGTGGTGTCAAATCTGCACCATAATATTTAGCAATGTAGAGGCGATGCTGCTCTGGTACCTTATGCTTCTCCTCAATTTCCATGTAGATTTTCCTCATATCACTATAAATGAACTTTTCAGTTTCAAATATTGTTATTTTAAAATCTTCTCGTATCCTGGTGCTTATTTGAGAGGTTTTGATAAACAGATCGAGGGTATCTTTAGTTTTGCTAGTGACCTTCACAACATTTAGAGTTGAGGAGTAGTTCGCACCGCCAGTGGATACTGGAGTTATTTGTAGATCGTAGTCTTCGTACTGTTGTTCTATTGCTATTTTGTGCAGCAACTTCCGCATTCTGTCTTCAATGTCCGTCATGGTGCGGCTTAAAATCTTAACAGTACTGACACTACTCAATAACAATCAACTACTGATTGATCGCGTGGATATCAGTGTATTTATAATTATTATAATCTACTAACCTACTTATTTGAATAATATTTGCTTCAATTATAATATCCTTTATCTGATTAATAAGAGCAAGTACATACGCCCATGTAGCATCGTATTTAGAAACTTAATTAGTCATGATGATTTTCAGATAACAATATCCGTGGAAAGCAAACTCAAATCTAATTTAATTACATGATTGTTCTATATGTCGTAACAAGCCTGTATAATAGAAGAAAAAGCCTGTGTAATGTAAGAATAGAATAGAATAAATTTGTTTGCAACAAAATTAGATACAATTTAGCAAAAAGTATAAAAAACAAAAAAAAAAGAATTTTGTTCCAAAAAGACCCCAACTCAGCGTATGCAGGTTGTAAACAACCTACGCTGGTCTTCCGTTGGAGCCATTTTGCAAACAATATAATAAATTGGTAAAAAAAGTCACGGATACAATGAAACACACGAAATAAAACATAAAAACAATAAAGTTCATGAAAAAGAAATAGAATGAAAGTAAATAAATAATATATAAGTCAAATTATACACAGTAAACAATAATAAGTGAAACAGATATAACTAGTGGTTCGCTCCGAACTGAGACCTCGCGATAACACCTTTATCAGCCCGACTACTTAACTAAGTAATTTCCATATTTTCTATTATTATTTTTGAAAATTTTCCCCTCGAGGTCTACCAGTACAGTACAGGATCTACCAGTAACTTCTCTTATTTCCTACACATCATCGAAATAACCTTTGAATAGGGCTAAGCAACGGGGCGTAGTTATACTACATACCTGTTAGTACCTATATCAAGTACCTGACGAATTAATTGATAACGTCTTTTTGATGAAAACCATAGAACTCCAACGTCATTCAAATTCTTCGAAATGGGAGGTCAACAATGGATGTTATTTTGGTTTTTGTTTTATGGAGTACATGTTTCAAAATTCTTCAATTTCAGACTTTTCCCTGTAGTTGTGACACAAAAGCCACAAGCATACCAAATTTCAGCATTGTGGGATTGCTGGAAGTACCCTAGAATTTTGGGTTTTTACGTTTTTTATTTTCCCTAATATCTCAAAAACTACTAAGGCTAAATGATTATTAAAAACAGTTTTGAAATGCTCAACCAAAGCACTTTCATTAGACACCCCACTTGATCTGACTGTCTCACTTTTATTTTTTTACCCCCTCTTTGACCCCAATATCTCAGCAACCCCCTGATCGATATAGCTCATAACCTTATCTACAAATTGTACCAATACTATCTACCCCCATACCAAATTTCATGAAGATCGGATTAACGGTTTGGAAGTTTTCATCGGACAAACATACATACATACATACATACATACAAATGCCGATTCTTCCAACTTGACTCAGAGAACTCGCTTCGCTCGTTCAATAATTATAAGTAGATAAAAAACAAATATGAAACTATATAGTTATATAGCACTCGTATCATTCTTGAGGAGTTCCTGCTCCCTTTGCCAATTTTTTAAGTAATAAAAGGCTTTATTACCATTTTCTACATTCACATGCTCCTTCAAATTAGAAAACTGATCCATGATCGCGTTTCGACTACTCGAGTCTTAGATTATGGGAGCAGTGTTTACCGTCACAAAAGCAAGCGGTGCCAGATCGCTTAAAATAGTTTTGGCAACTACACAATTTACTATGGGTTCATATCAGGTCACGGTTCCGAATTAATACTATTTTCATCATCATCATCATAAAATCATGTGCCTGCATGGATTATTCCGTTGTTTTATACGAATATACGAACCGAGGTTTCAACTAATTTAGGTGGTCCTAGTCATGTAGTTACGAATGTTTTTAAGAAAAAAATATGAGTTTAATTTATTTATTTACTTTAATTAAAACGGCATATTACCAATAGTATTCATTAAAGATAGATCAAGTAAGTATAAACATAATAATAAATACAAAAAACACGTCATATAACAGAAAAATAAAAAAATAAATAAAAAAAAAACTCCTGATACGCAAAAATTTTAAACTAATATCAAAATATTTTAAAGGGAGGCCAGATACACGATTCTGTAATAAAGTGCCTGCAACTTAATCTGAAGTTAAATCCTTGTTTTTTTTTTGAAATGGCATTGTATTTTTGTATACTTGTGGTTTAACTCCACTAAACATTAAAACTATTGTGATATATTTTTCAAGCCCTTTCATTTGATACCAAGCTCATTATATTTATATTTTTTGTGGTTTTAGTTTTCGTCGTATTGAATTATGTGTGACCTACGGCACGCAAAACGTCAATGACATCTCATTTTGAAGACCTCTGTAGCGCGGCGGGCGAGTATCCGGCTAAGATGCGAGAGGTTGCGGGTTCGATTCCCGCTGCGGGACAAATGTTTGCATGATCTGCAAATATTTTGTTACGGGTCTGGGTGTTGTGGTACCATGGTACTCGTAGTTCCTGATACCCACGACACAGGGAATCCTAGTGAGGGATCAGAGGCCCAATTCTCTAACTAAAAAAAAATAGTTAAAATAGAGTTCCGATCTTGTGTCGATGTCTTAAATGTCTGGAATGGTATTCTCTTAACTTAAAATACAACACTAATGTGATTATATCGAAATGTGACCGAAACTTAAACGATTCAAAGTTTTTTCCATAGTTTTAGCATAAGTAGATGGAGTCTCTCTTTACTCTTTCCAATTATATAACTATCCTACTCTAATGGTAGTCACCGTGAATTGAAAGTAGACTAAATTGTTATTTATGAGGGAGCAGAATACCAACTTTCTGTCAATTCACAATTCAGTCTCGATTCGGTTAACTTTCAGTGTAGTTTTAAAATAATTTAGGGAATTGGACCTCAGGACTACATTATGTACGTGACTGTGTGGGTGTTATGTTATGTTATTCGTCAAAATCCGTCACAGTTTCGAAGCTACTAGGAAACAGATGAACGAACTTACATACATAAATAGCTTGCTTTACTCCTAATCCTCCTCTGGCATTTCCGTAGTCGGGTAAAAAAAGCTTTGTTTTCTTCAGCCACAGATGATTTCATAAAAGTTTTACAAAATTTATTGTTCTTAGCAATTGGATTTTGCTAGTTTTCTTTGTTTTAACTTAGTGCATGCTCACTGTACGTTGCAAGTCTTGGAATGCGAAATTGTTACTACGACTATTATTTGTGACGTTAGCGGGTATCTTTGCCGACCTTTGACGACCTCTGTGGCGCGGCGGGCGAAGGTTTGCTTGCAACGCAGGAGGTTGCGGGTTCGATTCCTGCCTCAGAACAAATATTTGTACGATCTGCAGATATTTGTTCAGGGTGTTCTGGGTATTTTCTTTGTATAATAAAAAATATCTATCTAAGTAATGTATTGTTTTAAGTTGCCATAACACAAGCTCTGCTTAGCTTGGGGCTAGATAATGTTGTGTGAAATGTCCAGCATTTATTTATTTATCTATAATCGTCAGACATGCTTGTGCAAAGAGGTTATTTATTACCTTAACTGTGCATGTACAAGAACAATATTTTATTGTGAACAAAGTCGAAAAAACAAAGTTAACAAAAAATAACTATTTGGATGAGAGTATTTTTAATTTTATATTCATATTTTTTTCAATCTTGCTACTTCTAGATAACGTGTTTTATTTTAAAGATAATGATAATGTTATGATAGTCATTATGATCTTTCCTATTCAATATCTCTTTGGGATTTTCCAAAGACATTATATAATGATAATGTTATGATGTAATGATTATAATGATGATTTTACTTCTTTAATATCTCTTTGGATTTTCCAAAGATATTATATAATGATAGTCATGGTAAAATGATTATAATGATGATTTAACTTTTTTAATATCTTTTTGCATTTTCCAAAGATATATTAAATAAGTATGGTATCTTCAAAATAATAACACGTTATCTAATCTGATCTTAAATGGATCTGATTTTAAAGTTCACAATAATATTTTATCTACTCTCATACTGAAATATAAACATTAAAAAACTAAAAACAAAACTAAAATGACAGTCTTTATGCACAAGCCATCGAAATAAATTTAAAAAATTACATTAAGATACAGCTCTTCTATGGACAACTGTATCATAATATAACTTTTGTTCCATTACGATACACCTTCGCTTGGACCAAGGAGGTTGCAATGCTGTTTCTATACATAACCTGTGGGCGCGGCGCAACACGCTCGCGCGTATGGATTTCGGCGCTAAACGTTTACAAATAAATGCAAATATAAGCTGTAATTTTACGCAAATTTCTTTGTCAAATTAGTTTTTGTTGAAAAAATGTCTGAAAACGACAGTAGCGATACTGAAGAAAATTTTACACCACCGGACATTCTCGAAGCTGCAACGAACAAATGAACCTCTTACCGGCGAAATCTAGAAGGTATTAGGTAGGTACAATAAATGTTACCAAGACTTTAAAATATAATATTACCTATTTCATGAGATTAGATAAAGTAGTGTATGAAACTGCACATAATTTAGTCTTAAAACACTCGTGTGATGCTATAAAAAACTCGCCGACACATAAATAAATAAATAATGCTGGACATTTCACACAACATTATCTAACCCCAAACTAAGCAGAGCTTGTGTTATGGGTACTAGATAACTGATATACTTATACATTACATAGATATATTTATTTTATTATACATGTTAAATTATACATGAAAATGTTATATTATACATGTAGCGCAACCGAACCTAATTTTAGCATATCACAGAATACTTCCTATGGGTCATTCACCTTACGTTCACAGGACGTTGACCTTTATTGCTGCATAATATCACTAATTACAGCATAACAGTTTATGTCAGAGATCCCCAACTGTAATCATCTGGGTCGGGTCAATTTTGCTATCATAAGGTTACGACGATGCATTTCTACATTTTATAGGTAAGTACAGATGTACGTGCATTCCTACACTGCTTCTAGGTACAATTGTATTGACTTATAGATGTTTATCAATTTGATAGGTATTTTGATTGGTTTCGTAGGTATCATTCATAGTGCTATTTATAAACACCGGCTTATCTTTGGGGTAAGCACGCATATCTTTAGGGTATCGAGACGCTAGCGAGACGATAGTCCATTTCAACTATTGGCCATAAATTGCCATCAATTATGCATAACATTATGTTTATCAACTTTACTCTTTTGTTTAAATTTTTATCTCTTTGACATATATTTCTTAATTTTGATTTCAATGCGCATCCCAAAAATTCTTGAAATTGTTAATTATTAGGTACTATTATAATGACATGGTAATGGATGTATATACCAAGTACCTACTTATGGGAACTAAATTATTTGTATGTCATAATGTATGACTGAGTATGTTGGACGTGTGAATTATGACCATCTATGTAAAATTACCATATTCAAAACAAATAAATTATCTTTATCTTTTATCTTTATCTCACGTCTCGGGTCCTGAGGTGCGATTTTTGAACATCATCGAGTGACTAAACGTCAGTTAAATTGCCGTTAATCCCCGATTTCTAAATTTCTATATATTGAAACATGTAGAGCAACGAAGAGTTGTTCATTGTTGCGATGTAGAGTAACGAAGTGTAGTTCATTGTTGTGATGTAGAGCAACGAAGATTAGTTCATTGTTGCGATGTAGAGCAACGAAGTGTAGTTCATTGTTGTGATGTAGAGCAACGAAGTTTAGTTCATTGTTGCGATGTAGAGCAACGAAGATTAGTTCATTGTTGCGATGTAGAGCAACGAAGATTAGTTCATTGTTGCGATGTAGAGCAACGAAGATTAGTTCATTGTTGCGATGTAGAGCAACGAAGTGTAGTTCATTGTTGTGATGTAGAGCAACGAAGTTTAGTTCATTGTTGCGATGTAGAGCAACGAAGATTAGTTAATTGTTGCGATGTAGAGCAACGAAGATTAGTTCATTGTTGCGATGTAGAGCAACGAAGTTTAGTTCATTGTTGCGATGTAGAGCAACGAAGTGTAGTTCATTGTTGTGATGTAGAGCAACGAAGTTTAGTTCATTGTTGCGATGTAGAGCAACGAAGATTAGTTAATTGTTGCGATGTAGAGCAACGAAGATTAGTTCATTGTTGCGATGTAGAGCAACGAAGTTTAGTTCATTGTTGCGATGTAGAGCAACGAAGATTAGTTAATTGTTGCGATGTAGAGCAACGAAGATTAGTTCATTGTTGCGATGTAGAGCAACGAAGTGTAGTTCATTGTTGTGATGTAGAGCAACGAAGTTTAGTTCATTGTTGTGATGTAGAGCAACGAAGTTTAGTTCATTGTTGCGATGTAGAGCAACGAAGATTAGTTCATTGTTGCGATGTAGAGCAACGAAGATTAGTTAATTGATGCGATGTAGAGCAACGAAGAGTAGTTCGCGCCTCCTCCGGTGGAGATAGGCTTTTATTAGGGTTCCGTACCTCAAGAGTACCAACGAAACCACTATAGGATTTCTTAGGTGTCTGTCTGTCTGTCACAGCCTGTTTTCTCCGAACCTTTCAAAGAAGCTGAAATTTTGGTACATAATATAGAATTAGGTGACCCAATCACGGAAGTATAGTGTAAATCAACGAATTCTGATTTTGGGGGTTAATTTTGGGGGGCAAACTAGAAAATTACAAAAAAAAACCTGTGTCAGATGCATCATCTGATAATACACTCGAGAGCAATGAATCCGGGTCACTAAAGAATGTTAAAAATCTCGGAAACTAAAAATGATAGATTAATGCAATAAATTGTATTTAATAGACAATGTAATACTCCTTAAATGAAGGTAAAAAAAATATGAGTCACCATACATTTTATTAACACAAAATTACATAAAGAAAAAAACTGCTGATCTCTCCTTAAAACAAAAATAGGAAACATTAAATTTTTGAACTTTATTACGATTTTCTTGAATTTTAATACTTCGTATTGCCTCCTCGTGCTTCCATTACTGCGTTTACGCAGAAAAAAAACAACAAAAAAACAGAAATCAAACAATGATAAATGACAGATTACAAACAAAAGCAAAACCAAATGCTGTAATTTCGTAGTTCCATCTTCGAAAGTGGCCCTTTTTCAAATTTGATTTTTTTATGATATAACTTTACAATAACTAAGAAGTTTTAATACCTTCATTTAAGGAGTATTACATTGTCTATTAAATACAATTTATTGCATTAACCTAGCATTTTTAGTTTCCGAGATTTTTAGGATTCTTTAAGTGACCCGGATTCATTGCTCTCGAGTGTATATCAAACGAAAGAGCTCGTTATGAGAAATACAAACATTTAAAAAAAGAGTTATTGCTTAGTTTAAAGGATAATAAAGAAAATAAGCAAAAATTTACCACCGAAACTACTGAGCCAAAACTATTGAAAAAAATCTGAAATATTGGGCCTTACTCAAACTTTACAGTAAAAGCTAAATGAAAATCCTAAATCTTCAAATGCCTATACGAGAAACGGAAAATACTCGTAATGAGAAAATGTGTATAAAATTGTGTTAATTTACTAATAAGTTAATTGTTGTTTTGGTTACTATGTTAGCCTACTTGTACGGAACTCTCTCGATGTGAGTCCGATTTGCACTTGACCGGTTTTTTTTTAAATTCATATATCTCAAGTTTTTGTTCAGTTGCTAACCAAAGCAAATCACGGAGTTTATTTTGGGTTTCACCACGGAAGAATGAATGTCAATGGAAGTAAGATTTAAAGCCAGCGTTTTTTAATTGTATCCGTCTCATTCTTATCAATGAATGTTTTAATGTGTTGGAATGAGAAAAGCATTTAGAAATCTGTTCTTATTTTATTTGCATCGTACCAGGTACTTGGGTCCATTTATGACGTCACACACCACATTACATCAAATTGAAGAGGTCCAGCTAAATATCTAAATCACCTTGTGATTTAGGACATTTTCGTGTATTCGGGTTATGTTTACATGTGAACGTCGTTTTGACAGGAGAGAAAAATTATAAAATTTTGTTGTAATACTGCGACTTACAATTAAAATTACCATAAAAAGGCAAGCAAACTAACAACAAATGGCATGTGCAGTGCCGGGATGTAAATCCTATTCCTCCACGAGACAAAACAATGATGTGAATATAAGTTTCCACCGGTAGGTAAGTTATTTTGTTTAGGTAGGTAATTGTAGATTAGGGGTTTAGGGGTCAGGGTTATATGTGTTTGGGGGCTATTTGTATACCAAAGTACCATCACATAATCCTGTTTTATAAGGATTCCTAGTCATTTTTATGCAAAAAATACAAATAGTATTGGTTATCATAGTGTTGTACCAATGCACCTGATACGATCGACTATCGATAGATTTTACGCATATAAACTACGCGGCTATCAAAATGGGGTGGAACCTTTTCAAAGTAAATATTTTAGTCTTATCGTTGCGTTTTTCTTTCAGGAGTATTCCTTTCAATTCTTCCCTCAAGGTATTATTCATAAAAAAAATGGCTAGAGGCTATTAATTAACAAACCAGATTGGATCCCTAACGATGGACGAATCTGTACCAAACATTTTATTCGAGAATACTTTGTAAAAAAAAATGATGATTTGAAATGGCGGAGATTAGAGCCTGATGCAGTACGCACGCTCTTCTTACCGCTAAGTCAACAATCCAGTCATCAAGTCAAAGTAAGATTCTACTCCAACATTAGTTTTCAAGTTAGAATAAGTATATTTTTGTCTAATGTAATGCTTGTTTATTTATAGTAACATAACATAGCGCCCAATAGTCATATACGTTATCCTGATCCCACACTAGGATTCCCTGTGTCGTGGTTATCAAGAACTACGAGTACCATGGTACCATAACACCCAGATCAGGAACAAATATTAGCAGATCATACAAATATTTGTCCCATAGCGGGAATTAAACCCGCAACCTCTTGCATCTCAGCCGGTTACTTGCCCGCCGCGCCATAGTGGTTATATATATCTGCTTAAATTGTTTATAAATGTCTAAACAAGACTCGCTCGTCACACCTTTGCTACTCAGCACTCACTTGACCATCGGTCGACTCAGCTTGAGTTTTTGAGTTCTGAACGTTCATCTATACAAAAACATCTTCATCTTACTTTACGGCATCCACGGGAGGAGAAGGAGGGGTCTATTTTAGGCCGGACACACCACGGCAGTTATGTGTACCTATCTAGTAAGCTACTGTAAATAAAAAAATAGTGTGTTTAGATATTATGGTTTTATTTGATACCTGCCTCGCGTATGTGCAAATTTTGTATTTTGAATATAGTACCTAGGGCCGGTTTCTTGTAACTGTTGGAAACCATCAACGATGAAATTAACTATTTAATCATCATCATAGTCAATTATTTTATCGACAAAAAATATTTACCTACGATGTTCCCTTCACTAGGGAAAACTTCAATTGCCTATGACAAATATTTAGCGGTACGGAAAGGAAAACAGACTGTTCTATGACAATACATTTGTCTATCTCTAACATAGTGCCTTCTAGTATAGGTGTAAGAAGCAACACACTATAAACATCAGCAGCTATTTTAGTTGTACTTCCATGGATTTCTTCTTCCATGGGTTTCACACATGTCATGTTGACGTGTGGGTGTCAGCAGGGCGATTCTAAAACGTCGGAAACGTATTAGAATCGTTGACGACCTCTGTGGCGCGGCGGGCGAAGGTTTACCTGCGAGGTTGCGGGTTCAATTCCCGCCTCGGAACAAATATTTGTAAGATCTACAGATATTTGTTCAGGGTGTTCTGGGTATTTTCTATGTATAAAAAAATTTATCTATCTATGTAATGTATTGTATTAAGTATATCAGTTATCTAGTACTCATAACACAAGCTCTGCTTAGCTTGGGGCTAGATAATGTTGTGTGAAATGTATTATATTCATATTATATTAATTTTTTCATGTATTTATTTTATTTTTTTTGTTTTCGATCGTATTCGTTAGTTTTTCATTTCGATATGGTAAGTAACTAAAATAATTTTCTAACAATTTTCTCTAGTAAAACAATATTTATTGCTTTACATAATACAATATTTATTGTTTCTTACTGTGTTTAACTAGAAAAAAATTGTTTTAGCTACTTACCACATCGAAATGAAAACCTAACGAATCCGGTCGGAAACGTTTCCGACGTTTTAGAATCGCCCTACTGCTTTACAATGACACTGGCATAATGCATCACACACGTAGCAGATGCGGTAATATTTTATATGCGTATAAAAACTTATCGCATCTGAAGGTATCACACACGTAGCAGACACGATAATATTCGTAAATGATACATTCACACGGAAACCTTTAAACTGTATTTCAATTTGTATACACAGATTTTATCTGTCCATCTTTTGATATATTTCGGTGCCTACAGACGCTTGACGGTAAAATATAAGTGATCTGCTACGTGTGTGTTGCTCCTTGAGTTTAGTATAGAGAGCGATATGGACAGATACGCGCTCAGATACAGATATCTTACCGCATCTGCTACGTGTGTGACACATTTCATTTGCTTTTTACCTCTCCAAGATTAGAAGGTTCGCGACCCACCTTCACACTGAGCCTTCACACCAGTGTTAAGGTAGGGAAATTAAATTCCCCGCCTTATAGAAAGTGATAGGCAGTTAGTTTTCCGTTTTGCTGCCGAATTCTCAAAAAAATATAAGATAAATTCGTTCGCGACCCACCTTTACACTGAGCCTTCACACCAATGTGAAGGAGGGGAAATTAATTTCCCCGTCTTCACACTTAAGGTATTTGCTGTAGATGCTTAACATAACCATCAGCATCATCATCAACCTGTAGATGCCCTGCTGTACATGGGCCTCCCCTCTAGAATGCCACGAAAACCAGTCTTGAGCCAGTTCCATCCAAAGACTTCCTGCAACGTTTATAATGTCTTTAGTCCATCGAGTGGAGGGCCTTCCTCTACCGCGTCGTCCGGTTTGTGGTCGCCACTCGAGAGCCTTTATTCCCCTATGGTTGTCAGTTCTGCGTGCTATATGATATGCCCTTTGCCACTTCATAACTTGCTAACTCTGAGAGCTATGTCGGTGATCTAGGTTAATTAAACAAAATTTGGCGTTTGTTTTTGTTTTTCTACCAGTCATTGAATGGCGTACGGCCGCACGGGAGGGTACAGAACGACCTAATAGTGTGCATTATTTAAATAAAAATACAAACTAATTAAGCCTAACGTGAAGATAGTCCGATGTTAGGTACTAAAGTGAATATCAAAAAGTTAATAAATCACACCGGTCCTACAGTGCCGGGAAAAGCAAACGTTGACGTTTTCATTCTCTTATTTTTGAGGACTGGGGGAGTCACGGGTCTAAATCTTAGTTCCCGTGGCACCCCCAGGGGTATCTTTCAGGGGTGTCATGGGTCCGGAATGTTCTTGGTAACCAGCGCACAGGTGATCGTTGCGAAACGCGGCCAGAATCGCTGGAAATATGCCGGTTACGTAACAATTGTGTAGGTATTTGTTGCAGGTATTTATTTATTATTGTAATTTATTTATTTATTTAACTATACTAAAACTACATTATGCAGGGAATATTAACATTATAATAACATCTTTCCAATAAAATGAATAAACAGTCAAATAATGTCTGCCTCTATGCTAGAACCCCCCATCTAATATAATCATCAACAATGCCATTGAGTCGCTGCGGGAACAGCTCTCCATTGAGCGGGGCAGAGAAGGTGCTCAGATCCATATCCTTGTCCACCATGGGCGCGTTCTTGGCTTCCACAGTCACGATGGGCAGGATCAAGACGGCTACGCAAAGACCGTAAGGCAATGTCTGCAAAAATAAAGATTGATCGAGTTTAAAATATTTTAAAATATTTTTATTTTATATTTTTTTTGCGGCTTCCTTATCCATATGGACTTAGCGTCAGCAATGCTACGAGACAGATAATGGATGGATAAGGAAAAAGTTTTTCGTTCCTCGTAAGATCCGAGAGGCTATCGAGATTAGTCGACTGCCTAACTTCAACAGGGATAGAGAATGGGCTCTACCATAGGCTTGGAAATCCTGTCTTTATTGGACGTACGACAGTGAAGGGATTGAGCCTGATAGAGACACTGTTAGTGTAGCCTGTCTGGCCACTCCTGGCGCGCCCGGTGGTTGCGACGCGAGTGGCAGCGACGATGATGGAGCACCGCAACCCGACCGGTATGACGTCACCGAAGAACGTGTGATGACGCGGACACAAGCACTCCCCCCACCCCCGCGCCGGACGACCCGAGCGGAGCGAGCTCAGAGACGCAGTGCGAGGAGGGACGCGGAGGGAGTTTAGCGCGGATTCTATACCCACCCTGATGAAGACCCTCGATTAGGGTCGAAACCTGTTGGTGCTTCCACCAACATATCGGTACGTGAAAATTTCCCGTTTTTCAAAATGAATGAATGAATGAATGTAACGAAAGTTACTTTAGTAAAATAAGACCGATAATGCTGTATTTCTTCTTCTATGGAAAATGCTTATCAACGTGTTACGTAGATGTCAGTGGTACCACGAGATGGACAAGATACAGCGAGTTTGCAAGGTAAACATCAAAAACAATTAAAATTTAAAAATCCCATTACAAATTCACTTTAGTTCGTTACGAAGCACGAACGGTCATTTTTGACATATATTTTAAAAAGTGCTACAAGCTGGATGATACTGATAATCGTGCTACGTAGACATCAGTGCTGCTACGAGCAGGAAGATACTGACTAAGACGGTCGTAGTATTCCAAGATGGACAACGAAAATTTGATTAAATTGGTACTAGAAATCACTGCACGCGTCATGTTGGTACTGACATGTATGAATAGCACGTCACGGGACTGTACGGTACGGTACGGAACTTTCGGTCACGTGTCGGCACTGATGTGTGCGGATCGGCCTGTACTACATAGACGTCAGAGGTGCTACGACCAGGAAGATACTGATAATTGTGCTACGAGATGGAACATGCTGATCAACCTCGACTGCTCTATTCGTTGCCTTGTTTAAAGAATTCACCTCTTTCAACTCAAAGTCAAAGTCGGCTCTTGAATATGCTTCCTCGGGATCTACCCCTAGCCTCTTCAATGCCTCGCTGAACTGTGTGTAGTAGTGATCGATCAGCCTCTGGTAGTATTTTCTTCGGAACTCTTCGTCAGTTGCCGTGAAGATGAAGTAAAGTAGGTCATTGATAGGACATCCGACTAGGACCGTTTGGAAGTCCACGGGAATCACTTCGAGGCTGCCGTCCTGAAGCATTATAATAAGTGAATTAGTAAAGTGAGTTTTCAATTATCATGCACGATGTATTATGATTAGGTAAAGGCATTGAAACTTCTCTCGTATTCCTTTCGGTTCTTTTTTAATCACCCATCCTCAGATGGCTTTAAAAGAACCAGTGTGTCGAAAGGCGTGAACCGCAGACTACTAACATGCGAAAGTTATGATGTAATTAGATGGATAGGTGATATTATTATATAATTGCACACCATAAATACAATACAATTAACGAAACAAACGTTTGTTCGGTATTGGCCCCTTTCTGATTTTGTCTACAAACTGCTAAATCCATACAAACTGTAGATTTTCGCACCCTTTTCGGAATCATCTACGTTTTATTAGTACTTCGCCTACTTTCACTGTTTGCCCCCCTTTACTGAAAGAATCATCACCAATAAAACAATTTATTCATTTTAATAAAAAAAAAAAATTCGTGTTTGTGCAAAATTGAAATTATGTCACTATATTTATTTGTTTTTCGTCCGATATAATACTTAGTGGTATATAGTGGTATATGGCCAAAGCACACCGGATGCGTATGCAGCGCGTCAGCACGTAACGTAGACACGCGCGTAGAGACGCGTGTGGACCCCTGGCACGCCGTCCACGCTTACGCGTTTGTTTGGTGTGACGTCCAACGGGGAATGTTCCAATGGGAAGTTCGGGTTTCCTTTATTGTCCATACATAATTAAACTACTAATAACTTGACTCACTTTTGGCCTGGCCGAGAGGCAACTATGCCTGACCTTGTGACTCAAAGTCAAAGTCAAAGTCAAAAATAATTTTATTCATTGAAATCACAAGGATCATTTAGAATCGTCTTGGCTTACAAAAATGGTCCGTCTTACCACTAGATGAGAAGCGCCTGTGTGTTGCCTCGGAGCAAGGAGTTGCTGATACATAGTAAATAAGAACTTAAAAACCTTAGGAAGGTAGTCAAAAGTAAATAAACATCAGCAAAAATATAGACAGCACACGCTACGCTTGTTATACTTATGAATAATAATCTAATAGAAACATGTAAATAGATAAGAACAGATATTGCAAATTTCCATTTTAGCAGTCGAGGTGCAGAGTGACATCAGGCCACGCGGCTTTATCATTTATATAGTGTGTGTATATACCCTAGACTCTAGGCCATAGAGTCTAGGGTATATACACACAGTAGAAATCGTAATTGTATACATTGATATTAATGAATCAAACTGCGCACATCATTAGTTCTAACCCTTTTAAATTACATATCATCATCAGCCCATAGAACCCCACCACTGGACAAAGGCCACCTCCATAGAATGCTATTGGTCTCAGGTCACCCCCATTCATAATTGACTTCCTACCTTTATAATTTCTTTAAGTTTTACCTACCTACCTTTAATTTTTTTTTGCGTTGTCCGTTTTGTATTTGCCACTCGAGAACTTTTATTCCCCAACGGTCAGTTATGCAAGCTATATAGCCTGCCCATTGCCACTTCAACTTGTTAATTCAGAGAGCTATGTCGGTGATCTTGGTTCTTCTCTTGGATCTCCTCATTTTGGTTTCTATCTCGTAGTGGAACTCAAAGCATAGCTCTCTGAATAGCCCGCTTTGAGCTTGTGTATGTGGTAAATAGTTAGCGATCACGTCTCAGGGCCATAGATCATCACCGACAACATGCAATTGTAAAAGTCAATAAAAAAAAAGCTTTTGATGAACTAACTGGCCTTTGAATGAGTTTGATGTTATTTATTTTAAAATCAAGAGGCTTCATACCTTCAACTGTATATGCATCAGATTGCTCGGCTTGTAGTCTCCATGTGTGATCACAGATTGCTTCTTCGGTTGGCAGAACTCCCAAATACCTCGGTTCAACATGAATTCTTCCAAAAACCTTTTCAACTTATCCTTATTCTCTTCCTTCGTCACATCAAGTGCATTCTTTATCAGTTTTTTAAAATACGCCTGATGATGTACATTTTTCTTAAATTCCACTTTGAGTTTCTCTTTATCTTTCTCAAACTCCTCAGGGTCGTTGTTCTGATACGCAATTGATAGAGCATGGAATTTCGCCAGTTCCTTTATAGAAGTCGAAGCGTATGCCCAGTCTACTGTTTGCAGACGGTCGTGAGTTGTGAAGCCTTTGCTCACCAGATTTTCCAAAACTAAGGTTTCTTCGTACTCTTTAGAGTTGCAAGCGTAGAACTTGGGTATTTTCAGCCTATGCTCTTTACTGATGCTATTCTTATCTTCTAAGTCATGGTACACCTTCATTATTTTCGTGTACATGAAGTTTTCAGTCTCGTACATTTGCAAAGGGTTTTGTGCGCGTAGTTTCTCCCCCGCTGCAGCTACTTTGGCGAATAAGCTTATAGTTTCATCCTTTTTAGTCAAAGTAGCTATGAAAAGATGAGTGGTATAGTTTGCTCCTTCGGTAGAGATAGGAGTGACTTTAAAGTCACTATCGTAGTCATTTTCTTTAACGATCTTTTCGATTAAATCACGGCAAATTTGTTTTGTATTTTCTACGTCCCCCATGGCTCACGTATCGAACAGAACTGGTACACAAACAAACTATCACGCTGATACTGTAGGTTTTATAATGACCTTCGCAGCAAAATGTAGTGATTATCATAGGTAATATACCTTATATACCCAGTGATTATATTGTAAATACATACATTGAACGATATGAATGTACGTGCACGCTAATCTCACATTCAACCAACTAATCTACCACCAACCAAAGTTACCACAGTCTTACTAAATCAGCTCTTTACCTACATGCAAAGTATTTTTAGAGTTTTGTACCTCCAATAGTACCAACGGAACCTTTATAGGGTCACTGTCGTACTTAACAAAAAAAGTTGAATTTAGCTATATACAGAGTAAAGGCCAAAGCACACCGGATGCGTATGCAGCGCGTAACATTGATACGCGTGTCTCTACGTATGTCGACTGAGGGCTGGTTTTTTTTCTGTATGCAGCAGATCTAGCACTTATTTTCTAACGGTCTGTCTCATAATCATTTTCTAAACCTATTTTAGGCTTTTGTTTTCTTCTCTTTGTTGTAAAATGTCATACGTCAAAACAAGACAAAAGCTATTTTAACTAAAATAGGTTAGAGTATTGGTTTTTCTTAAACCTTTTAAAATAGTGCTTAAAAAATTCGTCAATATTCTTACTGTGCATCACTTAAGGCAGTACCCCGACCAAACACGGCGTCAAGCTGTTTTTTTCAAGCCTCTCTCCTCGTTAAATAAAGCAAGTAGAAAAAAAAAAAAAGTCACCACATTTATTTGACATTTTGTCATCAAGTTCCACGATTGGAAACATTGAAATAAATCATGATTTTGTAAATCTTCTCTTGAATTTCAGGTTACTGATTTTTTTGTTTACACAATTGGATAGTTAATTTAATAGTAGAATTATTACACGATTATTTTTTTTTTAAATGGGTTCTCTTTATTTTTTGTGAATTATATTTCATGAATCCGTGCGAATCTGGCTGTGCGGAAGGAGCAGACCAGTCAGCCGCCGGTTCTCGGACGGACGGCTAGATGGCAGTACTATAAGAACGGACTACATAGGTGTCACTAAAATAAATAATTTGCGATGTATTGTAGAGGCGAACACCTCAAGGTCATTCGGTCAGGGTAGCGCCTTAACATACAATATCGGCATTTATTCACTGTGTTTTGTTTATTCAAAACATAGGATTATAAAAATATCGCGTCCAATAAAATACCTACTAAATATAAGTCACTGTGTAGAAGGTAGGTGAGAATTTTATAATGAAAATAACTAAGTATACTAAAACTACCATATACAGGGAGTATCTACTTAATAAAAACATATTTAATAATACATTGCTATTTACAATTAAGTTAACATAGTTGTACAATACAGTCAAATAATGTCTGCCTCTATGCTAGAACCCCCCATCTAATATAATCATCAACAATGCCATTGAGTCTCTGCGGGAACAGATCTCCATTAAGCTGGAAAGAGAAGCTGCTTATATCCATGTCCTTGTCCACCTTGGGTGCGTTCTTGGCTTCCACAGTCACGATGGGCAGGATCAAGACGGCTACGCAAAGACCGTAAGGCATTGTCTGCAAAAATAAAAAAATGCTGGACATTTCACACAACATTATTTAGCCCCAAGCTAAGCAGAGCTTGTGTTATGGGTACGAAATAACTGATATATTTAATACAATGACATTACATAGATAGATATTTTTTATTATACATAGAAAATACACAGAACACCCTAAACAAATCTGCAGATTGTACAAATAATTGTTCCGAGGTGGGAATCGAACACACAACCTCCTGCGTCGCAGGCGAACCTTCGCCCGCAGCGCCACAGAGGTCGTCAAATAAAAGAAAGATTAAGTTTAAAGTAAAACTAGCACTACGTGGCTACTTCTTCTTATCCAGATAAGTTTAGACCCAAGTTCACGAACAAATAAACGAGCGTTGACCGTAACCATTGGTAAAGATGACAGATAATTTATGAAAGCATCTGTCAAAAAGAATTGGTTAGGCTAAACCTTAGAATAAGGACTGAACTTCAGTCTTTATTCTAAGGGCTAACCAGTCGTTTAACCATCTGTTTATGTGAACAGTGGTCTAAACGTTACGTGGTCTACTAGTCCGATGAACGAGGCAATTCTTTGTATGCACACCCTAACAATAATTCCTCTGTCGCTGAAACTTTGCTATGTTATAAAGTAAGGTTTGTAGATTACGGTTGACAAGTAATCTAGGATTATTTTAAATTTTAAATTAGGTATTTCTACCTAAACATGAAAATCACTAATAACTTTCGGTGGAAAATTGCTCTGTCCAATATTCCTTCGGTATATGTTAGTATACATTAATAAGTATAGATATGTAACGGTATCCAGGAATATTTCGATTTCGGTGAGGCAGAAATTAAAGAATATCTGTTTTTTTAACACAACTTTTCCAGGAAAATTACTGTCAGTTTTTATTTTTTTGTACGTGTAAGGTTGTTTAAACGAATCGCCTTGCAGAGTTATCTAAAAGATTTGCCTTTTCGTTCATAGCATTATGGTTTTTTGGAAATAACTTTCGGTGGAAAATTGCTCCGTCCTTTTTTATTCATTTATTAAATAACAGCTTTTTAAAGTATCCAATAAAATTTCAGCGTCGCATACGCATTTTAGACTATCAACATTACGCGCACAGCCACCGGGAGCTACTTTTACTATTTCTTGAGACAATAGTTTTGATCAATGAGAATCAATATATATATAAGGCAAATATCACTCACCTACTTGCTGACTCATCATGATATCTCAAGAACTAAATAATAATATATAATGTTTCTTTCGGCTTCAGCAGTGCTTGTAAGTTTAATATTTGTATGAAAAAAGTTAGAGCCAAATTGAACCTAAGGCCTACGCGTTACAGCATATGACATCACATAGAAGTTCGAATTTGAAAGCCGAAGCAAAATTGTAAAGCTCCTCAGACGAATAAAAATGAGAGACAGAGTCGTCGTGAACAAACAGCTACAGAGGGTCCACTCAGAAAATAGCGCCATTTCTGGTAAGCACACATTGACTTTACGTTTACATGTATTCTCACGCAATCTCGAGCAGAGCTCAGTCGCGACTATAATAGCGAGTGCAGGCATTTGTCACTTGTTAACAAAATGAGTAGCGGTATTATTACGCTTGCAGTGTATTTGGTTGTTTAAATACAACCAAATGCAATCGTTCTTCACCTTTCCAAACGAGATTGTTTGTAACTTGTTCCAACTCCTAATAAACTACTCCTTTTCAAAATTCTGAATGAATACAGTAGCAACCTTAGTGAGTCAGGCAAGTTTAGGTAATTATTTTCAAGGATGGTGGGAGCGGACCTTCTGTCTTTTTTTATATTTTGTGGTCTTACCTAAACTGTCAAATGTAACTTCGATCATTTCTTCTTCGATGCGTCGGCTGTTTTTATGACGACTTCTAGGTGGCCAGTATGTTACAATTCATTTCTAACGAGATTTAAAAAAGTACAACTTTACATACAAAATAAGCTTGCCAAGTGCGAGTCGTAAGTACTCGAGTAGGCGTGCTGACTGACGGTTTTGAATGTGGTAGTTTTCCATGATTTTGATATATTTCCAGTAATTTATTTTAATTTTTTATTCAAAAACGAGTTGAGTGTCCCTGGGAGAATTTTCAATAGCGTGATAGTTTTGATTGTTTTCACAGTCACTCGCGATAACTTTCGTTCAATTCTTCATCGTATTCTCAATATTCTTATTTTTTCCACATCTTTTTTACGTTATTTTGGAGATAAGTTTAAGAACAGCTACTTTTAGGTGTTTTTTTTTCGTTGTAAAAGTGATAAAAAAGTTGCTCATAGTATCATCCAAAAAAAACAGAACCTCGATAACCAAAAACGGAATGCGGATCTCTAAGCAAAAAAGCTGTGTCAAAAAAGGAAAAGCGGTGTATCTGGCAGCCCTTGCGCAGAGCGCATGCGTGGTGCGATGCCCCGCTCTATTATCAGAGGCTCAAGCACGAATATCTAAAGTTACCGAGACACGATCGTAAACTTCAAATATCAACTCACAAATATTTAAAACTTCATGTTACTCCGGTGTCACTGGCCAATATTTGACGTTTGAGATCGTCTCGATAGCGTCTCGGTAACATTAATTGTTTGTGCTGAGCCCACAGAAACCCGCGCGGTACGAAAATTGTCTAAGTATTAAAAATGTTGATATTTAAAAGTTTATGTGTTTAGGCGAAATTTTATTGGATAACTTACAATTCTATTATAATAAGGTATACTGTAACTAACAAATGAATAAAAAAGGACGGAGCAATTTTCCGCCGAAAGTTATTTCCAAAAAACCATAAAGCTATGAACGAAAAGGCATATCTTTTAGATAACTCTGCAAGACGATACGTTTACAAACTTACACGTAAAAAAAAACTGACTGAGCAATTTTCCTGAAAAAGTTGTGATAAAAAAACAGATATTCTTTAATTTCTGCCTCACCGAAATTGAAATATTCCTGGATACCGTTACATATCTATACTTATTAATGTATACTAACATATACCGAAGAAATTTCAGACTGAGCAATTTTCCACCGAATGTTATAAGTGATTTTCATGTTTAGGTAGAAATACCTAATTTAAAAATAAAAAAGATCCTAGATAACTTGTCAACCGTAATTTATAAACCTTACTTTATCACACTGCAAAGTTTCAGCGACTGAGGAATTATTGTCAGGGTCAAACCCCTCACTGACTGGACTATACTACGAGGTTGAAAATACTTATCTTCGTGCTACGTAGACGTCAGTTGTTCTACGAGTAGGAAGATACTGATAATAATAATTGTGCTAGTCTGTTCTGAAAGACAATCGTCGTGGCCTACTAAAACCATAATTAGGAGCTGGTTTCTTTCTGTCGGCATTTTGAATCATAAACTAAAGAAAATAGTAACAATAATAATAGGATCAAAACGGAACAGGCGCTTTTGTATTGCCCGCTAAATCATCGTGAGTACGCGTCTATGTGTGAGCGCGCCTGTTATCGCTTGTTATATTGAGCTGGCCTTCTGTACCTATATATTTTGTGATTAAGTACAGCAGCGCCCTCTACAGAACATAACACCCAACATACGTAGATATACGTAGATGTCAGTTGTGCTACGAGGTAGAACATGATGATCAAATTCGATGGCCCTATTCGTTGCATCATTTAAATAATGGATCGTGAAATCACCTCTTTCAACTCAAAGTCAAAGTCAGCTCTTGAATATGCTTCCTCGGGATCTACCCCTAGCCTCTTCAATGCCTCGCTGAGCTGTGTGTAGTAGTGATCGATCAGCCTCTGGTAGTATTTTCTTCGGAACTCTTCGTCAGTTGCCGTGAAGATGAAGTAAAGTAGGTCATTGATGGGACATCCGACTTGGACCGTTTGGAAATCCACGGGAATCACTTCGAGGCTCCCGTCCTGCATTACAATAAGTGAATTATTAAAGTGAGTTTTTTTTTCATGTTATTACAACACCCAGACCGGTAACAAATATTTGCAGATCATGCAAACATTTGTCCCAAACGTTTGCAGCGGGAATCAAACCCGCACCTCTTGCGTCAAATAATCAATAGCTATTTGTTTTTCGTCAAATAAAACATTGTGTTCATGGGTTAAGATAGTAAGCATTATTATATAAGTAGGTAATTAGGCAGAAGTAGATATCTTAGATAAAATATATGTGTTTGTATTTGTACCTAGGTTTTTGTATTATCAAAATATGTGCAATGTCATCACTAATCATCAGTTTCAGGTAAATATTTTGTAAACAGGATAAAAAGGCTTGGAAAACTATACTAAGTAGGTAGATAGCGCCGTTAGAAAACAAGCGCTGATTAGCTCCTACTGTAACATTACGTAACGTTATTTTTATAGATTTTAAGAAATTATCAAACAAAGGCAAGTTTTTGATACAACGGAAACTGTTTTTCCTGAATAAAGAATAGAATAAGAGATAATAATAGATACTAAATTCATTTAATTTTATTTTCTAGTGTTTTTTTGAGTAACATCCTGTTGTTTTGGTGGCAGTTTAACCGGTGCCGGAATGAAATAATTTATTGCGTGACTTTTCAAAGGGATGATAATTTACCACCTATAGCAAATGCATAAGCCGTACGAAACACAAATAAAAAAAAACTAGTTTCTGTTAATACTACAGAAACTGTTTTCCCTAAATAAAGAATAGAATTAGAGTAAAGGTTCCTAACATCATAAGTAAAGTAAACACTTGTGAAGTCAATTCTAAACTCGTTAAAGTTGTTTACACATAATTAAGATAATTTCTAGTGTGCATTGTTGTTAAGGCTTTTGTAATCTGAACAACAATTTGCTATAAGTACTAAGTACCTAGTCGTATAAGTGGACAAATCGATTTCCTCAATTCACATACTGTTAGATATACTAACACAGTGAATTAAAATGAGCACAAGAAATAACTTTAAAAAAACTGACATTCATATCTTACACATGACTTTTTTTTTTGCTGGACATTTCCACACAACTTTATCTAGCCCCAAGCTAAGCAGAGCTTGTGTTATGGGTATACTAGATAACTGATATACTGAGTACAATACATTACATAGATAGGTATTTATTATTATACATAGAAAATACCCAGAACACCCTGAACAAATATCTGCAGATTGTACAAATATTTGTTCCGAGGCGGCAATCGAACCCGCAACCTCCTGCGTCGCAGGCGAACCTTCGCCTGCCGCGCCACAGAGGTCGTAAAACATTACTCAACATACACACATACATATCCATATGTATATCATAATATCCATATCTTTTCAATGCATTATAAAAATCAATTTTGATCTGCACTAAGTATAAGATAACAACCTTTATGTTTTGTTGTATTTGGTTTAGCCGTTCTTGAGAAAAAGCGTCTTGACTTGACAGACAGATAGACAGACAGAAAACAAATTTACCATATAAAGGTCTCGTTTTTTCCTTTTAAAGTACGGACATTGAGGACTAAAGAATGATTGTAAGACGAATCATCAAAGTAAGCCAAAGCCATGTTTATTCTTCCAGGCTTGGTCGCGTTGGAGCAGTAATTTTAGTTTATTAGAAGATTCAAAATAATCCTTTTGATTTTAATGAATAAAAGTCTTTTAATTTGATTTGATTTGAAGGACTAAAAATGGGAATTTTGTTATTATTACAATCTCGTTCAAAAATTTTTTTTTACTACAAACAAATACTAGGTATCTACAAAAATATACAGCATAATAATAAAATAAATGACCCAAGGCTCGGGAGTAAATAGAAACCGAGTTTTAATGGTTTTTAGCGCCGTGTGTTACACTCTACTTTTCACTACGATTGCGAGAAAATAAAATAATCCAATACAATATGAAATAGTTTATTTTTCAATTTGCAATTAGAGAAAAATTCTAAAGATTTCGCGCCAATGTCTTTTTTTTTATTTCTTCTGTAGCCGCAACGCATTGCATGCATTCTACCAAAGAGATCGCCGACTTTAGTTCCATTTTCAAAAATAAAATGTTGTTCTTTTTTTATGAAACAGTAATAAAGTCGAGTCTTGATTCATGATTATTCTACTTATGACTAAAGACTTTTTCGTTTTTGTAGGCTCATTGTCATTTGACAGACAAAAGTAAAAAAATAAAAAACTTTTTCCCCTAGAGGAAGAAATGCAATTTTTTCTTCGCCCTGGGCCCCAATTCTACTAAACAAATTGTGTTAGAATGGTTAATGAATTATCTCAAAATTGACACTTTTGACACTTTTGCTATATTAAAAGTGTAAATTTTTAGATAATTCATTAACAATTCAATTTTTTTTTTTGTTTAGTAGAATTGGTGTTAGCCCTGGTACGCCATAATGACGGACTTTTTGAGCAACAGGAGTGAAAAAAGCATTATAGTTAAAAAAATATTTCAAAACGGTAAACTTCCGGCCGCGGAGCAAGCGATCGGAGGCTAGGGTTGCAGAGATAGGAACCTCCTAACGATGTGTACCGAGTCCAGGAGTACTATTATTATTATTATTGAAGGACTAAAAACCGGTCATTAAATGAGTTTGATGAGCTTTTTCATTTTTAACCGACTTCCCAAAAAAGGAGGAGGTTCTCAATTCGGTTGTATTTTTTTTTTTTTTTTTTTTTTAATGTTTGTTACCGCATATCTCCGGCGTTTATGAACCGATTTGGAAAATTCTTTTTTTATTTGGATAGATACTTCCAGATTGGTCCCATTTTTTTCAAAATCCAGTTCTGATGATGGGATCCATGAGGAATTGAGGGAACTCCTCAAATATTGTAGGCATACATATGGCGATTTTGATATTTTCAGCAACAAACCAAGCATTTGCATTCAAAAAGTATAATAATCCTTTCACCACTATGGTTCTTTCATCATTTTTTTTTTCATCCAAATATTTTGTCAAATACTATGGCGGAAGTCGGTTTTTTAAATGAAAAGTTATTAAATACCTAACTTAATTCAAAATTAAGAAGCTCCATACCTTCAACTGTTTATGCATCATATTGCTCGGCCTGTAGTCTCCATGTGTGATCACAGATCGCTTTTTCGGTCGGTAGTACTGCCAAAACGCTTCTTGTTTCAACATGTATTCCTCCAAAAACCTTTTCAACTTATCCTTATTCTCTTCCTTCGTCACATCAAGAGCATTCTGTACAACTGTCTCAAAATACGCCTGATGCTGTGCATTCTTCGTAAAGTCCACTTTGAGTTTCTCTTTATCTTTCTCAAACTCAACAGGGTCGTTGCTCTGGTACGCTATTGATAGAGCATGTAATTTCGCCAGTTCCGTCATAGAAGTTGAAGCGTACACCCAGTCTACTGTTTGCAGACGGTCGTGAGTTGTGAAGCCTTTGCTCACCAGATTCTCCAGAACTAAGGTTTCTTCGTACACTTTAGGGTTGCAAGCGTAGAACTTGGGTATTTTCAGCCTACGCTCCTCACTGACGCTATTCTTGTCTTCTAAGTCATGGTACACCTTCACTATTTTCGTGTAGAAGAAGTTTTCAGTCTCGTACATCTGCATAGGGTTCTGGGCGCGTAGTTTCTCCCCCGCTGCAGCTACTTTGGCGAATAAGCTTATAGATTCATCCTTTTTAGTCAAAGTAGCGATGAAAAGATGAGAGGTATAGTTTGCGCCTTCGGTAGAGATAGGAGTGACTTTAAAGTCACTATCGTAGTCATTTTCTTTAGCGATCTTTTCGATAAAATCACGACAAATTAGTTCTGTATTTTCTACGTCTCCCATGACTCGCCTATTGAATAGAACTGGTACACAAAACAACGTTTTAACTATCACACTGATACAGCGGTTTGTATTATGACATCATACCTAGCTAAATTGAAAAATTGTATCTACGAGTCGACCTTCAGAGCAAATCGTAGTGATTATCCTTAATTATACCCGGTGATTATATAGTAAACAGATAGATAATTCAACGATTTAAATGTACATTCACGCAAGTCTCAATGTCAACCAACTGTACCACCAACCAAGTTACCAAGTAACCTACCACAGACGTACTAAACACAGCTCTCTACATAACATAACATAACACCTAACAGTCACTTACATATGATTACTCTAGGACGTACAATTAACGATGGAAAATACTATACTTTATATAAGTATATACTATAAAATAATACAGGGTGTTTTTTTTAAATGGGACAGTATGGGGATATCCGAATCCATAAGAGATACGAGAAAACTGTCTTTGGAACCATTTGCTCATTTTGTATGAAAATGATTTTGGCATAAGTAGTTATTTTTTTGGTCAAGCGTGAGTTCTCCATAAAAATGAGTAGTTTTGATCATAATTTTTTTTTATGCGTAGCGACTCAGTTTCATGTACGGATTGATTCATTGTATTGGAAGAAAAAAATCTGAGCAGCAGAAGTTATTCAAATTTTATAAAATGTTTTCTCATACAAATTGTAAGTAATCTGGTACCTACGTTAATAAAACTATCGCAATAAATTTTCAAAATGACCTCCCTCTTGCTTTTTCCAGGTACGGGCACGTTTCAGAATACCTCTTGTGGCCTTAGACAAAGATTTTCTTATTAAAGTTTGACTAAGTTCTACAGCTCTGATTTTTCTCATTCCACGAGACCATCAGAGCAGTAGAACAACATTCACCACACATCTTTGTCTAATGCCACTAGAGATGTTCTGAAACGTGCCCGTACCTGGAAACAGCAAGAGGGAGGTCATTTTGAAAATTTATTGCGATAGTTTTATTAACGTAGGTACCAGATTACTTACAATTTGTATGAGAAATATTTTATAAAATTTGACTAACTTCTGTTGCTCAGATTTTTTTCTTCCAATACAATGAATCAATCCGTACATGAAACTGAGTCGATACGCATAAAAAAAAATTATGATCGAAACTACTCATTTTTATGGAGAACTCACGCTTGACCAAAAAAATAACTATGCCAAAATCATTTTCATACAAAATGAGCAAATGATTCCAAAGACAGTTTTCCCGTATCTCTTATGGATTCGGATATCCCCGTACTGTCCCATTTAAAAAAACACCCTGTATATACTTACCTAAGATGTTGCCTAAAATATGACGTTGTTGACATTAGTGCAGACGGGCATAAGACGTTTACAATATTTTTAATCAGACTTTATAATAACACAATTTGATTACAATTAGTAATACATATATGAATAAAGCGGCCTTTAGACGTCCATTTGTTGAACGAGGCCCGGGCCTCATTGAGGCGTGGGCGAGGAGGAGAATGCAATGGGGGGGATTAGCCATAATAACCATCACTTGGCTGGCTATTTGGTGTTGAGAATAAAACAAAAAAAATTTACCTACACGAAATTACATACACTCTTTTACTAAAGTAACTTTCGTGAATTATATCATTCATTTTGTAAAAACGGGAAATTTTCACGTACCGATATGTTGGTGGAAGCACCAACAGGTTGCGACCCTAATCGAGGGTCTTCATCAGGGTGGGTATAGGATCCGCGCTACACTCCCTCCGCGTCCTTCCTCACTCATTGAATTCATGTATTCGGCGATTGAAGACAATAATTTTACCGGCGAGCGGAGCGAGCCGTGAAAATTGTCAGCCAAATTTTTTGACTCAAACATAACTTTAATCGATTTATATTATTGTAATAATTTCAACTACTCGCCTCTCCTTATATCAATATGATAATAATGTAACATTTTTAATATTTCAGGTGGGGTTGAACCCCCAAAACCCCTTTGACTGTTTATATGAGTATAGTAGTAATGTTTCTGTTACTACTATGCTCATATTCAGTTGTTAATTTATACATTTAAAAGATCCCCCACTTGATGTAATTGTTGATGATGCCGTTGAGTCGCTCTCGGTACAGTTCTCCACTCTTAATCTCCATAAAGCTAGACATGTCAGTTTCGCTGTTGACCTCTGGCGCCTCCTCAACGGTCACTAAAGGCAGGATGGTCAGAGCCACTATCAGTCCATAAGGCAACGTCTGGAAAGCAAGATAGCTTGTTATAATCATATCACAAGACATTAACATAACATAACACCCAACAGTCACATACTGTTGGCAACCAAACTTCGCACCAACCACGCCAGCCTCCTTTAGAGATGCTGGCTGGTGATAAATTTTAAATCTGTTACTTTTGGAAAGTAGTTGTGTCCTTGGGAAAAATAAGATGGTTGTCTTTTTTAACCGACTTCCCAAAAAAGGAGGAGGTTCTCAATTAAGTTGTATTTTTTTAATTTTTTTTTTTATGTTTGTTACCTCATATCTCCGGCGTTTATGAACCGATTTGGAAAATTCTTTTTTTATTTGAATAGATATAGTTCCAGATTGGTCTCATTAATCCAGTTCTGATGAGTGAATCCATGAGGAATTGAGGGAACTCCTCAAATATTGTAGGCATACATATGGCGATTTTGATATTTTCAGCAACAAACCAAGCATTTGCATTCAAAAAGTATCATAATCCTTTCACCACTATGGTTCTTTCATGATTTTTTTTCATCCAAATATTTAGTCGAGTACAATGGCGGAAGTCGGTTTTTTAAATGAAAAGTTATCTTTTTTATTAAATAAGTCCTTTACAAGTCATATTCTAGTAAATCGATGGCAGTTTACTAGAATGTTCCTGGACAATTTCCACCCCTCTTGACAGAGGACTTGACGACTGGGCATTGCTCTTGATAATTATCTATGCTACACTGGCCGCCAAAAAAATCGACCCACCCGCTAATTTTGAGTAACAAAGTTGTTATTGACATATTGGTATGTTTTGCTTATGCTTTATAAATAAACATCTGAGTACCCACTTGACATTGTTTTAGACGAATACAAGTGCTATTGTGGGTATTTGTAACATTTTAAAAGCACTGATAAAAAATTAATGACTTTTGCATAGAGTGCAAGGTTAGTTTATTTCGAACTTTTGCCGCGGCATATTCATTCACCGTGCATCGTAGTGATTTAATCTTTTGTTAGAACAATCATATTTGTTGCTTTTAACCATAAAATATGGATACAACTGAAGCAGAAGCCGCTCAAGTGGTAGCTCTCGTTCGTGAAGGGCTAAGTCAGCGAAATGTGGCAAGAAGATTAAATTTGAGTCGATCAGCAGTGCGTCGAGTTTATAAACGATACTTAGAGACGGGAGAGTACCGCCGGAGACTAGGATCTGGAAGAGGACGTGTCACAAACACGACGGATGACCGTTTTATTGCCTTGACTTCCTTGAGAAATCGGCATCTTTCTGCTGTTGATGTGCAGAGCAGGCTGAGAGACACTCGTGGAGTGGCTGTAAGTGAGAATACGGTGAGAAGAAGACTTCGGGAGCAAAACCTGAAACCACACAAGCCTGCCACGGGACCAAAACTCACTGCATCTCATCGGCAAGCAAGGTTAGAATTTGCTCGGCAACACATCCAATGGGATCTTGGTCAATGGGAGACAGTTCTGTTCAGTGATGAGAGCCGAATGTCCCTTGTAGGCTCTGACGGACGTCGTAACGTTATGAGAAGACCAGGAGAACGTTATGCTCAGTGCTGCATAAGAGAAACAGTCCGGTTTGGAGGAGGCTCTACAATGTTTTGGGGAGGCATCTCTTTGACCGGACGTACGGAGCTGGTTTTCTTTCGGAATCGTACGGTTAATGCTGAAAATTACATAACGGATATTCTGGAACCTCATGTAATGCCATACGCGGGATATATTGGCGAAAATTTCCAGCTCATGCATGATAACGCAAGACCACACGTCGCCAGAATTGTAACCGGATATCTTAGGGAGGTTGGCATACCAGTTATGCAGTGGCCAGCCAATAGTACGGACCTAAATCCGATCGAACATCTCTTGGACCAGATAAAAAGGAAAGTTAGAGCCCGAAATCCAGTTCCAGAGACGTTAGATCAGCTGGAAGAATTATCCATTAACGGAAGAATGGGAACAGATACCCCAAGAAGACATCAAAAAGCTGATCCGTTCGCTGAATCGGCGTATGGCAGCAGTCATTAAAGCAAGAGGAGGAAACATCCCATACTAAGGTGAAGCGAAAATGTTTTTAAATGTCAAAAAACATAAATTTTGCCACTTAAAGTAAAATCGTTAATTTTGCCAAATGTTATGGTTTCATTATCATAACACATTTTTATGTAAAATATACCGTACCACGCGAGATTTTTAGGTTTTTTACAACCCCATAATTGCATTTTTTCATTATCAACATAAAAAATATCTATCGATTGCAGTAAAAACCCATGGGACACTTTTTTGCGAAAAAACGTAGGTGGGTCGATTTTTTTGGAGGCCAGTGTACTTGACATTGGCAAAATTGAGTAGGTACAACCTCAGATGCCATTAAAAAAAAACTTTACATTCAGTCCACAACACATACAAATTATAGTCCTGAGGCCTTACCATGAGCTCTTTTTTTCTTTTTTTTTTTTTTATGCTACTTGTCAAGCAGACAAGCTTACGGCCCACCAGATGGAAAGCAGTTACCGTAGCCTATGAACGCCTGTAACATCAGAGGTATCACACGCGCGCTGCCGACCCTGAGACATAAAGATGAAAAGTCTCATGTGCCTGTAATTTCACCGGCACCCGTACCCTTCAAACCGAAACACAGCAATGCGAACACTACTGCTTGGCGGCAGAAATAGGTACGGTGGTAGTACTTCCCCGGACGAACTCTTTCACAAGAAGTTCTACTACTAACAAAAATAGCTCTTATAGCAATTGAGTTCAAAAACTATTTAGTACAAAATATCGGTTCCGTGATGTACGCAGCTATATTTAAAGGCACAGTAGCAGAAGGTCTATAGACTTCTACGATTAAAGTTATTCAATAATGATGGATGGTCAGCGACGAACCGATATTTTGTACTGAATAGTTTTTGAACTCAAATCGCTATAAGAGCTCATGGTAAGGCCTCTCTGATCTTGCACTAAGATACCCTGTGTCGTGGGCATCAGGAACTACGAGTACCATGGTACCGCAACAAACAGACCCGTAACAAATTATTTGCAGATCATGCAAACATTTTCTGTATTACGAGACACAAGTTTGTGAGATTCCTTCAGTACAAGTGCAAAACATATGATTTAAATTATGAGGCGAGATGTAAAAGGCAGCATATGCTACCACTCCAAGAAAGAAGGTCAATATCTGATATATGTACTATAGTTAAAATAGCGCAGTCTTTTATTGATTCCCCGCATCTCCTCTCCATGATACAGCTACGCGTCCCAACAAGATCCGTTAGGATACCTTTTCTTTCGTTTTACGTTCCTCATTGTGCCACAAATTATAGGAAAAATTCCTTCTTCATTAGATCAGCAAATAGCTATAAAAAACTGGTTGACTTCCCTGATTTAGATCTCTTTAGTAATAGTCCATCCGTTTTCAAGCGCGTTCTTTCTGACCATTGGTTTGAGTTGGTTCAATAACTTTTCTGCTAATTTAGTTCTAACATTATATTGTTACTTTTCTTTCTTTTTTACTGTTTGAATTATTTATGTAAGTATTTAAGGCAAAACAAGTTTTTTTTAACTCTTATATGCGAAAACATGTTAATGGTAATTAGTTTTTTAATCTGTGGTTTACTAGTTATGCATACTGTTTGTTTTCCGAATAAAATAAAATAAAATAAAATAAATTACAAAAAACTAACCTTCGTGCTAGATTTTATCTGTGTTACGGCAGGGTGTCAGAAAGTGAAGCAGTCGAGCAGCAATGTACAAAAGGTACATGACGACAATTTAGAAAAAAAATCTTAACTTTAATCAAATAATAAAAAAAACCATTTCGTAGTACAAAAAAAAAATGCTGGACATTTCACACAACATTATCTAGCCCCAAGCTAAGCAGAGCGTGTGTTATGGGTACTAGATAACTGATATATTTAATACAATACATTACATAGATAGGTAGATATTTTTTATTATACATAGAAAATAAATAAATAAAATAAATAAATAATGCTGGACATTTCACACAACATTATCTAACCCCAAGCTAAGCAGAGCTTGTGTTATGGCATCTAGATAACTGATATACATAATATATAATACAATACATAGATAGATATTTTTATTATACATAGAAAATACTCAGAACATCCTGAACAAATATCTGCAGATTGTACAAATATTTGTTCCGAGGCGGGAATCGAAACCGCAACCTCCTGCGTCGCGGGCGAACCTTCGCCCGCCGCGACACCAGAGGTCATCAAAATCAAAATGTACATACCTCTTTTAAGCTCTCGTCAAAATTTTCCTTTGAGTATGTTTTCTCTGGATCCAAGCCTAGTCTCTTGAGTGCATCAACTAGCTGCTTGTAATAGTGGTCAAGGAGCTTCTGCCAGTGCCTCGTGCGGAAGTCCTCGTCAGTTCCCGTGAAGATCAAGTAGAACAAATCGGTGAGCGGGTCTCCGGCCTGGATCGTTTGGTAGTCGATGGGTATGACGGTGAGGCTACCATCCTGAAAGCGGATATAAGTAGGTACCTATGCATGTTTATGTTTTAGTATCGTCGAATGAAACAAAACAATAGGTACACTATTGTACTATGAACTAAAATGTTATAAAAATAAACATATTTGCAAATTATTAAATGATTATTACTGTGAACAACTTCTGAATCGGCTAAATGAATTTGTTTATTCACTCATAGCAAATCAACCTTGAAGCCGCATTCGTTTGATGAACACAAAGGGTGCCAAAAATAAAGTATTTATTGACATACAAGCGTTTGAGTCATCATAAACTATACCATAGTTTGTTTACCGACTTACAAAAAGGTAATTTATGATTTATAGCATCCCAAAAATTACCGACTAAGCAGGAATCCAACCCTCATAAATATTACTAAATACATTGATATATTACTAAAAATCAAAATATTTAATTTAATAAAAACGAGCAGACCAATAACTTTAACTAAAGATAATACCTACTACTATAATCAAATTAATAAAATTAAATGTCAGTCACACAGAAAAAGAGAAATAAGACGTGAAATACCTACATAACGGCAAGCTATTTGTTTGTTTGGTTTTTGCCACACAAAATTCTGTTTTTTACCCAACTGCCCAAAAAAAGTCGAACTATGTGTTTTTTTTTAATAAAAAGGTGTCGAGAACACATCACCAGCCAGACATACGACAAAAAGTTGTTTCAGTTAAAAAACCTTACCTCATTATACTTGTGCATCATGTTACTGGTCCGGAAGTCGCCATGTCTCAGCATGATTTTCTTATTTGGCCTGTAGTACTTTAGCAGCAGTTCAGGGTTCGAGAATTGGCTGACATACTGTGCAAATTTATGCCTGTTCTCTTCACAGACCATCGCCACCGCCTTCTCTATCAACCCTGAGAAGAAATTCTGCATCTGGTCCAAGTTCATAGTCCACTCTAACTTCAGCTTATCTAGATCCTTAGCGAATCCCTCAGGGTCTTTCTCTGCGTAAGCAAATGATAGAGCGTGGAGCTTGACCAGTTCGGTGATGGCCGTCGATGCATACTCCCATGTGATCAGTTCAAATCTGTTCAACGTTGTAAAACCTTTACACTTCAAGTCTTCTAAAACAATTGTTTCCTCATAAAGTTTAGGTCGAGAGCCGTAGAATTTTGGCGTAATCAATCGATTCTTCTCTTCTATATTTTGCTCTTCTTCTAGCTTCTTATACTTCGCCAGCAATTCTTCGTAGAAATAATCTTCAATTTCAAATACCTTCATAGGTGCCTGTGCTCGAAATGTTTCTCCAATTGCTGCTACTTTAGCGAATAGATTGAGGTCATCTTTGTCTTTAGCAGAAATAATCGCCTCGAATAGAAATGAGGTAAAATTGGCGCCTTCAGTGGATACCTTTTTTATTTTAATCTCAGGGTTTGTAAAATTTTGTTCGCGAGCAATTTTTTCGAGCATATTACGTAGGATATGTTCGGTGTCTGCCATGACTCGCGTCTGGAGTGGAACTAGATTGGGTTATTGAGTTTTATAGCGTTTTGTTAGAGTTCAATTTATATTAAGCCGGTTGGGCATCCTTTACTAACAATTGTTGATTGTGTTACATTAGATTATAAGAACTGCGCAGCATTGCGACTGTTGTAAATAAATTGCGACGGAATTTAACAGAAGGCTTATGGTGGAAAATGTTAGCTGGTTCAATAGTCTCTCACACCATAATGGGGTGTGAACGGATTCACTGGGGTTTCTTTGAAAAAGATTAAGTGGACTGTATATTTGCGATTTGAAGCCTATGCCTAGATAAATAACCCAATAGCATTGGTAACGTTCTTCGATAGGACGAACACACTGCTGCAGGTGGATAATCACAGGACTTTAGTGCAGCAGCTAAAAGGAATGGAGCATGCACCACGTACCTTTTGACTCTGGAGTCCGGGAAGCAGCGTCCTTGGCTCCGCGCCAAGGTCAAGCGGTGATCTGGCACCACGTTGCAGAAGCAGAGGTTCGAAACGACACTATAACGACTTATTGTCAAGTAAAGTTCACAAACACATAAATAGCGAAAGTTCAGTAGGAATTTGTAGGATTCCACCAAATATAAAATAAATTAGCGCACGCGCACGTTGCTGCTTGAGATATTACGAACGTCTCTTGATGTGTAAAATGGCGGTGCCGAAAAGTGCTTTCGGTGCGATGCGGTGGCGGTCGGTGGTAAGAGCAGTACCTACAGTTCTTTGCGCGCGTGCATGCGGAAAGAGGAAAAAGGATGGGATGGTTGACCGTCACAAATGCATTTGGGTATAATAGACAAAATGATTGGATGAATATCCACATAAAGTCCGGTAACGCAGCATCGGCCATCTGAGGCCAACTGCATTTTGTCCTTTAGAAAAAAAATGAATATCCACCAGCCTATTACGAGTTTTGCATTGCAACAATCACTGAAGGTTAATTCATTTTATTGTGAGTAACAATACTAAGCATGGCCCCCGGTTTCACTCGCGTTTTGTTTTTTCTTTGATCTGTAGCTTAATAAATAAATAAATATAAATAAATAAGCTTAATGATTTTATATTATAGGTACTTAAACCTTCTTCAAGATAAGTATTTTCTAACATGAGGTTAAAGATTTTTTTATTCACAAGAACAATACTTAAGAAATACTTAATTCACTTAAGAATAAGAATAGGTAAGTAAGTTAGTAGTACAAGTACAAACACAAAATCATTTAGAAACTACGCAGCAGTCCAAAATTATAACTACTTAGGTAAGTAGGTACTAAAATAATATTAACTGTTCGTGTAGGTAGTATATTCAATTGACAATTCCACCCTCACTTTGTTGCGATTGTTAGGTTGTTGTTAGCCGGAGCAAGAATTTGTGAGCATGCTGTGTATTGACAACTATTGTTCTCGCGGCATAACGCATGAGTGTGTTGTGTGTGTGTAGGCCGCGCACGCTGTCTTGACAGGCAGCTGGCTTTAGTTGTGTACGAAGTGCAATGTGGTGTGTGTAAAAACTATCTCGAATTGTTTAGGAGCTAACTGTAATTTTTGCACTTTGTTTACTTTGAAGTGTTAATTCACGGCAAGTTATTGTAAAATCAAATGTGTAGGTAATTATATCAGTGGCGCTTAGTGTTAGTATAATAAAATATCGTTATCACTGCTATACATTTTCAAAAACGTTCGTTGGTTATTTTTTAAATACGCATTTACTGTAGCATAACGTATTCTTTTAATTTATTTTTGTAGATAATGATGCTAAGGCATTATTTTATTAGTTTGACAGTTTATTGCATATTATTTGAAACCCTAAAATATATCCATTTATAATTCTGTTCGGGCGGCCCGAACGTAAAGTTTATTTTTATTTCTTAGTTTATATTTGTATTTTTACTGTCAGTTTAATATTTGTTTGTATAGTTTTATTTAGAATATTTTTTTATTAATATACCTACACATTAAAATTATATAGTAATTTAGTGGGTGTTAGTTAAGTAGGTAGTCGTAGTTATATAATCTTTTGATGATTTTGTTTTGTGCTATAGTTTTTTGTCTTGGTGTCATTTTTAATAATTGTAGGTGTCCCATTAACATATTTTATAAGCAGGTCAGTTTCTCCGTTTTCTTCTCGACGTTTGATTTCCTTTATCAAGTTCTGCATGTAGCGTCTTTGTCCCTGCGTTTGATCTGAATATATTTTAATAGGCTCATGTATTTTAGATTTATTTTTCAGTAAATTTATCGGCGTATCTGGAGATTCAAAAAATATTGTGATTGGTCGAGATTTATCTGCGTTATATTTGCCCAATCTTATAATTTTGAGAGGTTTGGGGCAGTCCTGATATACAACTGAGAGTGTTTTGTAAACTTCGTTGTTTCGCAGACTAAGATTTTTGTCGTTTATCTCACCTATACCCACCATGACGATGTTTTTTCCCCGTTGGAATCTGTCTTGTATTTCATGGATCATATCATACTGTGCTGCAAAGGATGGCTGTTGCAGTTGGTTCATGTACTGATTATCTTTCAGGTGAGATAAATCCTTTTCAATTGATGAAATTTTTCCTTGTGTTGTTTTGTGTTAAGATGTTATATTCTCGACGACCTCATTCAGTTTTTTGTACTCTGCTGTGAGATTTTCTGTGGTAAATTTGACGGTCTTGATTTCTTCTTTTATTTCTTGAATATCCTTTTGTATTTCATTAATGCTTCCATTTAGAACATCAATTCAAATTCCTATCATCGGCTACGTACCTACGTGTAGACGTCGTCGTACCATGGCGTTGTAATGTATGGAACTCTATGAGACATGGCACACCGCTTGCGTGATGTGCACGCAAGCTTGTACTTACATACAAAGTGACGCGCGTATGTACCTACGCTACGTGCTGCATACGCATCCGGTGTAAATTGGCCTTTAATCTCTCTGGTCTGCAGATATTTGTTCAGGGTGCTCTGGGTATTTTCTATGTATAATAAAAAATATATATCTTTGTAATGTATTGTATTAAATATATCAGTTATCTAGTACCCATAACACAAGCTCTGCTTAGCTTGGGACTAGATAAAGTTGTGTGAAATGTCCAGCATTTATTTATATAAATAACCGGCCAAGTGAGTGTCGGGTGTCGGACCAAGTATAGTGTAGGGCTCCAAAGTCAAGTAGCAGTTTTTTCTTCATAACATTTTAATATGGCGGCCACTTTTTTAATTTCTGGCAACAGATTAGTTTATTGGTGACCACAAGTAACCCTTATTAGTCTTCGATGAAATTAAGCAACACATTTAACCGCGGGGATTTGAGGACATACCTATAGGATCTTCGTTCAGATTTTCTTGTAAACTATGAGTCGAGGCCCATAATTCGACATTTTGGTCAAAACGTAGGCTCAATCGTTTTGGAGATAAGGAGGAATGCTGTGATTTGGATCAATTTAACTATCTTTAGATTGTTTACAACGGTCTTTAGATAGCTCAACTGTTTTATTTGTATTTTTCAACTTTAGATTAAGTCTTAAGTTATCTTATTATAATTTATCCCTTCATACATTTTTTGAAGCATATGACAATGTACTTCTAGATACTATATCTGTTCGATTGACCTGTAAATGTTTTATTTACAAATATATTGATTATTCTGATTATTCCTGTAAATGAAACAAATAAAAAAATAAAAATGCTCAATTTTCAAATTTAGTTTATGTTTTTTTTTAATATGTTATAAACAATTCCTTTTAAAAATTATAACTAAAATGTACAATTTGATATAATATGCACTTGACATACCGTGGTGTGTCCTCTGTGTCTGTGGGGTCTATTCTTATAGGCCCCTCTGTCTCCTGTGAATGTCGCAAAAGTTGACTGAGGGATTACACAGGAGATGGGCAGCAGCATCCATTTGAGTACTCAACACCAATACTGCAATCACCAATCCGTCATAGCGTGGTGATTATGGCAAATCCCCCCATAGCATTCTATCGGGAAAATCTCGTCAAGCTAGTGGACGTGTGATGGCTGATGATGATATGATGATGATTTTTTTTAAAATAGGCTATGACTAACAGACTATTAACACGAGAGTGACCCTATAATGGTGCCGTTGGTACCTGTTGAGGTACGGAATCAAATCAAATCAAAATAATTTTATTCATTGAACATCACAAGAATCATTTTGAATCGTCTTATAAACTAAACTTACTCCCGTTCCAACACGACCAAGCCTAACCAACCCTGAAATATTTTTTCTTTTTATAAGGGCATTAGGCGCAGACCAGACAGAAGAGACGTAAGACGAGGACGGGGCGCGGACAAATGTCTCTTTCGCGTCCTTTTCATACAAAATGTATAGAAGCGTCGCGACGCAAAACAAACAGATAAGACGGGGCGCAGGCGTAACGCTTTATTTTATTTTACTTTATTGGGGAAAACAAACAGTTAATACATTAGGATATTACTTAATAACATTGTTTATATAAATATGATTAAATGTACAACCCACGACGTTATCCACGGATTACTAAAAAAGATTATGAAGTTGTTGTTGTTTCGTAAGTTTCCTGTTAGGTAATAAATTTATTAAGTGTGTGTGTGTGTACGTGGTTTATATTTTGCACGTTTAGTCATTCAACATATTTTTAACTATAGTTTTAAATCTAGGTTCGGACACCTCTGCTCTGCCCGTGACGCGTCCTCGTCTTACGTCTCTTCTGTCTGGCCTGCGCCTTAGAGTGCAGTATAAATACTATCCACTTAGGAAGTTATTTTGATTATGTCTTAATCTTAAACAATTGCCCCCTGATTCATAATAATTTTTTAAACCTTTTTTGTTCTCTCTGATTTAAAATGACATACGCCAAAATAAGACAAACGGTATTTTAGCTAAGTATAAAAAGTTTAAAAATTATTATTATGTTATAATCTATCTATCTATCTATCTTCTATATATCTATGAATAAGAGGGCTAATCAGTAAGCTAATAGATAAATAGATATAATGAGTCAGTGTCTCAATTTAACAACCCAACTTTATGAGTCATACAGTATCTTGGGGTCCCAGGAAGTAAACTCTTTGTAAAGAATGCCATACCAAATAACCTAATTTCATTGACTAAGGTTTAAACCATCTTCAACATTTCGTAATTTTAAGTAGATCACATTCATTCATTCATTTTCTTTTTTTTCGGATCCCGTGTGAATGAGCCAGTACGATTAGATCATCTCTCGTAATGATACTCAAGAGTTTATAATTTATTTATTTAAATTCAACTGCTTACTGCACTTACAGTACGTATACACCAACAGCAAGCCATGCTGTTGGTGTATAAGCCATAATATCAATAATTATAATTTACTATGACAGTCACTCTTCACTGCGTGGTCTTGCGTCTCCGGCTCCGGCTTCTTTGGTTCTAGAATGGTCTTCGCCAGCTCTCCCAATGGTGTCTCGATGGTGATGTAAAAGATGTAGGCAGCTGTATACGTCAGTACCAGAATCATCAAGTTTATTTCAAACTGAAACAAAAGTTATAGCTTTATATTATTACTAGTTGCGCCCCGCGGTTTCACCCGCGTGAATAATGATGAAAATTTATGATGATGATGATGATGAAAAGTAGCCTGTGTGTTAATCCAGGGCGTAAAGTATCTCCATTCTAAATTTCACTCAAATCCATTCAGTAGTTTTTACGTGAAAGAGTAACAAACATCCATCCATACTCACAAACTTTCGCGTTTATAATATTAGTATTGGAGGATGTAAGTATAGGGAATGTTTCCGATTGAGTATATGTCCAACTGGTAATGTGTCCAATTGAAAATGTGTCCAATTGGAAATGTGTCCAATTGGAAATGTGTCCAAATTGTTGAATTGTGCGATCATGGGCTATCAAACGTAGCTTGTCTTATATAAACTAGATTATACAATATGATACGCTTTGAATGAACAATTTGAAGGGACATCATCAAAATTGCTTTAACCTTTGCAATGAGAAAATAAGCTAACTTTAAGGATGTCATGGTACGAAATTTCAATGTAAGACTAAAACAATACTTCTACAAGAGCTCATGGTATGGCCTCTGATTGCACAATTTACGCCTGTCTGTGTGTTGTTGTATGTTTGTGTTGTTGTTTTTGTTCTGTTGTTGTATTTGTACCTGTCGAGAGATAGAGAATATCCCTGCAGGAGTTTTTAGGACTCCGGCTTAAGCTTTTGTTAGCAGTAGAATTTCATGTGATTGAGTTCGACCGTGGAAGTACCACCACCGTACCCTATTACCACAGCAATGTGAGCACATTGCTGTGATTCGGTTTGAAGGGTATGGGTGCCAGTAAAATCACAGGCACATGAGACTTTTCATCTTTATGCCTCAGGGTCGGCAGCTCGTGGGTGATGCACGCGTCCATAGGCTACGGTATCAACTTTCCATCAAGTGGGCCGTATGCTTGTTTGCTTGCCCAGTAGTATAGCATTGAGATATAGTACACTCACCATGCGTATGTAGGTTCCAGAGATGGTGGTGGTTTGGAAGCCTGCCGTGGTGCGGATAAAGGCCACGTGCAGCAAGTAAGCGCTGTACGAGACACGACCCAAGCTCGTCCAGCCGCGCCACTCCAGAATCCCTCGGTAGAAGTCTTAATAGAAACAATTAAGGTTTAGTAGGGTAAAACCAGACTATCCACCGTATGTCTTCGCAGAATCAGGAATTCCATTCCAGAAATGGAAGGCATCAGTCACAGAGGTATCCAGTGCTGAACGAACCTGATCGCAGTTTTTCGGTCACATTGCCAGGAAAGGAGGTGATAACCTGAACCTTGAGAAACTGATGGTCACTGGTAAGGTGGAAAGAAAGAGGTCGCGAGAGGTTTTACCAGTGACCATCAGTTTCCCAAGGTTATCACCTCCTGTCCTTGCAATGTACCCGAAAAACTGCGTTGGAGCGATCAGGTTCGCTCAGCACTGAATTCCTCTGTGAATAATGCCTTCCGTTCCGCAGAAGACAGAACTCGTTGGAGGAACATCGTGTAATCAAATGTCCTGCATAAAGGTAACGACCCTCAGCATGGAGGATATCGACGCAAGGAGGAGTAGGAAGAGTATGGGCAGCAGTATCCACCTGAGCACTCAACAGCAATACTGGAATCAATGCCAAGCGTGGTAAATCCTATGAGGGAGGCCTCGTCCAACACAACGTCTAATGACTGATGAATAGAGAGAAGAGAAGGTTTATTAGAAACGTGGAGTAAAGGTGCGAAGAGAGAGAGGTTGCTATCCCTCATTATCTCACATATAAGTTCTGAAAGTTAGAGGCTCGCTTCGCTTGCCAAAGATTACCAATTACGTCCAATAGAGGCTTACTGCTACACATCCTGAATGTTTTGGCACGCTTTGCTGGAATTCTCCCTGCTAGCTCACAGACTGGTTTCTACTGGATCGCTTCGATCACTACCTCTTGCTGCTCTCTTGTTCCCCAGTAAAGAAGTTTTCGCACATAACTCTCGTGCGTTTGCAAGTTTTCAACGCTGGGAACGTAGATAACCGCTGTGTTTGGGTACTTACTTTCCATTTTAAAGATCATCCCTAAGACAAGTGCGAGAGTAGTGAGCCCGAAGAGCGGCTTGATGAGACAGGCGATGGCTGCCCGGTAGAACACGTCGATGCGCGGTCCTTCAGCATAGTTCAGCTTGCCGAACATGATCAGACAGCAGCCGAAGGGAAACAGGGCGAAATAGATCGGCCGCCATTTCTGAAAAATGATAATTGTATTTCAGCTTACTTTCAGTTGGGGCTTTCCTCGAACCCAAACCAACCAATCAGGCAGCTCACATTCACCCACAGAGGCCCGAAGGTCTCAGTCCTTCCCATTCTCTTTTACATGCCGAAAACACCAGCCCCCTATTCCCTAACTGAAAGTCACTCGGTGACTAACGTTTCACGTGTAAAATGACAATCAATTGTCAATTCTTAAGGATAATTTTGAGCAATTGATGGTAATTTTACTTGTCAAGCATTAGTGACTTTCAGTTAGGGAATAGGGGGGCTGAATGGCATCATACTCACTCTTCATAAACCCTGAATAGCTTAGTCCCTGATCATAAGAGCTTTGCTCCTGGGTGACTCTTGTGTTTTATATCTTTTATCAAATCAAAAGTATTATATCCATTGAAACCATAAGGATCATTTTGAATCGTCTTATAAACTAAAACTACTCCAGCTTCGTAGAATTAGGGCAACAACACGGCCTATGACGACATGTCAAATTATACAACTCTAAATTGACATTAAAAAATGTTAAACTGTTTTTATCTTTTTGTAATTTGTTTTCTTTTTAAGATTTTGAGTAAGGGAATGCACATAGAATTAATTTTCCCAGTCCTGAATCTAGCTTTTGTAGCAAAGTCTCAACTAGCTTAATATCCAATCGCACGACACCTCTAACTAACAGTACAATTAAGTACAATTTGTCGCTGTCAAATCAATCCTCCCTCTCTTCATTTTGTGAATATTTTGTGCATTTGGAAACCAATTATTTGTGAAAACTTGCACTATCTATTAAATTCTTCGTTTTATAAATAAATAAATAAATGCTGGACATTTCACACAACATTATCTAGCCCCAAGCTAAGCAAAGATTGTGTTATGGGTATTAGATAAATGATATACTTAATACAATGCATTACATAGATGGTTTTTTTTTTATTATACTTAGAAAATACCCAGAACACCCTGAACAAATATCTGCAGATCGTACAAATATTTGTTCCGAGGCGGGAATCGAACCCGCAAACTCCTGCGTCGCAGGTGAACCTTCGCCCGTCGCGCCTCAGAGGTCGTCGTTTTGCTCGCCAAAGACATCATCAACCACCCACCACCCCGTTATTGGATTATATTTAACTAACGAGGACCATAATTCCACAGCCAGAATAGTCTTTCAGATTGATTGTTTGACATTTTGACATTTTATTTTACTTTATAAATTTATTTAGATTTTGATATTTTTTTGTTATAATATATAAAATATTGGCTATTATGAATAGATAGGTACTAGTAATCAGTGTAAACTATATAATAAATGAATATGTATTTCCTGTCTGACATGTCTAAGTGCCTAGAATTGTGCCAAAAGATGAATAAATGAATTGAGTCCCGCATGCCTATTTAAGTTAAGTGGTTAACCTACCTTATATTTAGATACATCGAAGCTCGTCTCCTGCAGGTAGTACACCAGGTACCCGAACGCGAGCCCCATGACGTAGCATGCGATGTTGGTATGGCCGCGCTTGAACACATTGTTGAATGTCGGATCGTGTACGAAGAAACCAGCTACGGCCCTTAACAGAGGAACAAGAAAAGTACAAATACCAGACTGAAAATAACTGAGGTAAAAATTCAATTCAAAATTCAAAACATGGCTTAAATCATATTATGTTCCTTGCTTAAATCTGAGTTTAGACCAGGGCTACTCTTGACGCTCTACTCGATCCTAATTTAGGATTTAGTGTCATTTTTCGTCAGAGAGTACTAGATTCCTTGGTCATTTGGTACTCTTAAATTCAATATCTAGTGACTAGTACTAAGTGAAATCAACTTTCTGTCTCTGTTGTTCTTCTACGCAAAGTCAATCGCGTGCTCTATCTCGATTTCAAACTCGATTTGGTTCAAGAGTGCCAAGCAAGCGTTGAAACTGGATTGAGATTGGAACTGGATTGCGATTGGAACTGTTTTCAAGAGTAGCCCCACAGGCGTACCAGACTTAAATATCGACATTAGGCATATATGACTTTAATACGAAAGCAGATGGTGTGTTTTCTGATATCAATTCTCGCTCTACAATCACATTTTCCCAGTGTCAAACTGACGGATCCTGTATGAAAGTGTCACATCACAATTGAGATGTCAAAATTCTAATCTCCAACAAGCAATCAACTGTCAATTTGTAGACCATTGCTAAGCTAGAGGTAGGCAGACCCTCAAAAGGCCTCTTTTCACTTTTCACCGTGGGTTGCATCTTCGCAGGAATACAGACATGACAAGTGGCGAGCTCGTCGCCGCCATTGCTTTCCACGACCAGCTCAACTAAAGCTTTCTTCCAGTAATAGCACACTCCTAAAATTAAATATGCCAGCAGCCAGAGACAAATCTAATACCAATGAAAATTGCCCAATAAGTCCGGGTACACTACCTACTAAATTCATAACCCTTTTTATGGTTTGGCGTAGTCGGGTAAACACATTGATTTAACTTACGTTGGTGACACAATGACAGTTGCATCCAAGTCTTGAAAATAAGTGTGAAGTCCCGGAATGAGCAGTCCGAACAGGAACAAGACTGAAAGCACCACTTTTCTGGACCTCGGGGTCTTGCAGAGCACGAAGATTGTAACACCCAGGATGTAGAGCTGTGTATCTGCTGCCAGATACCTGCAAAACAATGGAGGGAACTTAATTTCATAATTGATTTATGTGGAATTCTGTACGGTTCTATAATAAACGTCCAGAAGTTGCATCTAAACTTCCTATTCGAAGATTTAAATCCTGCATAAAAATTATCTAATTAAGAAAGCGTATTTACACTCTTGATGACTATATGAATGATAAAGCCGCGTGGCCTGATGCCGCTCGCCCCTCGACTGCTAAAATGTAAATTTGCAATATCTGTACTTACCTATTTACATATTTCTATTAGATTATTATTTATAAGTATAACAAGCGTAGCGTGTGCATATTTTTGCTGATGTTTATTTAATTTTGACTGCCTTCCTAAGGTTTTTAAGTTCTCATTTACTATGTATCAGCAACTCCTTGCTCCGAGGCACCACACAGGCGCTTCTTACCTAGTGGTAAGACGGACCATTTATGTAAGCCAAGCCGTGTTTGTTGCCTGATTCTTCTAAGCTTGGTCGCGTTTTAACAGGAGTAATTTTAGTTTATATTGACTATTCAAAATGAGCCTTATGATTTCAATGAATAAAATTCTTTATGACTTTGACTATGCATATTACGAATTGTTTAAGTACCTAATGTATGTATTTATTTTTTGTTAGTGCATATCTTTCTTCTGATTCATCTCCACGTATTATGCACCACCTACATAAATTTTTTTTCAACACACTTGCTCATAAAGTGGCTCTAATTTCACCGCAATTAGGCACATAATGACACCTATAATCAAACTGTGACTTTTTCATTGCTATAACTCACAAGTGAGTTATAGAGTTTTTTTTTATATCAAACTGTGACTTTTTCATTGCTATAACTCACAAGTGAGTTATAGAGTTTTTTTTAATTTATTGGTTAAGTTGCTTTCCTCTGATCCCAGTTGTCCCGTTTGTTCTTAAAAAAGTTTCGATACAAAAAAGGTCGTGATCAATAAATTAATGTACCTATTGCTTGCTCATTTCATGCAACTTCGTATTATAATAGATAATTTCAACTTGTACGTGTTTAATAAATAAAACTTTCACTCAAATGTAACTTTTGTTTTCTCTGTGATAAAAAAAAAATAAAAATCCCCATTTTGTACGTTGCTAAAACGCTAGCCGCGGAAAGCAAAAAAAAAGAAACCTCATTCTTTTAGTCTATGGCCGATCACCATTGTTAGATGCGCATAGGAAAACTGATTAATTTTTCCCGCCATAGGGAAATTTTTTTCACAACTCGTTTTCACTGTTAAAATTATAGTTATTTTCTTCACAAGTGTGTTGAAAAACGTCGTATGATACACGTGTGTATTAATGATTACCGTCCTCGGTTCTCTTAAGACCCTCGCCTGACGGCTCGGGTCTCAATGGCCCCTCTGACGTAATCACTAACTTTACACACTTGTACCATAATGTACTAAATCGCACCACACAAAGGTTAGCTGGTAGAGAATGCTTCCTAGCATTAAGTTCGCCTGTGACATGATTTGTTCTTTGTGCAATAAAGAATATTCTATTCTATATATTCTAATAACTCCAATAACTGTCAAAATTTGCTTTCGTCTGTCCTGATGTATGTAAGTACCTATATGTTATGCATTTTGTAAAAATTGTACAACCTCATAATTCTTTATTGCACTCACAGAAAACATTATACAAATAAGAAATAAAGAAAGATATGTATAAAGGCGAGCTTAACCCTTAAAAGAGTTTTCTTCCAGGAAACCTTTGAGGCCTAGAGAGAAGGTGATAAAGTTGGTAGTAAGTGTACAAAATAGGAAAATAAATAAACGTGAAATTCTAAAAATATTAAATAACTAACTAAGCTAATAATTACACTACATACATATACCTACAAATAACTGACGAACTCTGTGGCGCGGCGGGCGAAGGTTCGCCTGCGACGTAGGAGGTTGCGGGTTCGATTCCCGCCTCGGAACAAATATTTGTATACGATCCGCAGATAATTGTTCCAGGTGTTCTGGGTATTTGATATGTATAATCAAAAATATCTATCTATGTAATGTATGGTATTAAGTATATCAGTTATCTAGTATCCATAACACAAGCTTTGCTTAGCTTGGGGCTAGATAATGTTGTGTGAAATGTCTAGTATTTATTTATTTATTTATTTTTTTATTTATATATTAACTCTGTGGTGCGGCAGGCGAGTAGCCAGCTGAGATGCGAGAGGATGCGGGTTTGCAATTTTTAACCGACTTCCCAAAAAAGGAGGAGGTTCTCAATTCGGTTGTATTTTTTTATTTTTTTTTGTATGTTTGTTTTTGATATTTTCAGCAACAAACCAAGCATTTGCATTCAGAAAATATCATGACCATTTCACCACTATGGTTTTTAAAAAAAATAACTTTTCATTTAAAAAACCGACTTCCGCCATTGTATTCGACTAAATAATTTTGGATGAAAAAAAAATTATGAAAGAACCATAGTGGTGAAAGGATTATGATACTTTCTGAATGCAAATGCTTGGTGTCTTGCTGAAAATATCAAAATCGCCATATGTATGCCTACAATATTTGAGGAGTTCCCTCAATTCCTCATGGATCCCATCATCAGAACTGGATTCTGAAAAAAATGGGACCAATCTGGAAGTATATCTATTCAAATAAAAAAAGAATTTTCCAAATCGGTTCATAAATGCTGGAGATATGCGGTACCAAACATTAAAAAAAAAAAAAAAAAAAAAATACATCCGAATTGAGAACCTCCTCCTTTTTGGGAAGTCGGTTAAAAATCATCCAATTATTCTGTCAAATACAATGGCGGAAGTCGGTTTTTTAAATGAAAAGTTATAATTCTTCTACTGTGGTTTGTTGTTTTGTGTTTAGTCATAAATAAACTGTTTTTCTTTCTTTTTTCTTTCTATATTAATCTTCTAAATGACTTACCAAGCCTGCGGCATGCAGTTAGAGTTGTCAAAGTAGTTGTTGATGTACAGCAGATGCTTCCACCAGTCCCTTTGACAGTCCTTAGATTCTATTGTCACTATAATCTGTAAATTTTATGCAACAACCATTTTCTTAATAACATAACACCCAACGGACACATACGTAGTTCTGATCCCACACTAGGATTCCCTATGTCGTGTGTATCAGGAACTACGAGTACCATGGTACCATAACACCCAGACCAGGAACAAATATACTTCTCATCAAAAAAATCGAAACACTTCTTAAGTTTGTGTTTAATAGATTATATAAGAAAAGTATTCTTATAAAAAGAAAAAAAACGTCTTGTAGGTAAGTATAAGATTACGAACTGCCAGCAATTATAATAATGGCTTTTCTTAAGAGGGCACTATACTACAATTTAGGCTCCCTCTTTAACGCACGCGATAACCCGCGCGCCGTCTCACACGCACTAGCGACTAGTGTCGTCCACAAAAATGAAGTTTTTTGTTTATTATGGCGAAAATAAAGTGTTTATCAAAAAACTAATTTTAGCATATGAATAAATAGTTATTACCTACTTGTTGTAGTAAAATTTATCTTAAAACACCGTAGGGTTCCTGAGATTTCTTTCAAAACGTGTGGGAAACATTGGTTTTTTCAATTGAGGTTTTTTTACTTATCGTGTTTTCAACTTTACACAATAAATGCAAAAATATAAAATTTTCATATTCCAAAATATATAACTCGTAGAACCCGTAGTTCATACGGAGTTATAGATCGGTTTTGTTGGGCAAAATCACATAGTATACGCCCTCTTAAAGAAATAATCCTCTTATTTGGTTATTTGTCGCCAGATAGAAAATCTGTAGTGTTTCGATTTTTTTTGATGAGAAGTGTATTTGCAGATCATACAAACATTTGTCCCGCAGCGGGAATCGAACCCGCAACCTCTCACATCTCACACAGGTCGTCAGACCTCTTCAGCAAATGCTTCAGGATTCCTGGTTATGTCCTATTTTATTTTTTATTTCGACTAAGCACATATAGCTTTATACTTACATCCCAAAAAGGTCCCGTTCCTATATACTGCAGCCAAGTGGCAGTCACTCCTAATACCAGGCCATAAGCTGGGGTCAGTCTGCAAAGAAAGCAATATTTTCACACCACCTGCTCGACAATGTCCAATTACAAATCATGCAACCTCAACGTAAAGTAAAGCATTGTCTCTCTAGGGATATAAAGTTGTATGAAACTCCCTAGGGATTAAAGTGATTTGAATTTGGAACGTCAAATTCTTGTGGAGACTCGTGGAAAACTCTAAGTAAAAAAATGCCCATATGGCATTGTTAAGAGGTTTGTTCGAAAATCTAACTGGCCACCATAAGTAGAACTCAAAAAAAAAGAAAAAGGTGCGCTTACAAAGAATGCTACACACACGCTGTGCGCGTGTTTGGTGCTGTGATTTTCAGTAAATTTTATTGCAATATTCATGTTGATAAAAATTATAAACGATAGTGATTCTACTCCAAAGTTTATCAAAACAGACGCTTTAGAGATTATTGATAATCTACTACCGCAAAAATCTAAACAAGCTTTCTGGCTTTTTATTGTCTCGCAGAAAGTGTGAAAAGTAGTGTATGCTCCTCTGGAATAAAGCCTGTCTTCGTCTTGGGCAGCTTGAACCCTCGCTTCACTCAGGACTCTATATAACTCGTTACGCTCAGGGTTCAATATGCCGCCCGCGACATAAGACACTGCTTTATTCCCTTAGTGCCTAATCTACTATTGTCATCTTTTTCGTCATTAAATTCAACCTCCTTTTTATAATTTGATAAAGAAAGAAGACTCAATAGAACGAAACCTTATTAGTTAGTGTAGTGTAAATAATAGTGTAATCTAGTGCAAATTAGTGCTAGATAACAAGAACAAAGTGTCCTCCCCTTAAAAAGAGACATTAAAATCTATGTCAATGTTTAATTACTTATTAGCCTGCCTTATGGCTAGATTGTAATGCTATTATAGTATAGGGTACATAAAAATGTACGCTAATGAAAGGGAAAAAAATTAATAAACATCACGTTGTTTTAGATAAGCGGAAACTCCTGCGCATTACAACACATACCTTCCTATATGGCATTGCATTGCGATGCGCACCGACAATATAATATGTATTATGCGTATGAATCGCCTTTTAGACGCAAATTCTAACGGAATAAGATTGAATATCGCACGACCATATCTTGCACAGAAGTAAAGTCTCAAATCGTATTTAATTTATTATGAGGATACTATTAGTCTAGGTAAATTTTGGTTTGGTCACGGAAAATTAACTATATTTTCTTTCGGTGAGCATTTATTTTGGATATGTGACTGAAGTTGTTCCCTAGAAATTTCAAAAAATCCAGATTAAAGGCATAACTTTCATAAAAATAAAATATTCTTCACAGAGTGTGTACGCTGTAGGGGCGCTCATCGGTATCGCCATACAAAATCCTTGCTACACCAAGCATGTCAAACATGCAGCACGCGGGCCGCATGAGACCCTTTACAACGTTGACTGCGGCCCGATTCAATTTTGAACATAATATATGGCATATTTTAATGATTTAATAAACGATTAGCGTCTTGCCCCCCTATTTCTTAACTGAAAGTCACTCGGTGACTAACGTTTGCGAAGTAAAAATATGGCTATCAATTGGTCAAAATTTATTATCATAAAGAATTGTCATCAATTGATAGTCATTTTACTTGTGAAACGTTAGTCACCGAGTGACTTTCAGTCAGGAAATAGGGGGGCAGTAAGTACTACTATATCTATGCAAGCAGTTTGTTTTCTTTAATTGTTGTGTTTTGCGGCCCTCTGATTCTACGGTCTGTATTTGGCCATCATTTGGCCCACCGATGACTTTGAGTTTGACATGCATGCACTACACCATACGTCCGTGTCAAAAAACTTAGACTCAGCCTTCAGTAATAGTCCGTGAACGTCCGTGTCAATGGGAAGTTTTCAGGGAGGCAATTAAAAAGAAACAATAGTTCTTAAGATTCCGGTAGATGGCGGTGTCTTGAAATGGTTGTGTCTTCCTCAGAGAATTCTCTAAGGTGTCTTCTGAAGTTTTTGCAAAAGCACCACAGAGAATAAATTCTATTTGTTTTCTCTTTTTCCTCCAAGTTTCGCGTTGCGATTCCGAAGCTCGTTTTTCATGACTTATATATCAGAATTAGGTAAGTCAGAATTTCAACAAAAACTTTACGTAAATACTTACTTTACTTCACCAACGAACAGCATGAGCGAGTGAAGTCAGTGACACTGACAGTTGGTGGCTGACCGACAAAATTTAGACAACCATATCTGGACTGCGCCATCTATGCATGGATTTAGAACTATTTACTTTCAGCTGTCAGAAAACTTCCCATTGTGTTTCAAATATGCCTGTAATTTCATCGGTGACCATACTTTAATAATCCATAGTGTTGGAGCCAGCTCCCTCTTTAATAATGATAGCAATCGTCTCTCCTACGAACAAGATTTCGTATTACCTTTTATGTAGGAACAAGCTAGCAAACTTGCTTGTAATGCTAGCGATGATACTTCTACCTTAAAATCTAATCAAGCAAAATACTCCTATGTTATTATTTAGTTTTCGTAAAATATAATACATAAAATCTCATGAAATTGAACTTGTTCAATGATGATTTTCATGCGTCCGTCGTGACGCAACACTTGGTCAAGCAATAGTATATCGCTGATTACTGCTTCATTCTTACATATTTGTTTTTGAACTTAATATATTGTATTAGCTTCTAATAGGTATATCTGATCTGATAGTAGGTACCTATGTAATTCTCAAATAAACTTTCTTAGTTACCTACTTCGTAACAAGTGCCTAGCAGAGAACTTATTTTAAACCTACTAGTAAAGTAAGAAAGTAATTGAACGAGCGAAGCGAGTTCTTCTAGTCAACTTAGAGGAATCGGCGTTTGTATGTATGTATGTATGTATGTATGTATGTATGCATATATGTATGTTTGTCCGATGAAAACTTCGCAACCGTTTATCCGATCTTTATGAAATTTAGAATGGGGGTAGATAGTATTGGTACAATTTGTAGGTAAGGTTATGAGCTATATCTGTCGGGGGGTTGATGAGATATTGGGGTCCAAGAGGGGGTAAAAAAAATAAAAGTCAGAAAGTCGGATCAAATGGGGTGTCTAATGAAAGCGCTTTGGCTGGAAATTTCAAAACTGTTCTTAATTTGTATTTAGACTTAGTAGTTTCCGAGATATTAGGGAAAATAAAAAAAGTAAAAATCAAAAATTCTAGGGTACTTCCAGCAATCCCACAATGCTGAAATTTGGTATGCTCATGGCTTTTAGTCTGAAATTGAAGAATTTTGAGACATGTACCCTATAAAACAAAAAACCAATATAATATCCGTTGTTGACCTCCCATTTCTAAGAATTTGAACGACGTTGGAGTTCTAAGATTTCGTCAAAAGGACGTTACCAATTAATTCGTCAGGTACTTGATATACTAACAGGTATGTAGTATCAGAGACTAGTTACTTGTCTCTGGTAGTATGAACGCCCCGTTGCTTAGTCCTATTCAAAAGTTATTTCGATAAATAACTTAAAGGTGAAAATTAAAAAAAAAAAAAATTGAAATTATGGAACTGTCTTACTTAAGTAGTCGAACTGATAAAGGTGCCATCGCGAGGTCTCAGTTCGGGGCGAACCACTAGTTACTTACCTATAAAAATTATAATGACCGTATTGGAAGAGGCAAGCTTCTCACGACACAGGGTATCCTAGTGTGAGAGCTTGTGTTCATTACTAGTACCTAACCACTTAAACCAAACTTTTTTTTTCTAGTTATAAGTACTTACTTATTGTTAGCAAAATTTATCTAATGTAACTCTAATGTATTTTGTTTTTTTGGTGAATAAAAAAAGATATATTTTATGAACTATATAGATAGATGATCGACTCCTATGTATAATTTGTGACCATGTACATTATAAGTACCCCTGGATAACTACGTTCATTTCATTTCATACAAAGGTAGTCTGGAGATTGCTATGTAACGATTAGATCGGCCATAATATTTTATCATAGTTTTTTTTAAATGTTTTTAATGTTAAAAAAATGTGTAAAAAAAAAAGACGAACTGTTACAAGAAACTCTTTTAGTATCGTTGCGATGTGCAGATGTTGAGGCACTTATATAGTTTAAATTACATTTCGATATGGTCTTTCTTGGCCCCCCCTTATAAGGGTTACCATTTAGGAATATGAAAAGTCTTGATAAAATGCCTGACATTTCGATAAAAGTCCTGACTTTTTAACCGACTTCAAAAAAAGGAGGAGGTTCTCAATTCGCGATTACTCCGACAATTTTGCATTGATTTTGATGATTCTTTTTTTGTTTGGTAGGTTATTCTTCAGAGGTGGTCCCATATAAATTTTAACGAAATTGAATCAGCACTTTTTGAAAAATTTGTTTTTTTGTGGTTCCCATAGAAAAAACCTAATATTTTACTGTGCCATTCTTGGTTCTGTCAGCGCTAGATGATACCTACTGCTAGACGTCGACAGATAGAAATACTTAAATACCTACCCGCCGATAGATAGCGTTTATTCAAATATGAATTACCTAAATTATAGGCAGCATAGGCACAGGCTTGAAGTCGGTTTATGTTTTTTCCAAAAATTAATTATTAGTTACAAGTTCTTAGTGTTTTGAAGAAAATATTTTATGTTTGATCGAAGTTGATTGTTATAGAAGATTTTATATTTTGTTTTTAGATAAATCAAATTAAATCAAATCAAGCAATTTTATTTCAGATTACAATGATCCATTCGGTAAGTCAGAAATAAATACTTTTAAAAGGACACTTTGCTATGAAGGGGGCCAGAAATAATAAATGGAACACACATTTAAATTCTATTCAAAGGCCACCCTTCTAACAAAATGTTGCCAAATGGGAGAGGTACATCTCTCCGCCACTGTTTTCAGGATACTGTTGTGACTACCTCGTATTCTGCGCATCAGAGATGCAGTCTTTTTACGAATGACGGCAAATGAGATGTTAGTTAAGATTAAAGACTTATTTGATATTACTTAATATATTCCAAAATCCGGACAAATTAAAGAGCCGGACAAAATCCGGACTAGAGTCTAAAAGTCCGGACATGCCCGGACTAATCCGGACGGATAGTAATCCTAACCCCATATTAATAAATCTAACTTGACTCTGAGAAGTGTGTTTCAGTTTGATAATTCCCATACATAAATGTGATTTTTGATGTTCTCAAAGTTACAAAGTCTCAAGATTACATTACGGGTCTAATACTTGGTACGCTGTGCTATGAGGCTTCTTACCTCAGCCATCTTTTGATGATGCCCAAAGGTAGCATCTTCCAGGTGAGCTGGTGCTTCTCGCTGATGACCTGTGCGTTGTAGACCAGTAGGAGTGCAGATAGCTGCAGGAAGGTCTGCATGATGAGAGTCCCATTCAGGATTAAGTGCATCCACGTTTGATCGTATATCTGGAAAAAGGTTTGCAAAGACTAACATCGGAAAAATCGCAGAGCAACGAACGTTCCAAATTCAAATCACTTTATTCCCTAGGGAGTTTCATACAACTTTATATCCCTAGAGAGATAAGGCTTTACTTTACGTTGAGGTTGCATGATATGTAATTGAATATTGTCGAGCAGGTGGTGTGAAAAGATTTAAAAATTATTAAATTTTTTAAAGATTATTTTAATAATAATAATAAAAATCAGAAAGCGCAAACCATCCGTGCTGAGCACTCAGGGCCGCTAGACTGTATGGGAGAGCAAGAAACTGCATGAGCGGTTCTACAAAGTCCTTGGGGACCGATTTGGATCTGCTCGCTTCGGTGAACTGACTACGTTTCGGTGACCTCTTTGGGGAAACCGAGGGTTTTGTCTGTGTGATTATGGATGATGTTGTTAAAACGAAGAACTATTGGAAGTACATCATGAAGGAAAGGACGGTTGATATCTGTAGAGCATGTCACCGTCCCGGAGAGTCCTTCAGGCATGTCTTTCGGGTTGTTCACATCTTGCTAACTCAGAGATTTTACACAGACAGACACAATCAGGTAGTCAGGGTCATCCACTAGCAACTTACCCTTCGATACAATACCTTGACGGACCTGAGGTCCAAACCTTTACTTGTTCACGAGATTCACAAATTACATTATCATGCAACCTCAACGTAAAGCACTCTTTAGGGACATAAAGTTGTACGAAACTCCCTAAGGAATAAAGTGATTTGAATTTGGAACGTCAAATTCGTGTGGAAACTCGTGGAAAACTCTGAGTAAAAAAATGCCCATATGGCATTGTAAAGAGGTTTGTTCGAAAATCGAACTGGCCACCATAAGCAGAACTTTAAAAAAAAAAGAAAAAAGGTGCGTTTAAAAAGAATGTGAAACAAAAGACGGTGTTTGGTGCTGTGATTTTCAGTGAATTTTATTGCAATATTCATGTTGATAAAAATGTCGAGCGATAATGATTCTACTCCAGAGTTTAACAAAACAGACACTTTAGAGATTATTAATAATATACTACAACAAAAATCAAATTTTTATTGTCTCAAAGAAGGTGTGTAAAGTAGAGTATGCTCCCCTGGAATAAAGCCTATCTTCGTCTTGGGCAGCTTGAACCCCTCGCTTTACTAAGGACTTTATATATAATTCCCAGAGTCGCTCGTTACGCTCAGGGTTCAATATGCCGCCTGCGACGTAAGACACTGCTATATTCCCGTGGTGCATAATCTACTACTGACATGTCGTTTTTAATCTAAGCAAAATATCACTAACCTCTTCAAAGAACTTGGTGTTTTCATTCAACAGCATACACGGCATCATTGAGTGTGCTGCTATGACTAGAGTCATCAGGATTGCTCTGTCAACAAAAATCGATGGTAAAAATTAACCAGCGACCTCTCGTCGTAAAGCTCCAAAAATAGAGATGGTTAATATAATATGGTTAGTAGTAGAACTTCTAGTGAACAAGTTCGTCCGGGGAAGTACCGTACCTATTTTTGACGACCTCTGTGGCGCGGCGGGCGAAGGTTCGCCTGCGACGCCGGAGGTTGCGGGTTCGATTCCCACCTCGGAACAAATATTTGTACAATCTGCAGATATTTGTTCCGGGTGTTCTGGGTATTTTCTATGTATAATAAAAAATATCTATCCATGTAATATATTGTATTAAATATATCAGTTATCTGGTACCCATAACACAAGCTCTGCTTAGCTTGGGGCTAGATCATGTTGTGTGAAATGTCCAGCATTTATTTATTTATTTCTTCCGCCAAGCAGTAGTGCTCGCATTGCTGATGTGTTTCGGTTTAAAGTTGCCGGTGAAATTATAGGCACATGAACTTTTCATCTTTACGTCTCAGGGTCGGCAGCGCTCGTGTGATACCTCTGGTGTTGCAGGCGGCCATAGGCTACGGTAACTACTTTCCATCAGGTAGGCCGTATGATTGTTTGCTTGCAAAGCAGTAAATAAAATTTTAAAAAAACACGCTTTCTGAGAAAAATATAAGCATATAACTTGGAATATTCAATGATGTGTTCACTATACACCCCTTCTTCTCCTCCCGTGGATGTAGTAAAAGCCTTACTAAGGGATTACCAGGGGATGGGCAGCAGTATCTGCCTGAGTACTTAACACCAATCACCAATCCACCTGTCAAGCGTGGTGATTATGGCAAATCACCCCATTGTATTCCATGGGGGAGGCCTCGTGCAGCAGTGGACGTTAACAGGCTGGTGATGATGATAATGATTCAATGATGCTGAATTTGATTACACACACGACTTTGATCTACGCTCTAGATTACACCAACCTTTCTGAGGTTTAACGACTTTGATCTATGCTCTAGATTACACCAACCTTTCTGAGGTTTAACGACTTTGATCTATGCTCTAGATTACACCAACCGTTCTGAGGTTTAACGACTTTGATCTATGCTCTAGATTACACCAACCTTTCTGTGGTTTAAAGACTTTGGTCTATGTTTTAGATTAAACCAACTTTTCAGAGGTTTAACGACTTTAACTTAAGCTCTAGATTACACCAACCTTTCTGAGGTTTAGGCATCTTTTTGTTTAATAATATGTAGTGTATAAAAATATATACCTTATTCCGTAAAAACCCTTGAATCTTTTATGTCTTGGGTCTCGTTCACCCGGTACAGCCACCAGTTTTCTCCAGTTTTGTGGCACAGAAAAACAAAGAAATAGTCGAGAGGCTGAAATTGAGAAAAATATCTTAGCAGTTATACGGTTCATGGTATTAGGTCGAATTCTTAAGACCAGTGTTGTGAGACTTGATTTTGACCCACGAAAGTTAAAAATATTGTTTTCCTTATCGAGGAAACGAATCATCATCATTATCATCAGCCTATAGAAGTCCACTGCTGAACATATTAATTTTCATAATTCATTTATTTAACTTTGTAACAATGATTGTTACACTAGGCAAGTCACATAATATACAATACGTAATTAACATAATTACAATACACCAAAAAAAAAATACGTTACTCATTACATTGTCATGGAAATACTCATGGTCGTTTATAAATGATGAATAAATTCATGAATTCGCATAGATTGTATAAATATTGCAATTCCTTCTAGGAAGTATTTTATTTTCCTTTTGAACTCAGACATTATGTTCCAAATTTCTTATTTTCGTTGGTAATTTATTATACAATTATAGTAAATATATAACCTCCCTGCTTTTAACTTTCGCTATACGGGGTGTAAAAAGACTGCTCCCGAATACTGAAGGTACCGGTAAAGCTACCTATATCATAGCTATATAAAATAATTTTCGCCTTAGAGGTGATTCATACCGGAGAAAACCTTGTTTTTTCGTTTCGGATCGTATTTTTCAGCCAGCAATGTACGCATTTATTCCGGCCGCGCGAGTTCAACGCTCCCAGTCCAGCTGATCGTCCCGTAGGGCCAATATGTCTCATGTGGTTTTCATTGCTTTTTTTGACGTTTTTATTTATTAACGTGTTTTTAATGACGGATAATAGGTTTTTGTGTTCCTTTAACGATATTTTATGGATATTTATAAAGAAAACACGAAAAAAGCGGACCAAAAGAAGCCTTACTTTTGATTGATGTACTTTGTCCTTATTCCTTAAATTAAACAAATAAATAATAATTAAAAATAAAAGGCTTTTATATAATGTGTGATATCACCGTCATTATTTTATTTTCCTTAAAATATTGAGTAAGTAGTTAGATCCTGTGGTTTAGATCTTTTGTACTAATAGATCCCTTATGCCTAAAATTAAATAGAAAAATTATAATAATATTTATTCAAAAACACGTAAAGAGTTTTCTTTGAACAACAGATAATATGCATTCAAATCTTTTGTCTTTTTATTTTGATGATTAGTGTTGATTGTGGGGAAGGGCTGCACCATCATCGAAACCGAATAACTTTCATATTGGTTATAATTTATATATTTATAAATTATATATTTTTATATCGTCTATAATTAAGTTACTGATGATTATTTTAATTAAAAAGTTAGTAATAGATCTCGTGTGGGTTTTCAGAGAAATTAAGTACAGTCAAGAAAAAAATCTAATACCTCTTTATACATATTAATATATAATGCGAGGTGGAGTGTTTATAGGCTACCAAGCTACCCAAATGTTTTATCATTTTATTATTTTAGTGCTTTAATTTTTATTTATTTTTATTTTTTATCATTGTGTCTGCAATAAAGAATTATTATTATTATAATTCCGATGTTCTTTTAATTAGTCCACATATTATTCTTATAGATCGGTTCTGGCATATCAAAACTTTGTTTTTATTGGAATCTATTTCCCTATACCGTACATAGGCCTCCCTCCTAGAATGCCACGACGGTCTTGAACCGTCACCATCCACCGATATACTGCGGCGTTCATTGAGGAAACGCATATAGAACTTATATGTCTGACTTTTATGGTTACCGGCGTGGTAAAACAGACCTTAGAGTGGTTTATACATTACATACAAAACACACTAATACTTTTAAGTACGACTATTATTACACAGCTCATAACATAGCTCTTAAGCGATAAGACCGCCCATTGTACCTCTGATTTAAAACTTTGTATCATTATTTTTTGGTGTTTTTGTTTATGGTGTACAATAAAGTTATAATCAATGAATCAATCAATAACCGCAACAGTCACATAATTTTTTTTATAAATTCTCCACTAAATATTTGGGTACACAAAAAAATACATGTATTTTTTGTAATTAGTCTATGAATTACTTCATTAAATAGGTTGATTCACCAGGTTTTTTGTATATATCTGAAGTTTTAATTGAACTAACATTAAAACCTGGTGATTGTGGCTGTTTTAATTTTTGTATACCTACTTCGATTTTACCATACCTGGCAGTGGATTTAAAAAAACGAATGATTGTTTATAATTTCAACCATTAAGCTCAAGTAAACTAAAGCAGTACCTAAAAAAAATACCAAAAAAAAACTCACGAGGCAAGGTACGTAATATTTAGAATGATGATGGTATTATATGACCTCTGTTGCGCGGCGGGCGAGTTTCTGGCTGAGGTGCGAGAGGTTGCTGGTTCGATTCCCGCTGCGGGACAAATGTTTTATGATCTGCAAATATTTGTTCCGGGTCTGGGTGTTAACATGGTACTCGTAATTCCTGATACCCACGACACAGGGAATCTTAGTGTGGGATCATGACTACGTATGTGACTGTTGAGTCTTATGTATAAAATATTGCATTACCAGGTCCACTTTTCTCCATACAGAAGACATCATACAGGCTTCCGATCACATTTAACATCACCAATGAGATTAAAATGGCTGCCACCACGATATGAGCTGGTCCAATTTGGTTCTTATCATGCTTCTCTCCTACACAGGAGACGTCTCCTTCTACATGCACCTTCAGTTTGTATTCTTCATAAAGAGTTTTATTCCGGCATGCCTCAAGGGTACGCTGTAGGTCCGCTGTTGTATTGTGGAATGTGGGACATGTCTTTGTCATGCAAGTCCCGTATACGACGCGAGTGCGGTTGAAATGTGTGGATGTGTGCTCTGAATATTCCTGCAACATATTTTTTAAATCAAATAGTAGGAGCCGCGGTTCGCGTATATTCCCAGCATCCCCCACCTATCTGACCCTAATGGGTCCCCCATTAGGGTCAGATAGGTGGGGGATGCTGGGAGAAAAAGTGGCATCGTTCATGACCAGAAAGAGAATAGTATACGGTATAAAAAGGTGACCCATCCATGGGAGAGGTGGATGGGTATCCTCCCGTGGATAGATATCTTCTCACGGATGGATATCCTCCTTTAGATAGGTCTCCTCCCATGGATGGATATCCTCCCGTGGATGGATATCTTCTCACGGATGGATATCCTCCTTTAGATAGGTATCCTTCCATGCATGGATATCCTCCCGTGGTGGACATAAGGTCAACGGGTAGCACTAGAGTAATTATGCATTGAGCTAGAAGCTAGGTTTTTCTACAGGGCTACATCATCATCATCATCATCAGCCTGTAGAAGTCCACTGCAGGACAGGCCTCCCCCTTAGAATGCCACGACGAACGGTCTTGAGCTGCCTCCATCCACCGACTACCCGCGACGTTTGCAATGTCTTTAGTCCATCGAGTGGAGGGTCTTCCTCTACCGCGTCGTCCGGTTTGTGATCGCCACTCGACAATCTTTATTCCGCAACGGTTATCAGTTCTTCGAGCTATATGACCTGCCCATTGCCACTTTAACTTGCTAATTCTGAGAGCTATGTCGGTGATCTTGGTTCTTCTACGGATTTCCTCATTTCCTATTCTATCACGTAGTGAAACTCCTAGCACATGGCTATATATACATATTCACAAATACTCGCCCTTTTCCCGAAGGTGAAAGTCAAAGTCAAAGTCAAAAAGAACTTTATTCATTGAAATCACAAGGATCATTTTGAATCGTCTTATATAAAATTAAATTACTCCTGTTGTGTACTGTAAAGGTTGGAGGCAAAGGCCCAGTGGACCTTTTTTTCACTGTGAATCACACAATTGTGAGAACCTGCATGCGACTAATGGTCAGCTTATCGCCGCCATACTTTCCCACGGCCAACTTTTAAAGGACTATGCATTTCAATTTTTAACCGACTTCACAAAAAAGGAGAAGGTTCTCAATTCAGTTGTATTTTTTTTTGTTACCTTATATATCCGTCGTTTATAAACCGATTTGAAAAATTCTTTTTTTATTTGAATAGATATACTTCCAGATTGGTCCCATTTTTTTCAGAATCCAGTTCTGATGATGGAATCCATGAGGAATTGAGGGAACTCCTCTAATATTGTAGGCATACATATTATTGCGATTTTGATATTTTCAGCAACAAATCAAGCATTTTCATTCAGAAAGCCTATATTTTCAATGGATGTGTTGACGAGGGAGTCTTTCCTGATCTTATGAAACATAGTAAATAAATTCCTTTGTTCAAGTCTGGTAATGAAAAAGATCCAGGTAATTATAGGCCAATTTCTATATTGCCTGCGTTAAGTAAAATCTTTGAGAAACTTATTCTTACTCAGTTATTGTCACACTTCAACCTCCACGGACTTCTTCATAGTCATCAATTTGGATTTACTAAGGGTCGTTCGACAGCCGATGCTGGTACCATGCTCTTAGAACACATATTTGAAGCATGGGAGAACTCGCAGGACGCGATCGGAGTTTTCTGCGACCTGTCCAAAGCTTTTGACTGCGTGAGGCATGATACTTTAATTTCCAAGTTAAAACATTATGGCATACAAAATCAGGCAATTAATCTTGTAAATTCTTACTTATCCAATAGAGTCTAAAAAGTTGATGTTGGTGGTGAAAGGTCTTCAGGATCGACTATTGTCATGGGGGTGCCACAGGGTTCAATATTAGGTCCTTTTTTATTCCTAGTTTACATTAACGATCTCCCTTTTTTTGTGAAAGACATATGTGACATAGTTCTATTTGCTGACGATACTTCTTTGATTTTCAAAGTTAATAGATCTAAATCTAATTACGATGATGTAAATGATTCACTATCGCATGTTCTTGAGTGGTTCACACTTAATAATCTTTTGCTTAATGCTAAAAAAACTAAATGCATCAAATTCACATTGCCAAATGTAAAACATTATCCAACTAATATTAAAATAAATGGGGAGACACTTGATCTTGTCAAGTCTACCATTTTCTTAGGGCTTAATATTGATGCAGGGTTGCAGTGGGCACCACAAATTGTGGCTCTTGCTGGTGGACTTAGTTCCGCTGCATATGCAGTTCGTATAATAAGGCAGCTTACTGATGAAGCTACAGCTAGGCTTGTTTATTTTAGCTACTTCCATAGTGTTATGTCATATGGTATCATACTGTGGGGTAAAGCAGCAGATATCCAAGCTACTTTTGTCTTGCAAAAACGGACAATACGTGCCATTTATAAAATGAAGTCGCGCGACTCCTTGAGGGAGCGTTTCAAAGAAATCAATATTCTTACAGTAATATCGCAATATATCTATGAAATATTATTACATACACATAAACACTTGGATAGTTTTATGATAAAAAGTGACGTGCATGGTATTAACACTAGAAATAAACACAAACTAAATATACCAAAATTTCGATTAAAAAAAGTAAGTGGGTCTTTTATGGGGAATTCTGTACGGTTCTATAATAAACTTCCAGAAAATTAATTGATTCAAGCGTGACTTTGCGGAAATCCATCCTCCTCTATAGCTCCATATATTATATATATGCTCCTCTAGAGGAGCGGAATTGTTACTATATATTTGTTCGTCTATTTTATATTGTAAACTTCCAGAAGGTGCATTTAAACTTCCTATTCGAAGATTTAAATCCTACATAAAGATGAATCTAATTAAGAAAGCGTATTACACTCTTGATGACTATATTAATGATAAAGCCGCGTGGTCTGATGTCTCTCTGCCCCTTGACTGCTAAAATGGAAATTTGCAATATCTGTACTTACCTATTTACATGTTTGTATTAGATTATTATTTATAAGTATAACAAGCGTAGCGTGTGCTGTCTTGCATATTTTTGCTGATGTTTATTTACTTTTGACTACCTTCCTAAGGTTTTTAAGTTCTCATTTACTATGTATCAGCAACTCCTTGCTCCGAGGCACCACACAGGCGCTTCTCACCTAGTGGTAAGACGGACCATTTATGTAAGCCAAGCCGAGTTTGTTGCCTGATTCTTCTAGGCTTGGTCGCGTTGGAACAGGAGTAATTTAATTTTATATAAGACGATTCAAAATGATCCTTGTGATATCAATGAATAAAGTTCTTTTTGACTTTGACTTTGAAAGTATCATAACCCTTTTTTTTATTCCATCATCAGAACTGGATTTTGAAAAATGGGACTATTCTGGAAGTATATTTATTCAAATAAAAAAAGAGTTTTCCAAATCGGTTTATAAACGACGGAGATATGAGGTAACAAATATAAAAAATTCAAATAAAAATACAACTGAATTGAGAACCTCCTCCTTTTTCTGAAGCCGGTTAAAAAAAGATCTTTAGACGGACAGACACCAAAATCATATTTTAATGGTTCCGTTGGAACAATTTAGAATATATTATAGTTGTTGCAAATGCAATATGCACCTATTAAAATCAGTACCTATTTTATAGAATAAACAGGTTCTTCCTTAGAGACAATGGATAATTAAAAATATTAGAATAACGAAGTTGTAGATTTTTTTACGATCGGTTTCATTTGTACATTGCATGAGGTGATAAATAATAAATAATAAGTTATAAAAGTTGAACTCTTGTCTGGTTTGTACATTAAAATCATTGTTATATTTTGTCGTAAACGTATCTACCGTTTTTTCTTTTCAGGAGAACCAACAGCTTACTTTAACATAATAATACAACAGAATAACAGTAGAGAGCCAATAACAGGTTCCCACAAATAGTAATTTAGTAGGTAGTCAACGAGTTGTGAACAATGAATTATTGGGGAAAAAATTACCAATAAAACGCTTACTGCTTAACAAAAATAAATAACAGTAGAACTATAAAAATTTTAAACTAACTAACGTAGAAAAATAAGATTTTTACATTTAAAAACATCATACTTCATGATATTGCCGGTACTTCAAGACTAGCAATAGGAACAAGAAATAGAATAGTAGAATTGGAGTAAGGTTTTTGTTTTAATCGTTTTCGTAGTGGAAACTTCGACTTGAAGAATGAACCACAAGGAAGGCATTTGGATCACAAGACCACGAAAAAAAAATCATTTGAACAATATCGTATCATTATGTTCGTGACGATAAATAGTTCGCAATGTATCCTAGTATGTATTATGGGTCACAAGTGTCACTTAAACGTGTTGTTTTTATTACTGATCTTAAAGCTTAAGTTTTATTATGTTATGTTTTTTTTTTTAAACAATTAACAACAATTTTTTGCAATTAACTATTTTCTAACAAAAACAAACAATCTAAGAATAGAACAGAAGTTCTATTCTTAGATTCTTAGTCTCAGTTCAGTGCTACACAATAGATGATAAAAGAATTGAATAGAATAGAATAGAAAATACTTTATTATACACCAAGATAATAAAAAATAAACAAAACTTAAAATTATAATTAAAAGTAAAATGGGCGATCTGATCGCTTAGAAGTGATTTCTTTCAGACATCCTTTGGATGTACGGCCAATATAGTACACAACGTGTTATTTAATTATTTTAAACTTTCACACAAAACATTAGTGCTAGGAGGGCTTAATGCTAATAGCATTATCTACCAGTCATCCTGGACGTGCAAGAAGATGGTGAGGCGTACCTTTCAAACAAGGTAGGTAAACGAGACTAAAGTAAACAGTATAACTAAAAAGATTAATATAATAATATACTAATAAATAATAATACATACTAAAGTAATACAAAAAGTAGGAAAGTACATAATACAAATAACTAACTTAGGCTGTAATATCATATCATATGTAATACACTTAACAAAGGAGATAACTAATAATTTAGCTTCTTTAGATAAAGTTCACGTCTTCTAAACGACTTCTTTGGATCAGTATTTAAATGACTACCGGCAAATCGTTTCAGAGCCGAACAGCCACAACCGAAAAAGAGTTTGATCGGAAAGAAGTTCTATGCAACGGGATGTCAAGAAGAAGATTATCGGCAGTACCCTAGTATCATGTGCGCCATGTGTTCTCCCTGTCCCCCTGGTATCTAGTTTGTTCTACCTTGACACTTGTAGTTCCCCATGATAGTGGAACATGGTGAAAACTTTCAATTCAATTTTATTTTTGTGATCTTCATTTCGAGTTAATTTTTTAAACGTTCTCGAGTGGTGACAAACCGGACGACGCGGTAGAGGAAAGCCCTCCAATCGATGGACTAAAGACATTATAAACGTCGCAGGAAGTCGGGGGATGGAGGCGGCTCAAGACCGTCGTGGCATTCTAAGGGGGAGGCCTATGTCCAGCAGTGGACTTCTACAGGCTGATGATGATGATGATGATGAGAGGAATACTCTGTTCTGCTGTATCTGATGTGGTCTCTACATTTCGGTGGTTTTTAATAGAAACCTCTGTACATAATTAATTTTAATTAGCACAAAGTTGAAATAATTGGACTTTTTGTCCAATAAGTTCAACTGGTTGAACTTATAGTTGAACTTAGTGGAATAGGTCGATTTTGTCACGAAAAATAACTGTAATTTGCAAGTACCTGCATTTGCGTCAAGAGTGCACTAGGTTCGTCCGACACAAATGTCATATATGCCATGCAGTACACCGCTTCAGGAAGTCGCATGCAACTGTCGTAAGGGTCCATTCGGAGGATCGGTGGCATGAGTGAATGTTGCTCATCTGAAACAACCACGGATAAACTGACTAGGTTATTTGTACCAAAAGCACGAAACACATATGGCCTTCTTCCAAACATGGTTTAAATCTGAGTTTAGACCAGGCGTACCACTCTAGGCTTAAATATCGACATCAGGCTATACGACTTTAATACGAAAGCAAATGGTTTGTTTTCCGAAATCAATGCTCCTAATAGGTAGTCCTGTTCTAAACTCAGATTACCATGTTATACATATTCATAAACCATGTTATGTAATAAGGCCGACCTTTTTAAATAGTGATGTCTTAGATTTTCGCGATTGCTAAATATTCAAAAAACAACAAACAATTGCAAAGCATTCGAAACGTAAGGAATAACAAAAAAATATAAATTACGCGATAAATAAAGATGTTTAATTTTTAAAATTCATAAAATATAGCTAAGATTTATCTTATAAATAAGACGACAAAAAATACATTTTAATAAATAAAGATAATTAATTTTTAAAATTCATAAAATGTAGCTAAGATTTATCTTATAATTAAGACGACAAAAAGTTCATTTGAATTAAACCATTACATAAACGAAACGGCGGAATTAATAAATAATGGCCCCTAAATATTAATTAATGAACTAATTTTAGTCGTAGGTTCAGCTATTGCCGTAGACAAGCTACGGTTGTAGCACTTGTAGCACTCGTAGCAGCTTGATGTAGTTGAAAGTAGAGACACAAAATACATAATTTTTACGTTGAATATGTAGCTTGATATTGTTATTAGTATGTGCATGATTTAATTGGTATACTTAGGTAGTTTTTAGGGATCCGATACTCACTCAAAGAGCTGATTCTAAGTTTTTTGCAAACAATTGACACGGCCGTTTGGTGTAGTGTAACACGGATTTTTGTATGGAAAATGAAGTTCACACAGTGTACGCTAGGGGCGCTCATCGGTGTCACCATACAAAATAATTGTACAACTACACCAAACGTCCGTGACAATTGTTTGCAAAAAACTTATAATCAGCTCTCTGGTGTCTGTTTAACTGTCATACAGCCTATTTTCTTAGTATGTACCCTACTTGACCAAAAATTTTGAAATTTGGTACATAAAATTAGGTAAGTTAAGCTAAGGTGATTCAATCACGGACGAATAGCGTAAATAAAAGAATTCTGATTTTGGGCGAAAAACATATCAAATTAAAGAACTTATGTTTTGAGAAATAAAATCATATATGTTTTATAATTTTAAAATGCTTAGTTTAAAAGATAACAAAGAAAATATGCAAAAATTTACCATTGCCAATAGTATCTCAAATACTACAGAGCCAAAGTTTTTGAAAAAAGTACAGAATTTCTGTCTTCACTCATACTTTGCAGGAAAATCTAAATTTAAATCTGTAAATTCTCAAGGAAAACGGGAAATAGTCGTAAAAATAAAATGCGTATTAAATATGTTAATTGACTACTAAGTTTTAATTGATATATTGGTTTCTATGGTAGCTTACTTGCCTCTTAATGCTAGTTCGACTCGCAACTAACCGATTTTTTCTTTTTATTTCGTCTTTGTACAAAAACCTGACAACTTCATTACCTCTCTCCAGCCTCAATCGTTTGCTGGAAGAAAATCCTATAGGGTTATGCTATTATTACTATATTTCTAAATATTTTCCATGTACAATAAAGAAGTATAATGAATTATTCACTTTATTATTTATTTATTTTCCTTTTATTAGAACAGGGTACAAAAAAAAAAAAAAAAAAAAAAAAAAAAAGGTACAAAAAGGGGGTTTAAGGGGGTGTTAAAGGGTACATTTAAGGGGGTCAATGTACCCTTTAAGTAGTAATTAACACACAATAAAATAATATTAACAATATTATTGATCAACTAATTTACATGTTTTTTGTGGTATTATAATTTTAAACATTGGTCGGATGGTCCTTAGAGATCAACAATGTTTTTATTTAAGTTCGATGTTTGATTCCAATTTCAAGCAAGAAACATATTAGTTTGATTTCGCGCTGTCATTTGGTTCAATGAAAAACCCTTGGTTAGATCTCCTCTTGGCACTACTGGTCGAAGAAGTCTATACACCTTCTCATGGGCGTGGCCAGGGGGGTTTTGGGGGTTCAAACCCCCCGAAATATTCAAAGTGTTGACAAAATCTGATACTTTTTGAAGAAACACCAGTGTGGTAAATGTGTGTTTTTTTTACCATGAATATTAATGCCATTTCGTATACATTTTTGTTGTTTTATTTTCTTGAACCTCCCCCCCCCCTCCCCCCTCCTCCCCGAAACTAAAACCTGGCTACGGCCGTGGACCTTCTGCTACTGTGCCTTTAAATATAGCTGCGGACATCACGGAACCGATGTTTTGCACTGAATAGTTTTTGAACTGAATCGCTATAAGAGCTCATGGTAAGGCCTCTGGTTCCCGTTAACTATTCAGTGTTTACCCTACTATATAGTTTAGTTTCAAACTACGATTATTAAAAAAAACCTAGTTAATTACCGTAATAATCCAGTGTCTCATTATGAAATGGAAATTTGCTGAAATGGATACAAGCACTGAAATACGTACCTACGTTAACAATAATATACAACGTTTACAATAATTTTAATTGTTGTGTCACATTAAATACACGATTTTTGAACACAGAATAATTATAGGTACTCAATGAACAAAATATTTATATACAGGGCGTCCCCCGGCTATGCCACATGGAGGGAAAGTACCTTGAATATTGTAGATGGAACATTTTACTGAAAGAAGACATTATTTGAATTTAAAAAACAATTTAAACTGCATTCATAGATATCTAAATAATTACATGGTTGAACTGGGAATCGAACCCGTTATACGAGAAAAATAATCACCCTGTAGCTTTAACATACCGATCGAAAGGCTTCATCGCAAGGATTATTTTTTGCTAATTAACATAGTGTCAGAACTAAAAGGAAGACCATGAAATTTAACATTTTTAATACTAAATTAATCAATTTATCAAATGCTCAAAATGAGTCCCTGTTGAATACAAAGTCGCACTCATTTGATTATTTCGCTCCCTGTCGATTTTTTGATCTTGTTGTGGTGGATATTTAGAATAATACGTTTAACTTCTGCATGTAGCTCGTGGACGCTTTAATACTGGTTCTTATCAAGTGGGTACATTTATTAGTAATAGGTACTTATGATAATGTCAGTTGTATGTCCTTACGGCAATGTCAGCTTTTCATTTTTCTGAACAACATTTATCATCAAATGTAAAATTCTTGTTCTTACTTTTATTTCTGACGCTATGTTATTAAGCAAAAAATAATCCTTATGATAAAGCCTTTCAATCGCTATGATAAAGCTACAGAGTGATTATTTTTCTCGTGTAACGGGTTCGATTTCCGATTCAACCATGTAATTATTTAAATATCTATGAATGCAGTTTAAATTGTTTTTTAAATTCAAATAAGGTCTTCATTCAGTAAAATTTTCCATATACAATATTTAAGGTACTTTCCCTCCATGTGGCATAGCCGTGGGACGCCCTGTATATATAATATTTTGTTCAGGGTGTTCTGGGTATTTTTCTATGTATAATAAAAATATCTACCTATGTAATATATTGTATTAAGTATATCAGTTATTACCCATAACACAAGCTCTGCTTTGCTTGGGGCTAGATAATTTTGTGTGAAATGTTCAGCATTTATTTTTTATTTATTTATTTTATCTACAGGATAAATAAATAAATAAATGTTGGACATTTCACACAACATTATCTAGCCCCAAGCTAAGCAGAGCTTGTGTTATGGGTACTAGATAACTGATATACTTAATACAAAACATTATTATATAGATAGTTTTTTTTTTTATTATACGTAGAAAAAAACCCAGAACACCCTGAACAAATATCTGCAGATCGTACAAATATTTGTTCCGAGGCGGGAATCGAACCCGCAACCTCCTACGTCGCAGGCAAACCTTCGCCCGCCGCGCCACAGAGGTCGTCAGGATCAGGATTTTGATGCAAACAGTTAAAATTGTTTTTATTTTTATAGCTAGCTTTAAAAAAAATTGTGATCGGAACCGTGAGCCAATCAAAATAATACACTGCCAACTACTATTCGTCATCGAGGAGTTCCGTGGTCCATCTTCTAGTCCCACCATCAAATCATCAAGCTTGCTGTCACTATAAAGTCACCTGTATTGTCATAATCAAAACTTGACAGGTACACAAAGTTTCAGCTTAATCGGTTGTGTGAATTTAACTTTGCAAGATTTGAACATATACGTTTATCGTTTTTGTTTTTTGTTTCTATTTTTTACTAGATACTAACAATCGAAGTTAAATAAAAGCTTTCAACAAATTATAATTTCAGTGAATAACATAACATAACACCTTACAGCCACATACTAAAAAAAACACACACATAAAAAAGTACTTATCTGAAAATTTAAACCAGGATATACTCACAGTTCAATCTATAAATCACACCGTAGCTCGTATTAAACAAAAAGAAAAAAAATATAGCGATAATTTTCTGCATTTTATGATAGTTAGATATTGTTATTTATTTTAGTTTACTAATTACACAGTTTAAGTTTTGAAATAAACTAAGTAACTTATTTCGTCGTTTAAACACCGTGGTCTTTACTTGACTGAGTCTTTACTAGGTTTACACTAACTTTTCTAAATAGAATAATAAACTATTATTTCGCAAACCAAAAGATATCGTCACTCAATTTGTTACTTTATCAGTGAGGAATAAAGTAGAAAATTGAGTCTGTTTTTTTACCCCACAAAATGTTATAAGCTATTAAGATATTATGAGCTAGGCTGAAATCAGAGATCCGGTTAGGCATGTATTTATACTTAACAACTTAGAGATTCAAATTCAAACAACGTTAAGTAGTCCAAGAAATATATCTAAATATATTATTTATTATTTGTGCCTACTTATAAAAACCTCGCTCGCTAAGCCGTTTCCACCAGAGCTGCGCTGAGCGAGGCTAGGTAAGAGCCAATTCAGACTAGCGTTTTATACGCGCGTATGAGCTCGTTTTTGGAAGCGGATGTAGGCGCGTATAGGCGCGCCTTTTGTCACACGCTCGACTCGTACGAGCGTTGACGCGCTTCTAAGCTCGTAATAAGTGCGAGCTTTTTCGTCGTCTCAGTCGACGGCGAATAAGTAACGCAAATAGTAATGTTTCTTCGTCAGAATACATGTTGATACTGACACGACACCACCGGTTCGAGCGAACACGCCGAAATATGCCCGTTTACGCGAGTAGGTATGGTTTTTAGAAGCGCGTAATGTAGCGCGCGTATAAGCGCGTATGCTGAAACGACCGTATACGCGCAAAAAAAAACGCTAGTCTGAAACCGCTCTAAATGAAGTGATTCTCAATAGAAGAACCAATGTTCTTAAAAAACACATCACTCGCTACGCATCCTCGCTCTTCTCTGGTGGAAACGCAAGTGTCTAATAGCCTGACCAAGTTAAAAAGGCACTATTAATTAGTGCCAAGTAAAAGCGGTGGAGGAGCGTGCAGACTAGACGCACCCAATAGGGTATGATCCTAAATCCAAACACTCAAAAATCTTTTTTTTTATCCAAACGGCTTTGCTTAAAGTTAAAAATCGCATACTCATATTTGACGATGAAACTGGTTTGCACTTCAAACTGTATCCATTATGAGTGTTTTTTTTAATTAAACGAAATATACAAATCACAGATAAGCAATTTGCGGTAAGAACTTTCGTAAAAAAAATTGTGTTGTTGCCGTTCAAAATTAAGAGCATTTGAATGCCAAAGCTTTTCTAGGGTTGTCATTTGTACGATTTTTAATTGCAAAACCAGACTTTTTGTCGGATTTCTGTTCGGTTACAAAGTAATTAGTATATTGTTCTACCTATACACTATTTTTTGCATCACATTATATAATCTCGTCACGTGGGCATTCAAAATATTACTCTTGAGATCAGTCCTCGCCTTAAGTTAGTTAAGTTTAAAAATAAAAAAAATCGTTAAGGATTTTCTAATTGCAACGCTCTCAATATTGCCCTCAGATTTGAGTTGATTAATGAATACCAGCCCTCACAAGTACAGTTCAAGAGTCATTTGCAAAGCGAGTCTGGATTGAGCGCCTGGTGATAACCGACTGCAATAGCGCCTCCATTTACGTTGAAAGAAAAAAAATAAAAGAAGAAAAGAAAAAGCATAGCCAATGATGCGGATGATAAAAATGACACGAGAAAATACAAAAGACACACACACTTTGTTGCTTACAAAGATTAAAACAGAAAATTCAAACTAAACAGAAGACAAGAATAACTTATAATAATGTGCCTACCTGAGTGTTGAGTGTCCGGGTCTACGTTCAGCTCTCTGCGCAAATAGCAGTTCTTGGACTGCGTTTTCGTGGATCTGGGGAAAAATCCCTCAAATACGCTACGTAACAACATAACTCTCGACTTATTATGATTAGAATAGTTAATAATGATAATGATTAGAAATGATTATAGAGGGCACAAAAAAGGATTTTGGCTCATTATCTAGCTCAGCGCTTTAGTAGTTAATTTTAGACGACCTCTGTGGCGTGGCGGGCGAGTATGATGCGAAAGGTTGCGGGTTCGATTCCCGCTGCAGGACGAATGTTTGTATGATCTGCAAATATTTGTTCCGGGTCTGCGTGTTGTGGTACGATGGTACTCTTAGTTCCTGATACCCACGACACGGGGAATCCTAGTGGATCAGGACTACGTATGTGACTATTGGGTGTTATGTTATGTATTGCCATTCAGCGTGGCAATGCAACCAGTGTCTTGGGAACGCTTCCGTCTGGTAGAGATGAAGATATTTAAGATAAAAAGATATTTAGATCGTTTGTTATCTTTAGCTAGATCAAGCGTTTAATTTGTATTATTAAAATTGTGTACTTACTTGTACTCGTCAGCTCGTAGTAGACCCAATCGGGCCACCTAGATAATAGAAGATCAAATTTTCTTGACTTTTGCGCTATTGTCAATAAAGAAGGCCCGCGGCAGGAAATCCGTGTTGCGCGAAGATAAAGAATAATTTTGTTTTTTTTTTACATTTTGACGGATACGATCTTATCTTCCACGAACCTTTAATTGTATTATTATTTCTTTAAATCCTTTATAAAATAATGTTTACCTCCAAAAATAACGTTATCTTTCGCTTCTTTCGCGCTTTCGCCAACATCATGTTTGGTTCTTCTAAGTACTCCCCCGTAGTCGTCATCACGGTATTTCCCAATCCATCCATAATTTTAACACAAGCATAATTTTTGCTTTTTCTAAAACCGTAGAATTAAAGATAAATCTGGGTAGCGTCCAGAGGCACAATTCTCTAATTTTAAAAACGATTCAATTACAATATACTCTCGTGTCAATCGCATTGTCACGTAGTTACTATTACTTAATCTTCGCGTATGCATATGAAGATTAAGTAATAGTTACTACGTACTAATAGTGACAGATGCGACTGACACGAGATTATATTATAATTTAATCGTTTTTAAAATTAGAGAATTGGGCCTCTGATGTCAAAACCACATCACATTTGAATAAAGGTCGCGACAGACCAAACGCCTGATGTAATAACATCTAGCTAACATAATGAGGTGTTATGTTTCGCCAGTAGAGTTCCTCGTCAAAGAGTTCATCTGGGGAAGTACAACCACCATACCTATTTCTGCCACCAAGCAGAAGTGCTCGCACTGTGTTCTGGTTTGAAGGGTAGTGCCGGTGAAATTACAGGCATCTTTATTATCAGTGTGCAGTGCAATGCCAAGTAGGTCGCGACCTAGGTATTGCATTTGTAATGGGCTGGTGTTATCGCTGACCATCAGGTGGGCAAAATGCCAGCTTCGTCAATTATTAAAATAAAAAAAAATACGAAAAGGTAAAAAAAAAATCAAACTACCTAAATATTGGTTGACACTTTGACACCTAGTGAAAGAGTTCGTCCGGACAAGCAAGCTGGTGAAATTACTGCCACATGCGACTTCATCTCTATGGCGGACGCAATACAATACCGCGTAGGGCGCGTACTAGGTTAATGTGACCTAAGGGGTAGGTATAGCAGGGAGACAGAAGGCAAGTTAGGTTAAATACTCGAATAAAAAAAATATGCCTCGTATTGACTAAGGCTGCGTTTCCATTGACGCGGAGTTGGGCGGAGCGGTGCTTAGCGGTGCATGAATTGACCAATCACTACACTCGAAATCTCTGCTCCGCTTCAATGGAAACAGCACGAGCGGAGCGGGGCAGAGCTGAACGGATATTCATATAAAATAAGCGAGGTGATGCGGAGCGGAGGACAGCGGGGCGGTGCGTTGCGGAGGGTAGCTAGGAGAGCGAAGCGGCGAGGTGCGGACCGGGGTGCAGGGGAGTGTGTGATGCCACGACTCGCGCGCAGTGCGTCGTAGTAGTTATCAACGTTACGTCATAGGTGCAATACGTATCAAAATGGATGAGACTGAAAGATGGCGACAAACTGAGCTCAAAATTGCGCAATTCCAAAGTTAGCTCCGCTCCGCTCCTCTCCTCTCCTCTCCGCTCCGCTCCTCTCCTTTCTGCTTCAGTGGAAACACTTACCACTTTTCACCGCTATTCTCCGCTCATCTCCGCACAGCTCCGCGTCAATGGAAACGCAGCCTTTAGTTAGGTATATTGACAGTATCAATAGAATCCGGAGTCACACCATCAGTTACGAAAGCTGCTTTCTCAGCCGTGAAGAATCAGCAGCTAACCTTTATGTACAAACTTCGTGGGCAAGAACATACATTAAAAAAAAACAAATTATAAAATATAAAAAAGATTTAATCTTACAAATACGTATTAACTTAAACTAAAGTCAGTCTACTTAAACATCTTGTCGTCTCATCAAAACATTGGCCAACAGATCGAGCGGTTTGGCATCACTGGCAGGCAGGGGCGGAGCCAGGGCAGGAGAGGGCACGGGGCTGGGGGAGTCCTCACCGGTCACCGCCTTCCACAGCTGTAGAGCGGGCAGCTCGACCAGCAGGCAGAGTGGTATGGAAGCGATGTAGGAGAGCACGGATGATGTTATGAGAAGCGATACCTGAATTGTCAAATAATATAACTTAATATTTTTTACGGTACACTTTCTAGAAACGTAATAAAAGGGGTAAGGTTTTCGGCTGCTATGAAACTGCGAGAACTATTGGTAAGGGTGGCTAGTGGCCCGACTTCCAATCCTAAGATCGTGAATTCGGATCCCAGCCGTGTGAATGGATTTATCTACTCAAAAAAGGCACGTACCTAGTAGTTGTAAAATAGTACGTGCTCTTAAACGGTAAAATAAAACATCGACAGGATCCAGCATTGTCTTGTACATTTTAAGATATGACTGCCATTCATATGGCGAAAGGTGACTCTTCACCACACTGGTTTTTTCATAATCATATACAATGCCTGTTTCAGGGCTACTGACCTAACGAAGAGAGACATACATAAAGCTAGTATCAGGACTGTAATGTACCAATGATAAGACGGTGGCATGTCCGAGCTGTGTGTGCGAGGCTACGGTGAGACGCAGCACGATGAAGTGGACTATGAACACGCAGTACGACAGCCTGCCCATCACGTGGAACCCGCGCCAGCACAGAAGGCTGCGGAAAGCCGCTGGAACAAATTATTATATATTTAAAACTGTGAACGTTTGGTATTACGAAGTGACTGAATCCTGGAACAGCAGGGCGATTCTAAAACGTCGGAAACGTTTCCGATCGGATTCGTTAGTTTTTAATTTCGATGTGGTAAGTAACTTAAACAATTTTCTCTAGTAAAAAACAATAAATATTGTATATTACTGTGTTTTACTAGAGAAAACACAGTAATACTTACCATATCGAAATTAAAAACTAACGAATCCGATCGGAAACGTTTCCGATGTTTTAGAATCGCCCTGCAGGAGTAATTTAAATTTATAAGGCGATTCAAAATGATCCTTGTGATTTCAATGAATAAAATTCTTTTGATTTGATTAGATTTATTGTTTCAAACTTTGTACATTCTAGCATAAAGTTCCCTATCTAGCCCCCAATACAAAAAAGGTCCCTATCTAGCCCCTAATACAAATCCTGAATACAGACCTAATCTAATCGGAAAACAACATTTATTTTATTAATTAGTGCAGTCTTGACTTCTTACATTAATTTACAACAATTAAATTAGTATAGATACAGGGTGTACCATACTCCTGTCGAAAACTGAAACGTGTATTCAGACCGAGACCACGATTCTAAAAATATTGAGGCTAAAAACGAAAACTTTTTTAACCCTCTTTATTTTTGTTCTTCTTGGTGCATAAATACCTCAGGATAGAAAAATAGCTACAAAAAACTTGTAAACAAATAAAATTTAGATCAAAAATATCGCTTAGAAGCGATTTCTTCTTGATAACCTTTGGATGGTGAGGATGAAAATTAATTAAATTGCTGGCTGTCAAACAATTTTCTTCTTTTTCTACTAATAAGAGGGATGTTATTAATTTGAAGCTATCGTGTGTTTGTTTGTTTGTCTGTCAACCTCATAGCTCCAGGACGTGTGCTCTTCATGTCAATGTAGTATTTTTCGTATGAAAAATGGTATTTGCGAGATGGTTCTTAGCTTTAGTAGAAATTGATGCAGGTATTTCCAAGATCATCAGCTTGCAACAATTTTTCGTCGCAATAGATCCCTACATCTCCTCCCGTGGTTGTCGTAAAAGACGACTAAGGTATTACACCAGGGGATGGGCACCAGCATCTACCTTGAGTACTCAACACGAATACTGCGATCACCAATCCGTTTGCCAAGCGTGGTGATTATGGCAAATCCCCCCATCGCATTCTATGGGGGAGGCTTCGTCCAGCAGTGGACGTGTAAAGGCTGTTGAAAAAGGAAGAGAAGACACTCATAAAAATACACTTCGTACAGCAGTCCTAGGTAAAGGATTAAAGTGGAAACTTATCTCTGATTTCTGATTCTTTTTTTTTTTTTTGACATTATGAATTATTTTTATTATTTTTAGCAGTGGACTTCCACAAGCTGATGACCACTATTATTGTTATTTTATATTTTGTGTTTTTTATGTACTTACCTAAATTTCAAATACGATTGTAAAATTGTTCCTGAATAAATGAAATGAAATGAAATGAAATGTTATCCCTTAGTAAGGCTTTTAGTACATCTATGGGAGGAGAAGGAGGGGTCTATTCTTAGGCCGGACACACCACGGCTAATGAGTGTCTAAAGATCCATTAATAAGATATTGATACACCAAGGTTAAAAAAACAACAAGAATAAACATTATTGTTCCTAAAATGTTGAATCTCGAAACAAAAACACAAAAGTGAATTGCAAAGAGATGAAATGAAAATGTTTTTTTTTTATTTCTGTAGCCAAAAGTAAATATTTTACAAGGGTGAGGCACCTTTTTTAAGTGTAAATTACTTGAGTTAGATGACCTTGCTCTTTCACAGCCATTATAATTTATGGTTGCTTAAAATAGGCACTAAAATTATACAAAACAAGAAATACAATACAATTATCAATTAAACTATTGTCTTGTGACAGCTGTCAAAATGATGGGTGATTAATGTCACCGAATAGGTAAAGAATAAGAAATAGGTAGGTAGGTAATTAGAAATAGATAGGTATTTGGGTATTCGGGAGCGATTTTATTTTACACCCTGTATGTATAGTGAAAATATAAATAGTGCTCCAAAATGAGGAAATCTACCTATAGAAGAACCAAGGTCCCCGACATATTTAGCAAGCTCTCAGAATTAGCAAGTTGAAGTGGCAATGGCCAGGTCATATAACTCGCAGAACTGACGACCGATGGGGGATAAAGGTTCTCGAGTGGCGACCACAAAACGGAGTACGCGGTATATGAAGGCCCTCCACTCGATGGACTAAAGACATTATAAAAGTCGCTGGAAGTCGGTGGATGAAGGTGGCTCAAGACCGTGCATCGTGGCATTCTCCTTAGAATCACAGTCCAGCAGTGGACTTCTAAAGGTGGATGATGATGTATATTTTTTTTTATATACAGGGTGTTTTTTTTAAATGGGACAGTATGGGGATATCCGAATCCATAAGAGATACGGGAAAACTGTCTTTGGAACCATTTGCTCATTTTGTATGAAAATGATTTTGGCATAGTTATTTTTTTGGTCAAGCGTGAGTTCTCCATAAAAATGAGTAGTTTTGATCAAAAAAAAATTTTATGCGTATGGACTCAGTTTCGTGTATGGATTGTTTCATTGTATCTGAAGAAAAAAATCTGAGCAGCAGAAGTTAGTCAAATTTAATAAAATGTTTTCTCATACAAATTGTAAGTAATCTGGTACCTACGTTAATAAAACTATCGCAATAAATTTTCAAAATGGCCTCCGTCTTGCTGTTTCCAGGTACGGGCACGTTTCAGAACATCTCTATAGGATGTTCTGATAAAAAATAACTTACTTCATAAATAGTCTGCATAATCTTAGCACTTAGGTAGTTACAATATCCAACATTTTGGTAACATGGTAGGTAGGTACCTACCTACTCGTGATACCCATGACACAGGAGATCCTAGTGCGGGATCAGTAACTGTTAAGTACGTTCTAATAACTCGATGAAGTATATATTTAAATATTATTAATAACCAGCTATTAGTGAAGTCAGGAAAGTAGCAAGTATAGGTACAATAAAACATTTCTAATGTACCTACAATAAAACCTATCTAGTGATAGGTACGTAGCATCATTTTCATTATCATTATAATTTCATTCATTTGACGTCCCCTGCTGGACATAGGCCTTTCCCATAGAATTTCACAATGAACGGGGTTGTGCCGCCCCTATCCACTGACTTCACGCGAACATTAACAGTGTCGTTGATTCGTCGAGTGGGGTATATATAGGAAAAGAAACGATATTATAAAAAAAAAGGCATGATGTTCAAAAGCCAATAAATAATAATAAAAGAAAAAAAAAGGTGGTTCCAAATATTTATGCATGCAAAACACACACTATGGTGACCAATGCTAGGTTCAGGTACACTTTCAGAATTCAAGGGCGTTGTTTCTTGTATTTAATATGAAACATTAATGGCCCAGTATTTTATCGGGGGTTTACTGTAACAAATTAATGTTTATACAATCAATATCTAACAATAAACTAAAGTCCTTATTTTATTTTAATGCAGATAGTACAAACAATACTTACGGGGGGTGTGGGCTCAATCCATGATCAGATAATCCACATTGATCACAGCGTATGTCATGCCTCAAGGGCATGATATGTATCCGTAAGTTTCGCAGCACTAATGCCAAGTATGATGACCTGGGTTCATCAAAGGAATCATCCATCGCAAGTTGAGATGCATTATTTCTAGGTTCTAGTTAGTTTGTGTAAATCGAGTAAGTATACGTATTTTAAAAAAGCCGCTGCCTTTCACAGAGCTATCCTGTCATGAATGATAATGTCATTTGTGAGTCTTACGTAGGTAGTCATTATTCTGAGGTCTTACGTATAGTAATTGCATCCTCTTTGTTTGTGAGCATAGACTATACCTACCTGCAATAATTTCTCTTTGTGAGGTTCATTGCCAAGCAATGGCACCGTCACCGCACGAAAGTAAACAATACAAAATCCTATTTAACTTCATTTCAAGATCACGGGTTCATGTAAATCAATCGAACATGTTTACGTAATTTAAAAAATATGGGTAATTTTATGAAATACATTTGATTTTGACGCAATTGGTACTAGCTCTCGGCGAGATCCTTTGACTAACTTCTGCTGCTCAGATTTTTTCTTCCGATACAATGAAACAATCCTTACATGAAACTGAGTAGACACGCATAAAACAATTTTTGATCAAAACTACTAATTTTTATAGAGAACTCACGCTTGACCAAAAAAATAACTATGCCAAAATCATTTTCATACAAAATCAGCAAATGGTTCCAAAGACAGTTTTCCCGTATCTCTTATGGATTCGGATATCCCCATACCATATAATATCCCATTAATTAAAAACACCCTGTATACTACTTGGCAAGCAAACAAGCATACGGCCCACCTGATGGAAAGCGGTTACCGTAGCCTATATGGACGCCTACAACACCAGAGGCATCACACGCGCGCTGTCGACCCCGAGACATAAAGAAGAAAAGTCTCATGTACCTGTAATTTCACCGGCACCCGTACCCTTCAAACTGAAACACAGCAATGCGAGCACTACTGCTTGGCGGCAGAAATAGGTACGGTGGTAGTACTTGCCCGGACGAACTCTTTCACAAGAAGTTCTACTAATAACAAAAAGTATAGTATAGAGTAGGTACTTACATGTACACTGGCTGATACAGCCCAGTAGAAAAACATTGAAGAAGACAGCTACCAATGTCCTATCAAGGGCTGCATAGACCGCCGCCGCCCACCTGGGCGGCTCCCTGTCCGCCAGGAAGATGGCTCCGGAGAACACCACGCAGCCGCCCAGCGTCAGCGCCAGGTGGAACAGGATATTGAACCACTGCAGAGTGAGATTTCCGATCATGATTCTTCATAGTCATAGTCTTAGTAGTTTATTGATAACGAAAACGATTACAGGTCATTAATAGTAGATTGTATATATAAGGGAGCAAAATAATATTTTTACGGCGAGGGCGCTTTTTTGAATCCAGAGTACGCTCGGGCTTCTTTAGTAGAATCCTGAACGTAGAGAGATTCAAAGTACGTCGCCCGAGGCAAAAATTTATTTTGCGCCCGAGTGAACACTCTACTTTTCATCACCCACTATGAGAAAATAAAAGGCGCCTCATATTTTATTTCAAAACAAAACCATGAATTTCTAACAATCCGTGAAAAATTACGAAAACGCGGGCTGTATGTAGTTCGCGCGTTTTTAATTTGTTTTTTTTTATTCACCCGGCGCCGCGCGTGACTATTGGCCGTCGTACCAGCCCGTATTTATTCAAACAATATTTGCGTTCGACTTCTTTGGCGCTGAACACTATCAAAAAGGGCGCGGCAAACATATTTACAAGTAGGTAGGTACAGACAATGTATTATACATTCAGCTTGATTAGCTTCTAGACTAATGGTAATTTTCACCAAACAATAACGGTAGACCTAACGCTTAAGAGATAGTTAAAGCATGTCTAATAATACTCTTTTTCGTATAGAAATCTGTCAATGCTCCTCAAACCTGGCATTAGCGTCACATCTAAGTTAAGTTAACTACTAGATACATTAAACAACGGACAAGTTCGAGCGAGACTCGTGCCTCGAGGGTTCAGATGCGTATTTTTTTTCATAATCGCCTTATTTTCGAGAATCAAACCATTTTAGAGTAGAAAAATAAAACTTCTCAATTTTCGTTTTTTTTTATTTTTATTTTTTTGGTTTTTTATATATATTTTTTTATCAAGATTTTTTTTTCATATCGTGTTTTCACTCTTACAGAACCAATTAGAGAATATAATATTTTCATATTCCAAAATATTTAACTCTTAGAACTCATAGATAGTTCTAGGACGATTTTGTTGACCAAAATCAACTAGGGTGCCCTCTTAACACCCAACAGTCATATAGCGGTTAATTTGTATACTATTCGGTAGCTAATCACAGTATTTAAATAAATAGAAAAAGATTTATTTTTATAACTACTTTTTAAGCAAAACGAAGTTTTATCATTTGTCGCTTACGCCAGTTACTTCTGAGCGGTGCAAATCTATACCTTATTCTCTTCCCGGTGTCAAATGAGTAATCGCGCTATCACTTTCTTGCAGAGAGCTGATTCTAAGTTTTTGGCACACAATTGACACGGACGTATGGTGTAGTGTAACAAGGATTTTGAATGGCGACACCGATGAGCGCTCCTAGCGTACACTTTATGAACCTCATTTTCCATACAAAAATCTGTGTTACACTACACAATACGTTCGTGTCAATTGCTTGTCAAAACTTAGAATCAGCTCTCTGTTATGCTAGCACTGAATTTTTATAACATATCGTCATCTCGTCTGTAATCTGGCCAATGGAGAACTCTGCCTCTATCTGTTCGTTGAAAGTTTCGGTAGAAATGCAATGAACTACTTAAGAAGGCGTAATATGTGATTTCACCCAACAAAATCGACCTATAGAACTCAGTATCTACGGGTTCTACGAGTTAAATATTTTGGAATATGAAAATTTTATATTTTTGCATTTATTGTGTAAAGTTGAAAACACGATATGAAAAAAAAATCTCAATAGTTTTATTTAATTAAAAAATCTTTGTTTCGCACACGTTTTGAAAGAAATCTCAGGAACCCAACGGTGTTTTAATATAAATTTTACAACAACAAATAGGTAATAACTATTTATTCTTATACTAAAATCCATTTTTTGATAAACACTTTATTTTCGCCATAATAAACAAAAAAGTTAATTTTTGTGCACGACTCTTGCTAGCGCGAGCGAGATGGCGCGCGGGTTATCGCGCGCGTTTAAGAGGGGAGCCTAAATTGTAGTATAGTGCCCTCTTAAGGCATGAAACATGAGGCTTACTTTCTTCTGTTTAAGCTTGACACCCTCAAGCTGCGTGTAGTGGAACAGGAAGGCAGTGGCGACTCCACCCACGTACCCCGGCAGGTTCATCCACATCGGCAGGTACACCAGGGTCAGGGTCTTGGAACCAGCGAACATGGTGCGGAGAACCCTGGAAGAATGACATCGTTTTTAGCTTTATACTCAGAATCTACACCAGTTTATGTGCCTACCAAACAATTAGCAGTACAATGGGAGGCCTTATCGCTGAGACCGATTTCTTCCAGGCAACCTTTGGATGGTCAGTAACGAGCGCAGCAGTAACGAAAAGGCGGTGCACAGAGTAAAAATAATAAAATAAATACAACTTTTCCCTAACTCGAATAAATAATTGAAAGTATAAAATAGACTCAGGTCCAGATAAATAGAACGTACTTCACGGTGACTAAGTCTAAGTCTTACTTTGAAATCGTCCGTCTCTCTCTAATACGCGTGTTTTAACATTTATGTGACAGTGACGGGACGATTTTAAAGTAAGACTTAGACTTAGTCACCGTGAAGTACGTTCTATTTATCTGGACCTAAGAAATAGTAATTTAGTTGAATACTATAATACGCCCTGATATAAGAAAAGAAAAAACATGACTTACACATTCACAGGATATTTTCACATTCCTATCAAAACATATGGGTTCAGACAGATAATTATTAATACAACTACCTAATACATTATACAAGAATATTATCACACTAACTTACACCAACAAAAATTAACACATAAAATACTTCAATTACTTAAATATAAACAAAATGCTAACTATACAATGAATTTGGTTCATATGGCAAGGTGCCGAGAACATTGGCTACATTTCTATGTTGAATGGCCAAATAAATTATTTGTGCGAGGAAAGAGTGTTTTTGAAAGTGCCTTTTGTCAACTGCGGCGTCGATTAACATGGTCTTAGTACTAGAGCCCCTTGGCCTTGGCCCTAAAGTTTTCATAATTAGCTACCCTCTTATTCATAATCAATTTTTAAACCTTTAATAGCTAAAATAGCTTTTGTTTTGTTTTGGCGTCATTTTAAATCAGAGAGAACAAAACAAAATCTATTTTAACTAAAATATGTTTAAAAATTATGTAAATCTTTAAGTCAGTACGATTTAGAAACGATATAATTTTATAAGAAACTGACAATTCACGGGTGTAGATATTATACTTAGTGCATTGATCATGTTTTCAAAATTTCATGGAGTTTGGTGAGATAATATCCAAGATAGGAACAAACTTCGTTTGTATGAAATGGGCTCAAGCGCCGTAGCAGTAGGTACACTTTTCGTAATGTTTTTATTCTGTGTCGTAAGTAAGGCTGAGATGCAAGAGGTAGCGGGTTCGATTCCCGCTGTCCCGGGACCGGGTGTTGTGGTACCATGGTACTCGTATTTCCTGATACCCATCGACGCAGGGAATCCTAGTGTGGGATCATGACACGTATATGACTGTTAGGTATTATGTTAAAGTAAGATTGCTTAATATTAGTCTAAATACTCTAAAGGAAGATCTTACACACTTTTTAGCTTTTGCGTTTCGGAAAAGCCGATGTCAACGATGAAAATTTAATTGTCATAGGTGCAGCGAGGATTAAGGATGGTAATTAAAAAAGGTCTCTTATAATAAAACACTTATTTTATTTAACTTAAGACCTACAAGTAGTTTATTTTATCACAAAGCGCCTGCGCTTACACATACCTACTTGTAAAAGATTCTCACTCTAAAACACAAAATAACAAGCTTACAATAATTTTTAGCTATAAATAAATATTTTCATATAAATTATTGACCCAGGTTGTCCGGGAAATTATAATTAGTTATATGTGATACCTATGTTAGGTATTTATTAATATTGTCATGGTTAATTATCGCGTGTTACCTTATTATTTATTATTCCTGACGTTTCGAATTGCGGGCTCACTCACAATTATTAATAAACATGTGTTCATCGCGAAAGTTTATAAAATTACACCTAAGTCATTTTAGATTTTTAATTTTAATTTTAAGCTTCTTTTAATACGCAGTTACATCTTACGGGGATTTCAGTCATTGGCTTGGCCATCTCCACGCTCCCATTACCGCTTCTCCAGTCCTTTGAGAGCACCATTAAACTGATATCCAACGTCTCCTCCGTGCAGTTTAACTTATTGTTTTTTACCACGTACTCCTTGAAATGGTATGTGGGATCGTTAATGCGGCCAGGTTCTAGACAGCGCTCGATGGTTATCTGCTGTCGGAAGCCTGACTCGGACTGAAGCACGACTCGCACATCACCGGCTTCATCGATGATCTCGTGAATGAGTGCAACGGAGGTTTCCACCTTGCAATCTCTTTCTTCCATTCCTTCGTCCGACCGGTCTTGTAGCGTCGGGTATGATTTCATGCGAAAGGAGAGATGAGCGGCTTTCAACACCTTTTCGACCATATCTGTGGGGTAGTGCTTATGCTTTTCAGTGCAGTAACCTAAGTTGAGAGTAGAACATGATTCTGGCATCCCGAAGTCTTCAGTTGGCTTCGCTGTGTTAATTGCTAATGTGGCTAGCGATGCAAATAAAAACAGTGCAATTTTGGCGCTGATCTTCATTTTTTCCGTTTTTTTGTGTTCACTTTTTATGTTTAGATGTTTTCGCTGTGAGCGGTCAGTGTGTTGTGATTGATGGGAGCGCTTGAGGCTGTTATAAATGCTCCTTCATCTTCCTCCTAAGGTTTCTGTCGGTCCGCGATCCAGTGACATCAGCATGACATCACAGTTACGTCACAGATAAGTTACATTGAATTGAAATGAGGAATATGCTACCGTTAATTGGTCGACAAAGTCGACAGGAAGCTGGTCGATAAGGATTTGGAGAATCCTGGTTATGTTTAATGTGTTTAATTATATCGTGCCCACCATACGATTACACATTCAAAGATCAGGATCATTATTCCTACTGACGCAGCCCCAAGATGGCAATGGGGAACGCAACAATGGTGATCATTCTGGCAGTCTTAGCGCTGTCCAAATCTTTTGAAACTTGAATGGAGGAATATTTCGGTCAAGAAGTTTCCCCTATTCAAGTTTCATAAGATTTAGATAGCACTAAGGCTGCCAAAATTTGCTACCATAATTGGGGGGCTGGTCTGACTCGGAGCAATTGGAAATGCCGATGAACAATTCATCAATCCACCGCATTAAATGGGCATAAACAATTGACAAATACACAATGCTAGGAAAGAGTCACGATCCTTACAAATGTTGGAGCGACTAAGGAGAAGGAATTATACCTACCTATACCTACTATTAAAGCTTCCGTAATTATTATATTCATCAGTATAACTAATGTACCTATTCAGCATGGCAATGCAACCAGCATCTTAATAGGGATAGGTAGGTACTTCTGTAGGTTGTTAGTGATCAGTTGAGATCTTTATATCATTTGCAACGGTACATTGAGACTGTTTTATGCTTAAAGGCGAACCAAGTCGTCCTTTTCGAATAGATGGGATGAAAAAACTTTTTTTTTTTAATTTTAGTCTGTCAAATGACAATGAGCCTACAAAAACGAAAAAGTCTTTAGTCATAAGTAGAATAATCATGAATATAGACTCGAATTATTACAGTTTCATAAAAAAAAGAACAACATTTTATTTTTGAAAATGGAACTAAAATCGGCTATCTCTTTGGTAGAATGCATGCAATGCGTTGCGGCTACAGAAGAAATAAAAAAAGGTACTTTTTCTGCTCTTTCGAAGGGACACGTCGTCCTTTTTTATTTTATTTCAATTTCTAGTGTTTTTATGAGTTATATCGTGTAATTTTGATGGCATTTTAACCGGTGTAGCTTGTAAAGAGCACATAGTCACAGAATAAAAATGACATAGAAGTGAATTTCAAAAAAATAAGTGTATTGCGTGTCTTTTCAAAGGGGTGGAAATTGACCAGGAAAATTCTAGTAAACTGCCATCGATTTACTAGAACATGACTTGACAGAGGACATGACGACTGGACTTTGTAATTATCTATGCTACTTGACATTGGCAAAATTGAGAAAATCCTCAGATGCCATTAAAAAAAAGACATTGGCGCGAAATCTTTAGAATTTTTCTCTAATTGCAAATTAAAAAATAAATTAAGTATTTCATTTGTATTGGATTATTATTTTATTTTCTCGTAATCGTAGTGAAAAGTAGAGTGTAACACACGGCGCTAAAACCCATTAAAACTCGGTCTCTATTTACTCGCTCGCTTTTTAGCTCCTTGTATAACAATCTACTAGGTATTAGTTATGTCAACTTACTTTAGTGCGCGTCAGAGGCACTTTATGTAATGTAAATGTAGTGCTATTTTTAGGAACCACGGGTTTCCCTATTTGCATGTGAAGGATAAGTTACTATTATAAGGAAAACTGATAAATAAAAAAATACAACATAAAAAAAATGCTGGACATTTCACAAAACATTATCTAGCCCCAAGCTAAGCAGAGCTTGTGTTATAGGTACTAGATAACTGATATACTTAATACAATACATGACATAGATAGATATTTTTATTATACATAGAAAATACCCAGAACTCCCTGAACAGATATCTGCAGATCGTATAAATATTTGTTCCGAGGCGGGAATCGAACCCGCAACCTCCTGCGTCGCGAAGCTTCGCCCGCCGCGCCACAGAAGTCGTCATTATAGGTAATAATAATTATAGTGCTTAGTAAGATTATAAGTACTAGTTTAACATACCTAGAGCTAAAAATAGGTCAGCAAAACATTGCTCTTAGGAAAATATAAGTACTTTCTCGAGTTAAGTGCCTCGAGAAATATTGCCATTGAAATACCTGTTTCTAGCTACTACTTAAGATCCTGTATTCATCACCATATAACATAATATCTTACAGTCACATCGTAGTCCAGCCCCCCAATAACAGTAGAAATGGCAATGGGAAACGCAACAATGGGGATCATTTTCGCAGCCTTAACGCTATCTAATTCTTATGAAACTTAAATAGGGGAAACTTCTTGACCTCAATATTCCTCCTTTCAAGTTTCAAAAGATTTGGACAGCGCTAAGGCTGCCAAAATTATCCCCATTGTTACGTTCCCCATTGCCATTTGCTACTGTAATTGGGGGGCTGATCCCACACTAGGATTCCCTATGTCGTGGGTATCAGAAACTACGAGTACCAAAACACCCAGACCCGGAACAAATATTTGCAGATCATACAAACATTTGTCCCGCAGCGGGAATCGAACCCGCAACCTCTCTTATTTTCAGCTGGCTGCACGACCGCCCTGCCACAAAGGTTGTCATAATAGTGTTATAATGGTACCATAATTGCCGTGATCTCTCCAACCTAAGAATAGACCCCTCCATCTCCTCTCGTGGATGTCGTGGATTTGAATACTAGTTATACCTAAGTGACATTATACCGGGCGTAAAAAGACTACTCCCGAAAACTGAGACAGTGCATTCAAACCATGATTCTGAAAATATTTAAGCTGAAAAAACACGAAAAAAATGCTCACTTTTGATCCGCTTTTTTCGTATTTTCTTTATAAATATCCATAAAATACCGTTAAAGGAACACAAAAACCTATTTTACATCATTAAAAACACGTCAAAAAAAGCAATGAAAACCACGTTAAAAATATTGGCCCTACGGGTCGATCAGCTGCCCGGGAGCGTTTAAGAGCGAGTACACATTAGGCGTTTTGAAGCGCGCGCTTTGGTAACGCGCGTTTTGAGAACCAGTAGTTCTTATCTAGGTGTACACATGCAAGCGCGCGTTTCTGATCAAGCGCGCGTTTTGAGATTTTCGTTCAAACGCGCGTTGGGAGGGCGTCAGCCGCGCGCTTCGAAATACATGAGCCGCCATTTTGTTGTACATTTGAACGCGCGCTTTCGTGTAGAGTGGACGTAATTCACCAAAATGGAGACCGAGCACTTCGATACAGACTTATTTATCGACGAAATCCAAAAGCGTTCAGCTATATGGGACATGGAAAGTCCTGATTATAAAAACAAAATATTATTAATATTATTAAAATATTATATATTATCAATATATAATATACATAATAATAATAATTTGATAATAATAATTTAATAATATTATATATGTATATATAATATTATCAAATTATTACTATTATTAAAATATTGTTAGTATGGACGCCCTACTAACGCTCGTAAAACGCCGTGCTAAGCGCGCTGTATGTACGCTACCAACGCGCGCCTAACGCAACGCCGAGCGCCTAATGTGTACTCGCCTTAACTCGCACGGCCGGAATACCTAAATGCGTACATTGCTGGCTGACAAATACGATACGAAACGAAAAAAAAGGATTTCTCCGATATAAATCACCTCTCAGGCGAAAGCTATTTTATATAGCTATGATATAGGTAGTTTTACCGGTACCTTCACTATTCGGGGGGCTGTCTTTTTACACCCCGTATTTTAATTGATAGACCGACATTACAATTTTTTTAAGACAATTTGAATAATCTTTTAGCAGTGGACTTCTACTGGCAGATGATGGTTAATTATAATTGTTATTTTATTCTTATGTTTTGTTTTATTAATATGTACCTAAAATTCAAATACGATTATAAAATAAAATTGTTCTATGAATAAATCAAATTCAATCTTCATTCCAAATTTCACTCAAATCCGTTCAGCCGTTTGAACTCAAAGAAGTAACAAACATATTCACATACATTCGCATTTATAATATTAAGCTGACGCTCATTTATCTCACTGGTTCTATCTTGGTCACCTACTTGAGTAATGGAAGTCCTGAAATGATGGGTATGAGCACTTACTCTGGGGATTGCGCAGTGACGATGGGCAGCAGGTCGTACCAGTAGACCAGCAGGCCGGCCGCAAGCATGGAGCCGGAGAGCAGACCCGCCAGCACTAGCGGCACAGCACGACGGTACCTCATGAGGAGGAATAGAAGGAATATCCCGAAGATATGAAGCTGCATGTCGACTGCTAGATACCTGTAAGCAAGTTTTTAAAGACTAATTCTCATCTTCTATATTGTTTCCTCTTCCTGTTTCTTGGATACCATATATTATTTATTTTAAACTTTCACACAAAACATTAGTCCTAGGAGAACTTAATGCTAATAGCATTATCTACCAGTTATCCTAGGCGTGCAAAAAGATGGTGAGTCGTGCCTTACAAACAAGGTAGGTAACTATAAGTAGCCAATAATACTAAAAAGATGAATATAATAATATATACTAACTAGTGGTTCGCCCCGAACTGAGACCTCGTGATGACACCTTTATCAGCCCGACTAATTTAAGAGGGGAAAAAAAGGGTCGGCTATGTAAGTATGTTTGTATGGATGATCCATCAGAAATCTAAAACTATCGAGTCAATTTCTCTAATATAAAAGAGATTTTGTGAAGCAAGAAAAAAGTTTTTTTTAATTAAGCAGTGCCATCTAGTTGTAGTTTTGCTACCTATTTTTTAAAGATTTAAGTTTTCTACTCTAAAAATGGATATTAAAAAGAAAAAATCCTCAATTTTTGACTTCTCCCCGTGGAACAAAATATACTTAAATAATACATTTCAGCATTACCAGCATTTTTTGCAACTTAAAGTATCTTCGATCTTGAGATTTTTTTGCATATTTTACTTTCTTTACCCTTCTAACCGATTTCTAAAAACATTTACTGAGAATTTTTTTTAACCTCTATAGGTAATTTTTCTACACATCATCGAAATAGCCTTTGAATAGGACTAAGCAACAGGGCGTAAAAACTACACACCTGTTAGTATTTAAAGTACTTGACGAATTAATTGATAACGTCCTTTTGACGAAAACATAGAACTCCAATGTAATTCAAATTCCTAGGAATGGGGGGTCAACAATGGATGTTATATTGGTTGTTGTTTTTTAAGGTTCAGGTTTCTAATTTCTTCAATTTCAGACTTTTCCCTGTAGTTGTGACACAAAAGCCACAAGCATACCAAATTTCAGCATTGTGGGACTGCTGGAAGTACCCTAGAATTTTAAATTTTTGCGTTTTTTATTTTCCCTAATATCTCGGAAACTACTAAGTTTAAATACTTATTAAAAACAGTTTTGAAATGTCCAACTAAAGCGCTTTCATTAGACACCCCACTTGATCTGACTGTCTCACTTTTATTTTTTTTACCCCCTCTTGGACCCCAATATCTCATCAACCCCCCGACCGATATAGCTCATAACCTTACCAACAAATTGTACCAGTACTATCTACCCCCATACCAAATTTCATGAAGATCGGATTAACGGTTTGGAAGTTTTCATCGGACATACATACATACATACATACATACATACATACATACATACATACATACATACATACATACATACATACATACATACATACATACATACATACAAACGCCGATTCTTCCAACTTGACTCAGAGAACTCGCTTCGCTCGTTCAATAAATTTTAATATATACGGGGTGTAAAAAGACAGCTCCCGAATACTGAAGGTACCGGTAAAGCTACCTATATCATAGCTATATAAAATAGCTTTCGCCTGAGAGGTGATTCATACAGGAGAAAACTTTTTTTTTCGTTTCGTATCGTATTTGTCAGCCAGCAATGTACGCATTTATTCCGGCCACGCGAGTTCAACGCTCTTGGTCAGCTGATCGACCCGTGGGGCCGATATTTCTCATGTGCTTTTCATTGCTTTTTTGACGTTTTTATTTATTAACGTGTTTTTAATGATGGAAAATAGGTTTTTGTGTTCCTTTAACGATATTTTATGGATACTTATAAAGAAAACACGAAAAAAGCGGACCAAAAGTAAGCATTTTTTTTCGTGGTTTTTCAGCTTAAATATTTTCAGAATCATGGTCTGAATGCACTGTTTCAGTTTTCGGGAGTAGTCTTTTTACTCCCGGTATATGTATATGATACAATATACATACTAAAATTATACAAAACATCTAGAATGTTAAAAACAAATGAGAGGGAAGTAGGTACATAAAACTAACTAAGGCTGTAATAGTGCTAATAATTTAGCTTCTTGAGATAAAGCTCACGTACCTATATTATATCAAAAGTAATAGGTAAATACTACATTATTCGTTTTTGAAATGTACTACTCATCAAGACCTTTCATTTGATACCAAACATAACACATTTTTCATATCTACCATTGAATTTTGTGTGACGATATCGCGGAACATATTAGCCAAGCTAGGGCCCTTGAATCTTGATCATAATTATTGACCGAGCGAAGCGAGATCTCATTGTGAAAGGAGAGTTTCGTATGTATGTAGGTAAGTTTGATGGGAACATTCAACAATAACTTTCAAACCGCTGATCCAATAGCTATTAAATTTGGTATGTTTAGTTATACCAATACAATTGGCAAGTTTGTATACGAGTTTAATTGATAAATGATTAGTTGAGACAGAGGCGAACATCAAAATATTGCGAAGTCTCAGTTCAGACGAACTACTTGTCATATATGGAGAGCCTATTTTCCATTTACTGAACGAGCGAACCGAGTCATCTGAGTCAACTTGGGTGAATTTTTGTCTGAGGATAACTTTAGAACTGTCTGTCCGATCTTTAAGAAATTTGGTAAGTGGGTAGATAGTACTAGTACAATATATGTACATACATAAACACACACCTTCTTCCCCGAAGGTGTAGGCAGAGCCTCAAAGGGCCAATTTTCACCATGGGTTGCACAATCGCAGGAATACAGACGTGACAAGTGGTGAGCTCATCGCCGCTATTGCTTTCCACGACCAACTCGGGTAAAGCTTTCTTCCAGTAATAACATACTCCTAAATAAGCCAGCAGCCAGGACAAATCTTATACCAACGAAAATTGCTCAACAAGTACTGATACAATTTGTACAGGTTATGAACTAAATCGTTCGGGGGGAGCTGTTCAGATTTCGGGGCCCAAGGGTGTAAGAAAAAGTATGACTATCCGGTCAAATGGCGTGCCATATGAAAGGGCTTTTTTTGCACATTTTATTACTGTTTATTTAAGTTTAGTCTTTGAGATATAAGCAAAAAAGATTAAAAAAATCCTCTTGGGTACTTCTATGTGAAACAAAATAACAGGGGAAAAAAATCGAAGATTCTTTTCATTATTTTTCACACCCATTGACCTACAAACTATGTTATTACGCTACAAAAATAAAAAACAATATTTAATGAGTTCTTGGAATTTTAATGACGTAGTTCAGTTAGGTTGGACACTAATTAATTTCCTCTATACACTATATGCTTTTACCATTTTGCCTATAATTTTCCTGCAATACTGCCATACCAACACATAAGTGATACACTTACTTAATTATTTTCAAATGTTAAATGTCTTCACAAAAGAAGGTTATTCTCTAAATCGAAATAGAAATTCCAGTAAAAATGTTTTCTATAATAATTATGAAGTCGATTAGAAAGATAGAGAAAGAAGTTAGGTAGGTCCTAACTTCTTTCTCTATCTTTCTAATCGACATCGCGTGTATTCGCGAGGTCTCAGTTCGGTACGAACCAATAGTCAGAATACGAATTAAAGCTAGGTACCTAGGTTAGTAGAGCTACGAAAAAAAATAACGTAATTATGGAAGCTCTGCCTTATCTACCTTTTGGGGACCTCAATGGCTGCGTTATCCCTATTCATTTTTATTTTTATAAGTTATATTATTAAGTCTTACTGGAAAAACGTAGCTTCATCAAAATATTGTTGTTAAGTTCTAGGATACCTACACTGGAATTTGTACTATGACACCTAGCTATATCCGCTATCCTCTATCCTCTATATATATAAAAATCAATTACTGTTCGTTTGTCTCGCTAAAACTCTAGAACGGCTGGGCGGATTTATTTGATTTTGGTTTTGTTGTGTTCATAATTATCACGGAAAGGTTTAAATGTACCGGGACCACCGGGACCACGCCAACGAAGTCGCGCGCGGGCAGCTAGTTATGTAATAAAGAACCTTTAAAATTGAAATTGAAATTGAATGGGTGCATTATGTGAGCCGAATTCTTAATATTTTCGATAACCTTCGATATTTACCTATTTTTTTTATCAACCTTTGATTTTTAGTTTCGATTTAAACTTTGTGTCGTTGTGGCCGGAAGAGGTCAAAAATGAAACAATTTTGTATATTAATTTAACTCTGAAGTGAATTTGGAGTCATTTTCATCATCATCAGCCTGTCCACTGCTGGACATAGGCCTACCTCTACTCTCTACCATACGACGAACTGTCTTGAGCCGCTTCCATCCACCGACTTCCTGCGACCTTTATAATGTATTTAGTCCTTCAACTACTGCGTCGTCCAGTTTGTGGTCGCCACTCGAGAACCTTTATTCCCTAACGATTGTCAGTTCTACAAGCTATATTGCCACTTCAACTTGTTAATTCTGAGAGCATTGAATTTTAATTTTAATATAATATGTTAATATCCAATGCATTTTAAACTGTCTTATTATCTAGGTATGTGATGCAATGATTGAATCATGGCTTACCAGGTATGTCCCATGCAGAACTTGCCGGTTGGCAAGTGGTTGTGCACGTAAAGAGCGTGGTACCACCATCGTACCGAACAGTCGGCCGCCTCGCGCGTCACCACCCACGCCCACTGCGGGCCCGAGCCCAGCGCTGGGAACCATGCGATGGTGAACCAAAGGGCGAACACAGCCAGTGGGGTCAATCTGGCGGGAGAATTAAGTTTTAGTCTGGTTTTTGGCATTAACAGAGCTCATGCACAGCTACGCAGTAAGAACTTTAAGCAGGCCTTATCTAGGGATGTACCAGCGCCCTTAATAAAGGCAGGATAAAATGAAAAACCAAAATCACAGTTGTCTGTGGTTTCAGCACTGGGGATCTATTTTTGAGTGTCTAGTTGTCAGCAAAATTACTAATAGTGACCGATTTCCAAAAGTTCGTATTTCTATAAGTCACCGGTGACTAACAGTGCCTCTACCACTCGATTTGAAATCACTCCGTGACTATTTTTCACACATTTTAATCATATATTAATACTATATCTATCTATCATATTTTAATACTATAGCCTATAAAATTTTAAAAATATTTTTATATTCATAAACTAATAAATAAAAAAAATTGAATAAAAAATATTATTGGTAGGTACCTGCTATTTTTTTTTTATTAATAGTTTTAATTAAGTCAGATACAGGAATTGATTATTTATTTCTCCTCTTCTTTCTATTAAGAGGATGTTACCGGAGGGCGCTTATGCACTTTTACCACGGGTCTAGATATTAGTGTACTGATAATGTGTTCAAAGTTTCATCGAGTTTGAAGAAATAATAGCCAAATTAGAACCAAACTTCTCCAGTGACCTTCTCTTAATGGCTTCTGTGAGGAACACTCTAATCCAAGCAATTTCGCCAAAGTCATGTACCTAATATTATTGTATTCACGGTATCTCTCGAAAAAACACTAAAATTAAATGTTTGCAAGTTGGTAAACAGCGTATGACTCTCAAAAACACGATATTTAGTAAAAAGTGATTTCACCTTTTTGTCATAAGTGATTTCTATACCCTAATTTTTAATTTCAGACAATTTTATGTTAATTTACACGTATGCTACACAATCATGACACTTATACTCACAGTGGTATATCTTGACATTTGTTTGTTTACAAAATTTGTCTAATATTAAAAATCGGAGTATAGTCACTGTATGACACTCAAAAATCGATCCCCTGAACGTCAGAAAATGTCACTGTTCGAATACCTGTTATACAATCACTTAACGGAAATAAGTCGGCTATGATTCTGACTATTTCCGACAACATGGCTAACTGTAGGTTTTTATCATGGTTTCGTCATTGGTGAGCACATCAATGACGAAACGCGACCGGGCAGGTAAATTAAATAAATTATATTATTACAATACACCAATCTTTTGACAATTGTAAACTCAAAGTTAATGCGAACCTATTAATATTTCTTATTCTGAGTACTCATATATATGTCAATGACTCAACACCAATCCGCACGCCAAAGCGTGGTGATTATGGCAAACCTTAGGGTAGCGCCGAGGATCGTCAAATCCGTTTTTCACAGCAGAGGATGTCTACCACCAACTGATGGTAGACATCCTCTGCTGTCTGTTGATGATGATGATGATGATGATAGTTACATTACAGTTATCAGAGGCCCAATTCTTCTCTATTTTAAAACTACACTGAAAGTAGATCGAATCGAGACTGAACTGTAAATTGACTAAAAGTTGAATTTCTAGTCCCTCATAAATAACAATTTAGTCTACTTTCAATTCATGGTGACCACCATTAGAGTAGGATATTATATATACATGTATATATATATATATATATCCTATCCTACTCTAATGGTGGTCACCATGAATTGAAAGTATATTATATATATATATATATATATATCCTATCCTACTCTAATGGTGGTCACCATGAATTGAAAGTAGAGTGCTGTGGTATATATATATATATATAATTGGAAAGAGTAAAGAGAGACTCCATCTACTTTTGCTAAAACTAACGAAAAAACTTTGAATCGTTCAAGTTTCGGTCACATTTCGATATAATCACATTACAGTGTTTTATTTTATGTCAGGAGAATACTATTTCTGACATTTAAGAGATCGACACAAGATCGAAACATGATCCGAACTCTATTTTAACTATTTTTTAGTTAGTGAATAGGGCCTCAATCTATCGTCGTGTATCATGAAGAAATGTACTTAGTCATAGTCAGCCTGCATAGCACTAGCATGTGGGGTTTTCACGCCCGACTCGAATCATACTTTCAGCGTAAAAAATAGATGGCGCTGCACTTTGTATAAACTGTCAAAAGAAAGTTTGACTTTGACAAACAAAAAAAATGAACCTGAAGAATTGATGACAGTTGAAATTAAGTCAGAGCCATCTATCGAGCCAGTTGAAACTACTTTTTGTTTTTAAATCGAAATTGAAAGGCCCTCATAAACTGTAGAGCTATGTTTTGATGATGGCTCACTCACCTGACCCATCTATTGACTATAGACATCAGGCACTTCCACAATGTGATAGGACGGGTATCAGAAGTAATCAGAACTGTGTACGTTGTGAGGAACCCTGATATCGAGAAGAAGGCCTGGATCCACAATGGCGAGTTGAGAACGGCTTTCCAGCCGAACTGATCGTACATCTGGAATCATTTGAGTATTTATTTATTAATAAATTAAAAAAAAAATAGTGATTATTTATGTATGAAGTGGTTCTGACGTGGCGACAGCATCATTATTAGCCACGTGGTCTGATGTCACTCTGCCCCTCGACCTTCCTATTTAAATGTTTTTATTTGGTTGTTTATAAGTATATCAAGTGTAGCGAGTGCTGTCTTATAAACTCATCAGCAAGAGTTTTATACTTTTGACTACCTTCCTAAAGGTTTTTAAGTTCTCATTTACTATGTATCAGCAACTCCCTGCTCCGGGGCACCACACATACGCTCCCACCTAGTGATAAGACGGATCATCAAAGCCAAGCCGTGTTTGTTGCCCGATTCTTTTTTGCGGTTTGTAGGCTTGGTCGCGTTGGAACAGGAGTAATTCTTATATACATTTAGAATGATTCAAAATGATCTTTGTGATTTCAATGAATAAAATTATTTAAATAAACTTTGAGATAGGCGTTCGCTACTTGACATGGCCTATGTCTTCGAACAAAGAATTAAGTACATGACTTGACTTTCGGCTTAATCTGATGAAAGGGCCGAGGACCCAAGATGCCAGCATTGAAAAACAAAATATCCTCCTCCACTAGATGTTCCCCTGGAAAAACATCTGTCTCCTAGGCACGGGATGTAACGGCCAATTTGGAAATCGCACAATCGACTTCGCATCCAAATTGGCCACTATAGAAGCAATCTATTATTTATGGCAAATCCCCGCATTGTGATAAGGGAGGCTTCCAGCAGTAGACGACTAAGAGCTGAATGTTGATGACGATGACTGCTTAGGCTAGTGAAAGAGCAAGTGTGGTGAAAGAATTTAGTGCGATCCGAGGGAGTCCCCTTCGTATACTAATTTTCCTTACCTTTTCGACAAACTGGGGGTTATCGATGTAGGAGTAGATATGGATGAGCATTACATGCGAGAAAATTACACACTGCATGCCCAGGACCCTGAAATATAAAAATATATGTCAAGAATGCTAAAATCCAAAACCAAAGTATCTAATTCCATAATCATTGAATATTGGAATCTTCTTTTAAGACGAGGACTGATCTCAAAGGTATTATTTTTAACGCCCAATGCGACGAGACGGGATTAAATAATGTGATGCAAAAAATAGTGTAGGAAGAACAATATAATAGTTGTAACCGAACAGAATTTTGAAAAAAAGTCTGAGCCCACACTAGGATTCCCTGTGTCGTGGGTATCAGGAACTACAAGTACCATGGTACCACAACACCCAGACCCGGAACAAATATTTGCAGATCATACAAACATTTGTCCAGCAGCGGTAATCGAACCCGCAACCTCTCGCATCTCAGCCGGCTACTCACCCGCCGCGCCACAGAGGTCGTCGAAAACGTTATAGTGAAGTTTCACGTGTAATTTCACCGGCATCATTACCATAATATGTATATCTAGTTTATTTATTTTATGCTTATAGCCATCAAGCCACAAATCGGACGACGCGATAGAGGAAGGACCTCCACTCGATGGACTAAAGACATTATAAACGTTGCAGGAAGTCGGTGGATGGAGGCGAAGACCGTTAATCGTGGCATTTTAGAGGTGAGGCCTATGTCCAGCAGTGGACTTCTAGAGGCTGATGATCATGATGATGTTACCTGATTCCTTCCACACAGGCCATGTCCTTCATCCTCTCATCAGACCTGGGTTTCGACCTGTCATAAGTGAGGATATCCCAGTTCTGCTTCAGTGAAAAGGCAAGTAAATACTTGTTTCCTGAAAAGTAACATATTATTATTAAACGATCCTCTCTAGCGAGGGGAGGGCCAAGCTTCTCGAGGGGGCGAGATGAAACCAGCCACCGGCGTGACCAGAAGCATGCTGTTACTACCCCCCCTGAAGTAGTCTCAGCCAGTAGCACCGAGTATCACCAATCCTGCAAAGCGTGGTGATTATGGCAAATCCCCCCATTGCACGCTAAGCACGATACAAAGGGGAGGCCTCATTCAGCAGTAGATGTCTACCGGCTGATAAAGAAGGAGAAATCAAGTCAAAAGTTTCGATTAAAAATATTATAATTAAGTATATAATTATATTATAATTCCGAGAAATACCACTGGCACTCTACCAAAAACAAGATAGAACCATATTTTTAACCGACTTCCCAAAAAAGGAGGAGGTTCTCAATTCGGTTGTATTTTTTTTTTTTTAATGTTTGTTACCGCATATCTCCGGCGTTTATGAACCGATTTGGAAAATTCTTTTTTTATTTGCATAGATATACTTCCAGATTGGTCCCATTTTTTTCAGAATCCAGTTCTGATGATGGAATCCATGAGGAATTGAGGGAACTCCTCAAATATTGTAGGCATACATATGGCGATTTTGATATTTTCAGCAACAAATCAAGCATTTGCATTCAAAAAGTATAATAATCCTTTCACCACTATGGTTCTTTCATAATTTTTTTTTCATCCAAATATTTTGTCAAATACTATGGAGAAGTCGGTTTTTTAAATAAAAAGTTATCTCTAATAGATCTCTATAGAAAAAACACTAAGTTACCTGAAACTGCTGCCTAAATTTTATTGTTTCTCAATATGGTGCAGATTATCGAGTCAAAGGTTAGATAAATAAAATCAATACAATAAAACCGAAGACTTAACCAGAAGAGAAGAGGTTTTTGTAAAATTATCTATTTTTTACGATTTATTTAATTAATAATAATAATAATGCAGGACATTTCACACAATACTATCTAGCCCCAAGCTAAGCAGAGCTTGTGTTATCGGTAATAGATAAGATATACTTAATACAATACATTACATAGATAGATATTTTTTATTATACATAGGAAATACCCAGAACCCTGAACAAATATCTGCAGATCGTACAAATATTTGTTCCGAGGCGGGAATCGAACCCGCAACCTCCTGCGTCGCAGGCGAACCTTCCCCCACCGCGCCAAAGACGTCGTCTTAAATTCATTTTTCGATCGGCACGGTGCGTTTTTTTTATATGAAGATTTCTGTTTGCATTAGGATAGTTACCATCCGTCTTCCCGATTCTAGCGCCGAGAGCGTGCAACGCAGTGGCAAGACACGCTAGAGCGACCAGCAAAGTACTGACCACTACCAGAGCTCGTGCTGACCAAGCTCCTTCAGCGTAGGCCACATCTTTGTTGCTGCACCACCCTACGGACTGAATCTTTGCCTGAAAACCAAGAAATACAAACCTTAATTTTGGTTAAAAAAGACAGTTGATATGCATAACATAACACGCAACAGTCACATACGTAGTCTTGATCACACACTAGGATTCCCTGTGCTGTCGTGGGTATCAGGAACTACGAGTACCATGGTACCATTAGATAACATAAACATAATATTTTAAATTGAAAAAACGGCTAATTACCACTGTTATCCGTCACTTTTGCTGACGTTTCGAGACTGAGTTCAGAAGCCTCGGAAGTGACGGAAAACAGTGGTAATTAGCCGTTTTTTCAATTTAAAATGATTCCCAACCACGAAAGTTTCAATTCTATAAAGATAATAATACCCAACAGTCATCACATAAGTACATAGTCCTGCACTCCTGACCCCCTATTCCCTAACTGAAAGTCACTGCGTGACTAACGTTTGACAAGTAACATGACCATCACAAACACCACCATTGACAAATTATTCTATGAAAATTTTGAGCAGTTGATGGTAATTTTACTTGTCAAACGTTAGCCACCGAGTTGACTTTCAGTTAGGGAATAGGGGGGCTCATCCCATACTAGGAGTCACTGTGTCGTGAGTATTAGAAACTACGGCTTCCAGACCTGGAACAAATATTTGCAGATCATGCAAACATTTTTTCCGTAGCGGTAATCGAACCCTCTTGCTTCTATATGCCGGCTACTCGCCCGCTGCACCACGGAGGCATGTCTAAAAAGTAAAGTAAGTCTTCACGGAAGTTATAGATATTTATATCCTACTAATATTATAAACGCGAAAGTTTGTGAGTATGGATGTTAATTACTCTTTCACGTAAAAACTACTGAATGGATTTGAGTGAAATTTGGAATGGAGATACTTTACGCCCTGGATTAACACATAGGCTACTTTTCATCATCATCAATTTTCATCATTATTCACGCGGGTGAAACCGCGGGGCGCAACTAGTTTGTTATAAATTTAACGTTGATCCCATTAGCCATTCCTACAGACAGACAGACGAAGAACAAAGTAATCCTATAAGGGACCCGTTTTTTCCTGAACAGAACCCTAGAAATGGTTAAAAAAATGTTGTTCCAATCATGTGTAGAGTCCCCGGATTACATGTACGTACTCTAGAATAGCCTTATGGGACACAATCAAGGGAATGCAATAGTTCCTAAGTAAGACGACCTTTGTGGCGCGGCGGGTGTGTAGCCGGTGAGACGCAAGAGATTGCGGGTTTGATTCCCGCTGCGAGACAAACGTTTGCATGGTCTGTAAATATTTGTTCCTGGTCTGGGTGTTATGTTACCATGGTAGGTAATTGTAGTTCCTGATACCCACGATACAGGGAATCAAGACTACGTATGTGTCTTTTGGGTCTTATGTTAATGTTATCAATCAATCTTTTATATTCAAACAAGTAGTACCTACTTACCTCTAATCCATACTTCTGTACAGTCAGGTTCACGCAGCGCTGGGCAGCTGTGTCCCAACTGCCATCTTCCAGTGAGCCACACCGTGATACGCACACACCGCGATGGATGAGGGTCCTGTTATAATGCTTCAGGGTCTGCTTAGAGTATTCCTGGTAAAAAGATAAACGAGTGTCAATTGATTTAAGCTGTTCATTATGTTCTAACGTTCTACCTTGACATACACTTTAGTTAGTACTTTGAAGTAGCCTTTAAACTTTCAAGGCAAAACTCGTGATAAACACTCTTTTTGAGCTTACAATGTGGAATTGGTCCAATGATGAATGATAGATAGATAGATTAACACTTTATTGATCACCACAGAAACAATAAACAAGTAATATTACTACAGAAAGGCAATACAATGGGCGGCCTTATCGCTGAAAGCGATCTCTTCCAGCCAACCTTTGGATGGAACGAAATGAGCAACGCTATAATAGACTGCGGTGTACCTACAATACAAAACTAAGAAGTATTCTAAATTAATTAAAATATATAAGAAGTTATGAACAATATTGACTAATACCTAAGTATAATACCTATATATTCACATAAAACTAATACATACGAAGTTAACTGTAACAATGAAAGAATACCAATAATTACATAAATAACACTAGGTAGAGATGCGACCAATAGGTAGTGCTGTTTAACTTTTAGCTTGAAAGTGTGTAGTGAGGAAGCCTGTCTAATTTCTAGTGGCAACGCGTTCCACAGCTTGGACCGTGAAAGAATTACCATAGAAGGAACTGCGGTGTAATGGGGTTCCAAGTAATAAGTTATCTGATGACCTAAGAGAAAGGTTATGTAAAGAGTGAAGATATTCGAATCTATCTTTAAGATACCGAGGAGAGAATGGATTGAAAAGTATAGAATAGAGAAGAGAGAATATGCATATTCCGGCGAAGACGAATATGCATATTCTCACAAATCTGTTACCTACCTAAAAGGTATTTCTGCTGACCCCTTACTCAGTAAATCATTACATCATTCGCTCTTGACCGTTTTAATGTTGTCGCTCGTATTATTAAGAATGGCAATAACCTGTGCTTACGACACGTTCGTAATGACCTTGTGTCGAATTAATAGGAGAATGTAAACAAAAGTACCTACATAACACCCGAGAGATTTCCGTCCTTTTCATCAAAAATACCTTTCCCTATCCTAAGAAAAAGTTATACCGGTAGGGCGCTTAAATAAATAAAATAAATAAAATTATTATTTTAATATTATTTATTCAAACTCCAAGAAACTTTGTAGACATGATCAAAATTATTTGAGTTTGAAGAAATAATAGCTAAATTAGAAGCAAACATCGTTCAAGAGCTAACTATAATAAAAAAAACGGCACGGGCAATATACCGACAGAGTCGAGGACACTGCATGCAGTTGAGCCGACTATCAAGATCTACCTCTCCCGAATAAGCGAGAAGACATCAGGAGATGATGTCCTGCGATTTGTGAAGGAGAGGTGCCGGGGCCGGATTGAGGGGACGATTCGATTGTCCCTCCAGAGGCTGGAGACCAATAGGGCCACTGATTTCAAGTCCTACGCTCTCCAGGTTACGGCGAGGTACAAGAATGAGCTCCTCAAACCTGATTTCTGGCCAGCTGGTATTGTTTACCGACGCTATAGGGAAGCGGTATCGAAACAAAATCCCCCAAAAGATGTAAAGTGTTAGTTATATATATGTTAGTCTATAAGGTATATATTCTATGGGCTTATTGTTTAGGTATAATTTTATTATACATTTCCCATGTAGCCTGAAATAAAACATTATTATTATTATTATTATTATACCGGAGATCTCCTCTTAATACTAACTAATACGAGCAGCAGCAGCCATTCCACTGCTAGACTAGACCTCCCCTATTTAGAATACAATGGGGGGGGATTGCCATAATCACCACGCTTGGGCAGGCGGATTAGTGATCGCAGCATTGGTGTGGAATACTCAGGTGGATGCTGCTGCCCACCCCCTGGTGTAATCCCGTAGTCAACTTTTATGACATCCACGGGATGAGACGGAGGGACATACCTCATATACATAAATGTAAATAGGTCAAAGTTACATCAGTAAATAAATAGGTAACTAATTAGTCATGCTTGAGGAAAAATTCAATATTACCGCATCATCGGTGTGAATCAACTTTTAGACTAATTAATTAATTAATTAAGCTATCCATTTTAGGTTTTTTTTTCGTTTCCAATAAACAACGCATTTATTCAACCACAAAGAATATTTAATAGCAGGACTGCAAGTAGAATCCGTATAGTAATTCTCATTGCTACATTCCTAAAATACAGTAGGTATTCACAAAGCCATTATCAAAATTACACTTTAGTATCATAAAATACATAGATATATTATTATAATACCTGGGTGGATCCCAGGACTTTTGTGCTATATATCGGTAGTAGTATGTAATTGGTTAATCTGGATCACAGGAGATCCAGCTTAACCAATTACATACATCTATTCAAATAACTAACATGAATAGATCTATGTTCTAACCTATTCAAATAACTATATCAATTCAAATAACTAACATGATCTATGTTCTAACCTATTCAAATAACTAAACCAATTCGAATAACTAACAGTACCTGGATGACCGAGCTTTGCAACCAATTACATACATCTATTCGAATAACTAACAGGAATAGATCTATGTTCTAACCTGTTCAAATAACTAAATCAATTCAAATAACTAACATGATCTATGTTCTAACCTACTCAAATAACTAACATGAATAGATCTATGTTCTAACCTTTTCAAATAACTAAATCAATTCGAATAACTAAAATGAATAGATCTATGTTCTAACCTGTTAAAATAACTAAATCAATCGAATAACTACCTGGGTGACCGAGCTTTGCTCAGTGTTTAAAACATCCCTAAGGCAAATTTCATCGAAATCGTCACAGTCACTGAATGTTCAAAATCATTTGTTAGAATTAGTAACTTTAATAAAACATATTTTCAGTAACTTTAATAGAATGGTACCATTTCGCAATCAGTTATTTGAATACTTTTCTTTTGGACCAGAGTAACCAATTAATTATCTATAAGTACATCCATTTCAATAGCTAACATAAATAGAACTATGTTCAAAACATCATGCAAAAGGGCCGTCTGTCGGCCTAGTAGCGGAAAAGAGTCTACTCAATAAGTAACTTGAATACAACATTATTTTTAAACTCTTTAATTCAAATAAATAACATGAATAGGAGGTAAAATAAAACAAACGACAACTCTTAATTATATTTAATTAAAAATATAGGTATGTATTCAGATAAATTAAATTAATCAATTTTAAAAAACATTAACATCATTATCGTCACACCACTTCTTAATACACATTACATTTTTCAAAGCACATTTTTTATTATGATTTATACAGTTTGAAATTACGGGGGATTTGGCATAGATATCATATAATTTTGAAAAGTTGGGACAGCCATTTTCACCCATATCTATAATTTCACAATTTTGACACAAATCGTGAATCCATTTAATTTTTTCTGTGCCCTTAGCTACAATTTTAGATTTATTTAAATATGGTATAATAGTGCGCTTAAACTCGCGGTAGTCAATATAACCTTCACTCCAATAAACCCCACGGTTATTTTCTAACCACCTCACTTGCTTTTTCTCTTCTTTTGACAAGTAATTAAATGAGTAGGGAGGCTTGACGAGAAAAGTTTGTGTGTATCCATTGGTAAAAATAGCGAATTCTTTGATTATAAATTGATTTTTCGTATCCTTGAATCCTTGTAAATCAACGATTGCAATATCAGGCTTACTATTCATGATAATTTCTTCACTAAATTGCTCAGCGGTCTGTACTCTATTATGCAATCGTTAAAAATGAGACAATATGCTGATGTGTGATCAGGTATCTCTACGTTGCTTTCAAGCTCCACGCATACGCTTACTACTGGACCAGACTTAAGGTTTTCACTCTGTCTAGAGCAATCTATAACAAATAGCGGTGCCTTTTCTTTAAACTCAAAAGCACTTAACAACGGTTCACTCTTGCGCCCGTAATAAGACTGTTGGAATTGTACATAATGTTCGTATAATAAAGCAAATTTCTCATCTTGAAAATTTACATTTATGCTTTCATACGGAAAATATGTAGAGTTTAGATACACTTTGACATTTCTTAAATTACAGTGATCAAACTGTGACATATCTTGCTGTGCAAGATTTTTTCTGTTTGTTTGTAGACCTATAATAACGTAACGCGGTTTTTCAATTTGCGATGAGGTTTTTATGGACCAAGTATGCTTAGTAGTTTGTGGTAGCAAAGGATACTCATAAAGATCCCAATTTCTAAAAGCAAAACTGAGTGGTCTATCTTTTTCTAATAGCTTAAGTAAGTTAACTTTTTCCTTGTCAGATACCTTAACATGCGGTACGCGCCAAACTAATTTATTTATTATTATGGTATCCACTAACTCACCCGATGGAATTTTCAGAGAGTTTAAGTCGGTATTACTACGTAATAATATCAGTTCATGTTTACAGTTTATTATGATCTTCTTATAATCTTCAGCAAAACCTAAAATATTAGCAAGTGGTATTGAAGCTGAAAAATTTCCTCCATGAATGTTTTTAGTTCCATTTATATCCCAACCCCAAGCTTTCGACATTTTAGCTTCATTTTCATTCATAGATAATAAACCTTTCATAGTTGTAGTAATACCAGCATTTTTAATTCTATCTATTTCCACTCCATTTAATTCATACCGAATATCTTGGAAAAGAAAAAGTAATGGATTGTTTGTAAATTCAACACTTGTAACTTTTTGTTTTGAATCCTTTTTGACAACGTTCACTGTTCCTTCCAAATACAGGGTACTGGCTGAAGGTAATATATATAAATCTTGTTGGTTGATAGGTATGCGAACTTCGTCATTCCTGTTAAAACTTGTTACGTATGGTTTATACGAGTGATATTCGATACCATCTATGGTATTGTCGTAAACAGGAAAACTTGTTATATCTAAAATACTCATTTTAGAAGCCCAATTTGTTTCAGAAATCTTTTATTTTCTTCAGTTATCTTTTTCTTAGTTGTTCCTTTATGGATTGCTCGATTAGTACTGATGTGTTTTGTCTTAGCATTACCATATTTATTATAATCAATCATCTTTTTTTCATATGCAAATATAATTGAACTTCTTCACCTCGTAAGTTTACCAAATTGTTATTAATATCCAATAATCTAATGTTTAAAGTGCTAATGTTATTTTGATTAACAGGAAAGTAAATTATATTTTTCGGTACTTCTATGATTCGGTATCCTGGAGGCACGTTAGGTGAAAATTCGTGAATAATATGGCTTGATTTACCATTAATATATGATCCGCTCACTATATCACATTCGATTCTCACCACAGTCGTTGATAAAATGTTAACTGGTAGCTGGGAATCATGTAATATATTTGCTTTTAGTGTTTGTTTACCAAACCCGAGTAATATTCCAATAGAGTGGTTTTTATCAAAATGTATGTCTTTAGTACAGAAAATTGATGTTTTTAATGTGTTATTGTTGCAAAATAGCTTGATAGATGCATTTTTTACATTTGTTTTTAAATAACTACTGATATCTTGAAGCTCGTAGGCACCTTCCGGTATCTCTATGGTATCATTTTCACCATAATGAAATTTATTGTTACTACTATCAATGTTAGGGATTGAATTAAATGTTGACAAATGCAACAGAGCACATTCATATTTACCATCAAGTTGTAAAGCAGGATAATAGCAAGACGATAAAATCGGTGTATTACCACTTATGGACAGCGTGAAAGACATTTTTCAAATGGAGCAAACAAAACCAGTTCTTAAATTTATACAAATTTATTTCAGTCAATCTTTAGTTACATAAATTTTATTTTCCAAAATGCATGTAGGAACTTTAAACATAGATGTCCACAATTAGACGTATTAAAATTTTGATAACTACAATAATTGTATGTAAGATTCGATTGTAAATATTTTACTAACTCTGACGGGGGCTTTAAGTCTCCAAAACTATCAAAATACTCACAATAATCTAAATATTTTACGTAGGCTACCCAGTGTGTTCCTTCATTTTCTGAACTATCTAAATTGACAATAGCACATTCGATGTCTTTTGTTTTTTTTGGTAATTCATCTCTCATATAGACACCTCTAAAAAAAGGTATGTACTCATGGGCATAATCTAATATGTCTATATTGGTGAGAGCACGATTGGGTAACCTTTTCACTAGTTTTTTGAACTTTTTACAAATAAACCACTACCTTTTTTGTAAGGTTTCATATATAAGCCTTTTCCTAAGGCTATAGATTCCATAATTTTATTATGTCTTTCAGCCTCTTCAAAGTTCTTTTTCGCTGATTTATGATCATTTACAGCCTTAGCAATACCTGCAGCTCCTCCAGATAATGCACCTAGTGCGGACAGTCCTGCAAATATTGGTATCAATGGAAGAAAACCACCCGTTTTAGGTAACGGTATGATACGAGGCAAACGAGCTCCTTTATTTTTTTTAATTATTTTTTTCGCAGCTAGGTATGCTATTTTAATAGCTTTAGAAGTATTTTTTGGTTTCAGCTTTTTCACATGATTGCGTATCGTAGAAACAATGGATTTAAATGATTTCGTTCCAGCGCCATGTTTCACTTTGGTTTTCATTACTTTGCTCACTACCCACGAAGCTAATTTCTCTCCTGTTCCTGCATTCTTTGATTTAATCCGCTGTTTAGCCATGTTTAGCAACTGCAAATCTGCTCTATGTCGATCTTCCAAATTATTAGAGTTATTGTATGCGATGTCGTGTTCCATACACGCGCTATCCAACTGATTAATTCCTTTATCACCTCTTATCAATCTTTCTCTCAATCGCGTACCAGGCCCACAATAATTATATCCAGGTAAATGCAGCTCAAATGGTAAATTATTTATCAGACTGTTAACTAGTCCTCCACCTTTCATTGCTGAGATATTAATGAGAGATTTTCACTTATCATATATAATTTTATAGACTTTCCAAATTAATAATTAATAATTCATAAAACTGCACGTTTTTCAATCCAGCTATTTTCACTATCGGGGAGACCTAACCATTTAACAAAAAGTTTCCTACCTTTCTTTCTTATAACTTTTTCAATCAGATAAACATTGGGACAATTAGTTTTCTGAATTTCTTGATCATAAAAACTTCCTAATATTGGTTGTTTGTGCAAATCTTCAATTAAGTAAGTTAAAGGACTTGAAGGATTCACTTTTTTAATTAAAAACAATTCTGTAGACCAGTTGGGAGTGTAGCCCTTTTCAAAGCTGCCTTTATATTTACTTATACGCACAAAATCTCCAGGCAAAACTTTACTTTTCTTTGATATGAAAGTCATTTGTGATTTCTTTATGTTTTTCATGACTGTATTTTGATTTGAATGGTTAACATTGTTTGGTCTATATTTTGTTGTCCGATGTATTGTATCATTGTATGTTGTCACAACACTTTCTAAAGGCTCACCAACCCACTTGTAACTCCCATTTAAGCTAAATAGTTTATATAATTTGTTTTTTAGAGTTTTAATTAACCTTTCGACTATGGAAGCTTTTTTTATGGAGTATGTTGAGTAATGGTTAATATTATACGATTTCATAATTTTATCGAACTCATTATTATAAAATTCTGTACCCATGTCCGTTTGTAAATTAATAGGTTTACGATGGGCTGTAACTAAGATGTTATGAAATTCATTTGCTATTTCAGATTTAGTCTTAGTTTTGACTGGAATAGCCCAAGAAAACTTTGAAAAACAATCTAGTACAACTAATATAAACTTATAGCCATGATTATATTTCCTTAAATTTTGAAAGTCAATAAGATCTGCTTGCCATAAGTCATCAATTCCCTTTAACACTACTGATCGTCGAATAAAGTTTTTACGTGCTGTTTTATGAATTTCGTTTACAACTTGTAACTTACTCATTCTTTTGAAGTCAATTTTATGATCTTTTCAACTTTCTTGAAATAGTCTTCTTTTAAATGTGGGTTATATTTTTCAATGTCTAATTTAATAGCTTTTAGTATACTATGAACTTCATCCTTCTTTACAAATGGTACAGATTGTTTATCTACGTATTCTTTGTTAACAGTGTCGTTTTCTCTCGAGGGACTTGTAACTCCTGTTAATCTTGTTGATTGCGAAACTAATTCGTCGTTTTCTGTTTGCATCAATGCTCTGTCAAAGATTTCGAAGAATTCTGATAAACGTAATCGTTTATTAATGTGATGTCCAAATTTATCCATATTCCTTATGGTGAACCAATAAGCGTTAGAGACAAAGCTCAAATGAAACAAAGTTTTGGATTTATCTTATTTATTAAGGTATAATGCCACTCTCGCGCAACTCTTCTATAATGGATATTATTTCATTATTCAACCCAGTATTACCAGCATCCTGAGAAGCAATTAGTAGCTTTAGTCTCTCAATTAATTCATTAGGGTCATCCCAGTAAACATAATCGACATTTTTCTTCCAATTCTTTAACAGGGGTAGTCCTTTTCCTTGATGTGAGTCAGGCTGACTGTCAGTACTTGCAGATTCTTTACGTAACCTGAATAGTGGCTTTATAATGTTCAAGTACTTTCGCCCTCTGTTACTTCTTATCGGTTTTTGTGAATCATAATCTCGTCTATGAACATTGGTTTCAAGTAACATTAGCTTATAATGTGCCATATCTTCTTCTGTTATCGTATCTAAATCCGGAACTTTTTTAAATAAAAGCTCATAAATACCTGATGTTTTTTTGTACTTGTTTGCTCCAACTTGAACATAATTATCAGAAAGAACCACACGCGCTGATCCCATCATAAGTTTACCGCGTTCATTTCTCACTCCAAATGGAACAACATTTAAAGCATCGGAAGACATAGACCAAGAAGAAAGGCTATAACTCGGATCACTTTCGCTTGTTTTGAATGATTCGTAATGTGTATCATTATTATCTTCATCGTCATCATCATCATCATCATCGACAGATTTTTCTAAATTGTCATTAAATTCCTTTGCATCATCCATATCCTTGTCAACAGGACTATAATTCATATTAAGTCCAATGCTAGGTTTTCTCTTAATAAGAGTTTTATCTCTGTCTAATGGACTTGATGTCTGGAATTTATCATTTTCCATCACTTGCAAATGCTTTTCGTTATCCATCATTTGATTAAGAGGCTTTGTAATTGGTTTAAAAATAGTTTCTAAAACATTATTTTTCTCAGTTTCAATATCCCTCATTCTTCGAACCTTTCTTTTGACAGCTTCTGCGGCATTTACAAGTTGCCTCTTTATTTTTTTTTCCATATTGTATTTATTATCTTATGATGACCTTCGATATTATAAAAACACGTTTCAATCATACAGTCGTTAAACTGAAACTAAATAAAGTTACGACTCGTATTCATTTTATATTACTTATTAAATACAGCAAACGTGTCAAATTTTTTTCGATAACATCCTTTATTCTTTTCACAGTCTTTGTTTATAACTAAAAAACTATAGGGCTCTTTCCATATATTTGAACACATGTATCGAAATTCAAGCCATGACATATCTGTGTTGGCGTGCTCATTGTAAATATGTCTCAAATTAATTTCATCTTGCTTGAAAATAACTATTAAATTTGCATTATCTCTAACAAGTTGTTTAGGTATTTTGCTATAAGTCTGATTTAAATAAAAACAATCTATGTATTTATGTCTACCAATTGTAAAATAATTGCGCATATTATTTTGATTTTCACACGCTACATCATCGAATATAATTATTGAATTACATTTTGCTTCCTCTGGAGCAAGAACTTCTTCATTTTCATGATATTTAGAAAATGTTATACTTGGAACCATTCTTAAAACCTGCTCCAAGAATATATACTTTGGTTGATAAAGAGTTTTTGAATACACATACACATTTTGAAATTGCAAACCGTTTTCATGTAAGAGTAGACCGATTACTAAATTAGTTTTGCCACAGTTTGATGGACCACATATTATACAGCGTATAGTATTTGGTAAAAGTTTTCCATGACGAAAACTCGGTTTATCTGAATCAATACTAATTTTATCAAATTGTAACGATACCGGCTGTTTTACAAACTTCATCGTGTGAGTGTCTTTAGTGGAATGACTTAACAAACAAAGTAACTTCTATGATATAGACAACAGCTCCATATTTTCAAGAATTTCAATCTGACGTTAAGCATACATAATAATATATGTGATGCAATTGGATAGCAAATCCCCATATCTTAAGAAAAGCTATGTGTTCGATTCTTGGCAGGTCGCTTTTGTTGTGTACTAAAGTATCTTTATACACATCTAAACTCAGTGTAAGTTTTATCAACTAATTGAAGTCAGGTACTAAAATACAATAAAAGTTTTATATATTTTATAATTATAATTTTATTTAACCACATGAAGAAAACTTAGAAACTAAAACGTGGATATAGAAATAAAAATTGGAAGAGACACTAAACTCTTCTTATGTCAAAACCAATACATAGGTACTTAGAAAAGCGTATCACAATGCCCCCACGGTAATGTGGTCACTTTATTTTGAATAATTTGTCGTTTGTCATCGTTCCTGTTTAAAACTAATTTATTTACTTCTTGAGTATATAGTGCATGTTTTACCGATTTTATCATATTCATTTTGCATTTTAAATTTTTATTGTTCATTAAAGTGTTATGATAGTCGGATATATCTAATATTTTAGTTATCGTTTTTGAAATACCTTTAGCTTTTTTTATTTGAACTTTGACAGTTTTTATGCAGTAAAGTTTAGCTCTCAACCCTACAAATTCAGATATAACATCACCTCCTAACTCGTCTTTGAACAAACCTGGGACCTTTGCGTTTACTAAAGGCAAGTTGTAAGGGTTTTTCACATCAAAGTTACTTGTGTCATACACATTCAGATCATTCTTCATGTCTCTATAATAATCATCTGTATGAATTAAGTAAAGTAAGCTATCTGTATCAGTATAACATAGTTGAGCTAGGTTACCATACTTATTTTTAATAAAGTTATAGTGAAACTGATACAAATGCATTTTAGCGTACTCTAAAACGCTGAACCCAATATATATTGGCCGATCTAGTTTGATTTTATCATGTTTTAACTGAATCGCTGCAAAGTTTTCAGAAAATATTGAAACACTATGAAAATTTGGTCTTGCAATAAGCTGTTCGGCACCCAATGTTTTATTGGTTTTGTTATATCGGTCGTTCCAATGTGTAACCAATTTAACATCCACTTGTTTACGTTTGTTCTCAATTGTTTTGCCAAATATAGCGTTGTTTAATAATTTAAAAAAATCTTTTTCAAATACTGAGCTCGAATTTTGACGAAATTGTGTATTCATATCTATATACTTTTTCAGATAACTATTCTGACGAAATCTTAAAATACGATTAATTTTAGTAAGCATCAGCCCTTGCTTTAAACACTCCTTTAAATGTACATAATGAATGACATAGTTAAATTTGTCATACAAGTTCGCTATCAGTTTTGGTGTTTTACCTCCAGGTGGGGTGAATTTTTCACATGCAAAAGGTAAATCACTATGTAAATTATGCAAATTATCATTATATTGTAAATCAACTTCCAAAATATAACCAAAGACGTCATCTTCCATTGTATTATTAATATCAAATTCAGCAATTTCATCTTGAGAGAAAAACTTGAATTCAGAAATTGGCATATTTTTTGTCATAGCATGTCCATAGAGATTATTACAGTCAAGATAAACTAAATAAGAAGACGGTTTTAGGTCGTCGTAATCAGGAAGATACACGTTATTTGCTTTAGCGTGTCTCAGAGAACACTGAGCAAGACCACCACGTATTCCTTTTTCAATAAACTGATACATTTCTACGTCATTTAATAATTCTAATTTTACTCTAGTGCAAAGCAACATTGCGTCCCAACTTAACCCTGGTGAAGTAATGTAATATGCTGGATCTAGTTTATAGTACTGTAGACAAGTTTGTCTAAACTTTTCAAAAACATCGCATAGTAGTAGAACATCACATTTCAAATATAAGTCAGTGTATTCACCAAGGGAATGAATGTTAAAAATTTTCCAAACTTCTTGAGCACGTCTGTAATCGTCATTTGATACGTGTTCCTGTGTTAAACTATTGAAAAAGTTTTCTCTCATTGGGAGTACACATTCATCGTATTTGGACCATGAGTCTACATAGTCATAAGGATAAATTCCTTTTTTACGCATCAAAACAAACTTTTCGTATTCTGGAAACTCGTTGGATAATCGATTTAAGTCTGAATCACTCAAATTTTTACTTAATGTATCTAAACTACAGCTTAGGAATTGAAAAGAGTCTATAAATTTAATTTGCATACTGAGTTCTGATTTAGTGTGTACGGGTAAATATTTGGTCACACTCAGATATTTTTCTTTCGTTTTGGGTATTATTTTTATATCCCCTTCATAATTAGCTAATTCTTTTATGAACAAATGACAATCATATCCAGTTAAGTTATGAAAAACTACTGGAACAAATGGACATATTCTATATAGTAAATTACATAGTTGATGACAAGCTCCTCGGTATTCACCTGTAATATGATCATGATCTAATACTTTATCGTCAAAGAGCAACTGCTTACAGATATAGCACTCAGTTGCAGACTTGTACTCATTTGTCTGTTCTTTCGTTGGTGTTAACAATGCTGTTTGAGATTGTAAAACATTGAAGATCTCTTTTATATCCCTTATTAAATAAGCTATGAATACTGGAACACAATCTGGACCTCTATATGTCACATATTTATTCAAACTAGAATCAAGTGAGCAACATATGCAATATCCAAAACAAGAAGCTTCATGTAATTTCACATTTTTTGTATTTTTATTTTCATCGTCAACATTCTTTAATAAAATACTTTCAAAGTCAGCATAGATAATAAAGTTTATCTTTTGTTGCCTTTCGAAATGTTTAAACTCTAGGAAACTATTCTTTGGGGGCAATGTTGTTTTCACTTTAGAACAAGGATGGCTGTCGTGTTTTAGGACACTTGAAAAACACTGAAGACATTTTTCACATAAATACATCTTACCCCGATGTTTAGAAATTTGCCTTCGTACAAGACGCAGCAGATCTTTTATCAAGCAGTAATGCTGCTTATCTGTTCTTTCAATGTACAATAAGTTTACATGATTAATTTTTCGGACATCGGAAGCATATAATGGTCCAGTTACATCATTCTTTTTATCTAAACCGTATATATTTATGCTCAAATTTCGATTATTCTTTTCTAATATTTTGATATCACTTATTGTCGGAGGGAAAGTCATTCCCTTAATGTTTAATACATCTGAGTAGTGAGGATAAGAGCTAGTTCTACATGCATTTTTCTTTGAGGGGAATAAGCCTGCGACGATACTCCACAACAAACAATGATCGTCAGTGTTCTGTATGTTCACACAACTTTTGTTATTTTTAATTAAAGGTGGTAAATCTATATAAGTCCCACCTTTAAAGGGACAATATTTATTTATGTTTATTTCTAGATATTTTATCGATAACAGAGACCATCCAGATTCACAATGTTCAAATTCTGTCATTTTTTGTTTTATTGTGTTTACTGCATGCGAATAAGTATCACTTAAATTACTGTATTTTAAAATGATGTTATTTTTAGTATTGAATGATTTTAGCTGTTGATCACCAGACTTCATTAATATGAAGTTTGCGAATAGCTCAAAGTTCACTTTAACACTGCTATGTTTTCTTAAAATCATTTTAAGTAATTTTATAACACTTTTCGTATAGTCATACAAGAAAGCCTCAGGTGTGAGGTACTTTGCTTTTTGGACAGGATTTAATCTATAAGTAATTATTCTATTTCTGAATGCTGTTGCTATGATTTCAACATTGTCAACTTCAGTTTTTAAAACACTATTTGACTTATGTATATTACTTCTTAAATGATATTTGAATACATTTTTAGGTAGTACTAATTGACATGCATCGCATCTTATTGTTTCATGCTGATGGGAATCGGGGGATTGAGAAGCTGGAATTAAAAAAAATCCTCATTAGATTATAAAATAATAGACAGAGCATTCCATGCTAAGTTAAGTGGTGCACGAAATATGTAGAGTCTACATATTTATCATTTGGTTATACTACTTACACAGTAGACTATAGTTGTGTGTAAGTAGTATGACCCTTCGGCAGTTTTGCTTAAGTAAGCGGAGCGCATGCTTATAGTTGTACTATTTCTAGCCCACTTTTAAAAATAGAATGCTATGTAGACGGCTTTTATTTTTAGTTGGTCTAATACTGTAGGTATTTAATAAGAAATGAATAATAATCTAACTTATTACAATCTAATAAGAGTGTAAAAAATATGATTTCTATAGCTTTATTTTATAGAAGTAGGTTAGCTATCTTAATTCTATTCAGTGAAACAATATTTATTCGTATACTTTTTATTATTTCTTTCATTTAGGGTTACATTATTCTGAATTCGGTTTGTAGGTAACTAGGTAGTCCTACTCAGAAACCTATTCAAATAATTGATTTCAATGTATGTTATACATAAAATAATATCTTATCAATATTCGTTAAGTATTCGTAAAAGAAAAACGATAAGAACTTCTGAAACATGGAATGTTTCATCAATGAACCACGCTTGACCGACTTGCATGTAATTAAAACAGATTAATAATAATTCGACATGAAAGTCGGTGGATAATCTCCAAACTCCTTCCTGGAGCACTGAATAAATTTAGTCAAATGACGCCAGGCTTGAGTGTCGTCATTTGTCTGGTTTTTTATAGTGATGATTGAGTGACGCCAACGGTTCATAGGTGATACATTCTCAATTTCCGATTTCTTATATATTTTAACTTCTACGAAGTGCGACCCTGTTTTAGGGCCGGACTGACGGGACATTCCATTAGCCAGCCTCCTAGTAAAATATGAAATTAGAGGACTAGCTGATTTTTTACCGGCTGTCTCAGATGACTCGTTTAACTCGTCTTCATCACTGTCCGTGCCGAACAAATCGTGCGATGTCGCCTTAGATGTGGATGGAACCGCTCGAATAATTGGCTTGGTGCGCTTAGATGTCCCAGCCTGTTCAGCGGAGGCCGAAGTCTTCCTTTTCTTTTGGACTTTAGGAGCCTTCGGTTCCTCGTCTTCTTCTTCTGATGGGAATAAAACGTCAGCGTTGAGCTTAGACCTGAAAATAAATAAACAATTTATGAATAACTTTTTTATGAAGAGAACAAATTTAGTAGCTATACTTAAATAAGTCACTTATTTAAATAAGTCACTTAATTAAATAAGTTGCTTATTTAAATAAGTCACATATTTAAAATAAGTAACTTATTTAAATATGTGACTTATTCAACTTATTTAAATATGTGACTTATTCAACTTATTTAAATAAGTAACTGATTAAAATAAGTCACTTTTTTTAATAAATAACTTTTTAATAAGTAACTTATTTGAATAAGTAACTTATTTGAATGAGTAACTTATCTGAATAAGTAACTTTTTAATAAGTAATTTATTTGAATAAGTAACTTATGTGAATAAGTAACTTATTTGAATAAGTAGCTTATTTGAATAAGTAACTTATTTGAATAAGTAACTTATTTGAATAAGTAGCTTATTTGAATAAGTAACTTATTTGAATAAGTAGCTTATTTGAATAAGTAACTTATTTGAATAAGTAATTTATTTAAAGAACTTAATATAAATTAAGGTGTTAACCTTAACTGAAGTTAAGATGATAGCCTTAACTGACGTTAAGGTTGAAAACTGAACACTATATTAATGAATGTAGGTACTCACATTGTTTGGAGACTGGTTGAGATTTGCAGTGGGTAAAAAAACAGCGATTGTTGCTCGTGTCCGTCAGGAGAATAATGTGACGTCTATTTTGTTTGCCTGCATTTATATATCTTCACAATTACATTAGTGTTCGTTAAAACATTCTTCATGGTGTGTAACAAATAATCCATATCAGCAATTTCCCTCATTTTATATACTTTCCATGTGAACCATTATTGAGTAAGCAAAATTCACCGTTATGCCATCATTATAAATATTACTATCGAAAATCAACAACTTCATCGGTATCTTGTATCAGTATTTATTAGGGTAACCATAGTTCAGGATTTTCCTAAAATGTTGACTTGTTATTTCATCATGTAGACTGAATTATGACTAAAGTAGCTAAGAAGTGTATAATATACCTAAAATGTATACAAACCATCCTATCTTATAGAGATGCAATTATAATTTAAATGCGCAAACAATAAGTAACTTTTTCAGCTTCTGTATTAAAAACACTTTTTCATTTAACATATTTAATGGTAGCCCTATTAGTTGTAATGTTTAAAGATAACTCAGCATTTATATACCATGCTGTTTTGTTTGTTCTCGACACACCGTTAGGCTCTATGCACACGAACTATTCCCAACAGTGGGACAGTGCGGGTTAGCACCAACATGCAAAAAGCGTTATTAAGTAGCGATACAGGCATAGGTTCCACAAACGACGCAGCTGAAATGAAGCTGCATTGCGTCTTGCCATCATGTATTGTGTTCAAAGTTTACGTTTACACAGACCCTTAAATATAAAACTAGGTAGGGTCGATTAGGTACCTCGAATTTCATATAAACAGTCGTGGAATAGGTATACTTGTGTGCAGCGATGGGAATGAGAACAGGGAGACTAAAGTCATTTAACTAAGGTAGCTTTCGTCTACGGTTTTGTTTGCCTGATTTTTATCTTTCTTAGTGCACCACCTTCAATTGTCGTTTCTAGGACTTCATCTTTACCTAAAGTTCACCAACACATTAAACGTTGTAGATCATCATAACGATGGTTATAGCTAACAACCAGTATATTGTTGGCGAACTTTAGCCCAATGCTATGCGTTTGCGTTGATTAAGAGTCAGTTATACAATTGTTTTATATATTGATACGTAAATATATTTAAATTAACTTACAAAGGGCACTATTATCGCTAACCTGGATGGATCTCTTCCAGACAACTTTTAAAGTAAACAGGTTATTGATATATGCCTACAAAATAAACCATAAAACGCATCCTTTACTTTATTAGCTGGAAGTCGGTTATACTTACATTACAGACGGATCATTTTTCATAAAGCGACTAGGTACGTACGAGGCGTCACATTCTTAGGTAGGTAGTTGTTTGTGGGAACACGAAAGCTGAGTGATCAAAATAATATTTGCATTTTGAACTCTATGACCAATATTTTTCGTATATAAGTAGATTTAAACATTATTTTCACTATTTGTAATTCACGATATCAAGCAAACAGACAAAAATGTCGGTAAGTTATGAAATCTTTATTATTAATTTCATTAAACTTATCATGTGTATTTATTTTGCTTTACCTATTTTAATTGAACCTTTTTTTTTCAGGAAGCTGATGAACTATTCAACTTTATACCACCAAATTCTAATCAACAGAATACTAATCGCAAGAGAGCAAGATTAGAAAATGCAGTCTATTCATTTTTGAAGAAAGCTGTAAAAGGAGGCACTAAAGTTATCAGGATTGAGGTGTACGATGCCGACAAACTGAAATTCGATGAAGTCGAGCAGCTATGCAACTGTAATGCTGAAATTTGTATTCAACACGTCGTAAAGAATACGTATAATGATGATGTTTACATAGCTGTTAAAGAAGTCATTGCAAAAATTGAAGGAAGATTGGAAACTTATTACTGAGACATCGCTTTTATTAGAGATAGTTTAATTTTAATTACCTAATAAAATTCATACAGTAACATGTATTTACATAATATTAATTAAATTTAAAAAATGTGCCCACCCAAAATTGTTGTTTTACTTATAATGTTTTAAACATAGTTTTATTCATGTTAGTTATTCGATTAAATTAGAACATATTCTATTCATGTTAGTTATTCAAATAAATGCGTTTTCCGAGTTGTAGACACCGAGCAAAGCTCAGTCATTCAAATACTGTTAGTTATTTGAATTGTTGTGGTTATTCCATATAGGTTAGAACATAGCTCTTTTCATGTTAGTTATTCGAATAAATGTAAGGAATTGGTTAAGCTGGATCTCCTGTGATCCAGCTTAACCAATTCCATACTACTATCGGTATATGTACTATGGTGGAATTATCCCATGGTATGAGTCCATAAGCCAGTACTGACGCAACATGGTCATGGTAAGCTTGCAATACCGTACTTTGTGCTGTTGTTTTCCTAAATTGATATAACGTTAAAACATATTTATATTTGTTTATCTACTCTCATACTGAAATATAAAGATTAAAAACTAAAAACAAAACTAAAATGACAGTCTTTATGCACATGCCATCGAAATAAATTTAAAAAGTTACATTACGATACAGCTCTTCTATATGGACAACTATATCATAATATAACTTTTTTTTGACACCACCTGCTCGACAATGTCCAATTACAGATCATGCAACCTCAACGTAAAGTATAGCATTGTCTCTCTAGGGATATAAAGTTGTATGAAACTCCCTAGGGATTAAAGTGATTTGAATTTGGAACGTCAAATTCGTGGGAGACACGTGGAAAACTCTAAGTAAAAAAATGCCCATATGGCATTGTAAAGAGGTTTGTTCGAAAATCAAACTGGCCACCATAAGCAGAACTCAAAAAAAAGAAAAAGGTGCGTTTACAAAGAATGTGAAACAAAAAAATCTTTTGTTTCACATGACATTTTTTATTACCATGAATATTGCAATAACATTTACTAAAAAAAACATTTTCAGTATATATATATATATTTTCAGCAATATTCATGCTAATAAAAAATTACAAACGATAGTGAGAATCACTATCGTTTGTAGTTTGCAGTTTTTCTATACATAACCTGTGGACGCGGCGCAACACGCTCGCACGTATGGATTTTGGCGCTATAAACGTTTACAAATAAATGCAAATATAAGCTGTAATTTTACGCAAATTTCATTGTCAAATTAGTTTTTGTTTTAAAAAATGTCTGAAAACGACAGTAGTGATACTGAAGAAAATTTTACACCACCGGACCCATTCTCGAAGCTGCAACGAACAAATGAACCTCTTACCATCGCAATCTTGAAGGTATTACAATAAATGTTACCAAGACTTTAAAATATAATATTACCTATTTCATGAGATTAGATAAAGTAGTGTATGAAACTGCACATAATTTGGTCTTAAAACACTCGTGTGATGCTATAAAAAAACCGTTTTTTAAGAACCCTTATTATGCAACAGTTTCATAAACTACTATTTAAAGCGTATTTTTTCTACGTGCTCTTTCCAGTTTAAATATTTGTTTAAAACGATTCGTTTTATCTATACTAGCGGCTATTCTGAATACCTTGGTCTATCTAGGTATAATCCGCTGTTAACTATATTAACGTTATTAATTAGCAGGAGTGCTATGGTAAACATGAATCAAAAATTGAAAATGGCAGTTACTTTCGTTTTTTTATTACAAGTTTCCTATCCATCCTTATCCTTATTCCTATCCATTATCCTTTCCATGGATAGGTTCCAAGTTTACTCCTTGACGCATCATCATCCACATTCTGACTTCACTCTCTACTGGAAGCATCCCTTAGTTTGTAGACACCACGATGCCGCGCTTGACTCGTTGACTACCTAACCTAAGTATAATATCTCGCTGCCGGACTTCCTACTTCTTGACAGAATGTGTGACAATGTGCATTAGTAAACACCCAATTACAATGCAGTCAGCGTGCTAGGCGCTAGCACGTTTTCACCTTGTAGGGCGCAAACGTGACAAGCAACTAATACAGCACTATTAATAGTGTTATAGCATTTAATTACGTTTTACATCCACACAAAAAGGAGGCGTCGAAATATTTTATTCGTCGTCGAAGACCGCCTTTCCCACATCACACAAATAAGGAGTGTGATATAGGTAATCTTTTATTCGTTCGGCATCGTAATATACTTGTAAATCGTCTTACCCGTACCCGTACGCTTAGATAATTGTATTAGACTCTTTGCCTGGGCCATTCCCTACGGTTCGATAGCCAGCCAACTCTAGGTTCAGCTTAATAGATGAAGCTAGCCTTTCAATTGTAAATATGCGTTTGTGTGCTGACATTTAAATTAGAGTCAAGGTAAGTATACAAAAGGCATACCTAGACGGTACTGGGATAATTACCTACCTAGGTGCTAAATAACGTCTATATTTTAGCACTTTATTTAAACAACTAATTAGGTACCTAATTAGGAATCTATGTATCATGTTCTACCTATAGCAATTATTTATACCAGTACCTAAAGTACATAATTATGTTGCAAAAGTTTAACGAAAGTATAAACAATCTAATGTAATAATTCAATTTGAATTTTAATAGCCTTTTTTATACAAAATCTTAATTCTAGTTTATAAAATTTTATCTTTAGACATCGGTAATGTGATTGTTTTGCTTTTCAACATAGGCCTCTCCCAGCCTTTTCCAAAGTTCTCGATCGTAAGCTTTCCTCCTCCAAAGCCCTCCTGCAGCTACGCTGATGTCGTCTTCTCCTTTGGAACGGTCGACCTCTCACTCTTTTCCCTTCTCTCGGGTACCATTCCATCACGTCTTTGGCCCATTTATCGTTTTAACTCCTCTGTAAGGCCTGCCCACTTCCATTCCAGTTTCTTAATTGTGTGTGTTATGTCTGCTATTTTTGTTCTATTTCTTATAAGCGCAAGGCTTATCCCATCTTTTCTTCTTACTTAGCATGCTTCTTTTTATGCTGTGCTGGAAAGTGTAAAATCTGCTGATATTTTCTTTAGTAAGGGGCCATGTTTGGCAACCATTTATAGTAACACAGTTTTCATACTTCTACAGGCATCATCGTTTCAAACTGTACAGATGATTCTATATTTTTGCTGTTCCTCAATAAGTGCTTATTATTATTATTATTATAGGGAGGATGCAAGAAGTAAAGACTCGACTTTTTAGTTTTAATGGTATTTCTGGATTTTTTGTACATAACACCCAACAGTCACATATACGTAGTCTTGATCCCACACTAGGATTCCCTATGTCGTGGGTATCAGGAATTACGAGTACCATGGTACCATAACACCAGACCCGGAACAAATATTTGCAGATCATGCAAACATTTGTCCCGCAGCGGGAATCAAACCCGCAACCTCTTGCATCTCAGCCGGCTACTCACCTGCCGCGACACAGAGGTGGCCAATGTACATGGTAAGCTTAAATCTAATCGTTACGTATAGCTATTATGTTAGTACATCGACCCTGTAAGGGCGCCACGTGTTATCATAACTTATTTAATTGATTAAATAGATTAAACAACTTCCCTTTGCACGGCTAATGTCCAAAATACAAAATGTCCAACTAGGATTAATGTCCAACACGAATTTTGTCCAACACGAATTTTGACCAATATGAAAATTGTCCAACTTAAAACACAGTTTTGTTAGAAATATGACTTATGTTAAAGTGACACTTATTGAAGATTTATTTTACAAGTGGCCATATAGGAAAAGTTTATTATACTTAATAGGAAATACATATCAGTATGTAGTTTGTATATGTATATGAAGGTACTTTTCGATAAGGTAATCAATACAGAATAACCTAAAGAATGGAATTAATGAGTTATTTACAGAAATCTTACTGAAAGCGTTGGTTAGTTTAATAATTGTTGGCTTCTAATTCTGAGTGTTGTCTAAATTAGTCATTTTTATGAATGGACATTTTTATGAGTGGACATTTTTATGAATGGACATTTTTAGACTATTTGTCATTTTTCATAATTGGACATTAGTCGTGCATAGGACAACTTCAGGTTAATGTAAATTTTAAATACTAACCCACTTATACATAACCAATTTTTAAACCTTTGATAGCTAAAATAACATTTGTCTTGTTTTGGCGTATGCCATTTTGCATAGAGAGAACCAAACAAAAGCTATTTTTGAAACTATCATGGTTATTTAACATACTTATCACTAGAAACGTGATATTTACCATGATTTTAGATTTTTTCGAGATCATGGCGCATGAAACTGTGCCGAAATATCGGGAATCAATAAAGCTCAAAAATTATGGTAAATATCCCGTTTCTAGTGATAATTAAAAGCTATTTTAACTAAAATACGTTTAAAATATGAATGAATGAATATCAGCATAATGTCAATACCATACCTATTTAGATTTACCTCTACCTACAATAATTACAATGTCAGTATAAATGACAGAAAAATAACTACTATACTTTCCTACTTATTTGTAACATCACACTTTTGTATAAAAATTTAAAATACCTATGTTAATTTAAATCCCATTTAAATGTAATTTAAATCTGTAATTTTACAGTTACCTATTACAGTTAGCCATTAATTGCTCAATACAGTAATATCTGAATAAGCAATACCTAATCAGTTACTTAGTGATAAATAACGAGTCTTTTTGTTCCGGTTTTTTATATATTTTTAATCGGATATCTCCTACTTATCGGATATATATTTGAATAGGCTGCCTTCCAAGTTCCAACACACCCTCCAAACAACTATCTACCAATGCTGATGCCATAATGTAAAATTACCTACCTGCAGTAAACTGAGCAGTGATGAAGGTTGATTGGAGACCAGCACGGCATCCACCATACAGTAGACATCACCTGGGGCCTGGCATTCAGACCATTCGTCCAGCGCATAGAGTGGTGGAAGGGATGCATAAGTGGTTTCTGAAAGATGATGAATTCCTTCAGTATGGTCAACCTGGGGGTCTTTCCACTCCAGAGGTAAAGGATTCCTTCAATGTTTTACAAATACGTAAATAAAGATAAAGATAAATCATTTATTACCAGAAAAAAACAGTACAGTACAGAAATATACATGGAACACATTTAAGGAAACATTGAGTAACATTATGGATTTCTATAAATAACAGAAACTATGGCCCCACACTAGGCTCTAGGCCCGTGTCGTGGGTGCCCAAAGCTATTAACAAAAATTAAAGAAATTGCTGGGGTATCCATGAAAAATTGGTCAAAAGAAGATTCACAAAAACGTACATAATATACCTAGTAATAAGAAAAAGAAAAGAATACTTAATATGAATAATGACATGTTAAATCCTTGCATACTTGTGTGTGAGGGCGAAGGCGTGTACCTACCTATAAATACTATAGCGGACGCGCTTTTAAAAGAAAGTCACCGGTATAGCTAGCAAAAGGACGCTTAATTACGCCCTTTTGCACGCGAACGAAGTTTCCTTCTAATTTGGCTTTTATTTCTTCAAACTCCAGGAAACTTTGCACACATGATCAGTACACTAATATCTAGACCCGTGGTGCGTTAGTTTCTTATAAAATTATATGGTTACCAAATCATAAATTAAGAAAAACCTATTTTGTAAAAAACTGACGCACGACGGGTGCTCTACTTTCTAGATATTAGTGTACTGATCATGGTATACAAAATTTCCCTACAAGTGACCTCCTTTTCAAACACAAATAAGTGCGCTGCAATTATCTTTGCCGCGCCTTTTTAACCGACTTCCCAAAAAAGGAGGAGGTTCTCAATTCGGTTGTATTTTTTTTTTTTTTTTATGTTTGTGACCGCATATCTCCGGCGTTTATGAACCGATTTGGAAATTTTTTTTTTATTTGAATAGATACTTCCAGATTGGTCCCATTTTTTTCAAAATCCAGTTCTGATGATGGAATCCATGAGGAATTGAGGGAACTCCTCAAATATTGTAGACATACATATGGCGATTTTGATATTTTCAGCAACAAACCAAGTATTTGCATTCAAAAAGTATCATAATCCTTTCACCACCATGGTTCTTTCATAATTTTTTTTCATCCAAATATTTAGTCGTATACAATGGCGGAAGTCGGTTTTTAAATGAAAAGTTATACTACTAACTAACTTACTAACTAACTTGGTAACTTTTTCTATTCTATTCTTTTAGTAATCAACAGGAATCGAACCCACGTCCTTCGGAGTCGAAATTATGCTATCATTGTGCCAAAACAATTATCGGAAAATTTAAAAACACGAAACGTAATTCAAATTAAAAATAAGTATTTATTCTAAACTCACCATTTAATTCCACTATGCTTGCAGAAGTGCATCCAAATAAAACTAAAACCACTGACACTTTTCGCCACCCCATTTTTTAAGTAACTATCCGAATCTAACAAACAAACGTATTCCATAAAAAATATCTAATTATCATTACATTAAATTTAATCCTTTTTTTATTTCAACACCCAACGGATATCAAAAAATAATTAGATAGTACAAGTGCGTTTGCGTAATTAATTTTCTTTTGTTTATTTTTTTAACCGTTCCTTTTTTCGTTTTCACTTTCACCAAAAAGTTTGAAGCTGTTTTTTTTTTACATCTTATCACAGGCAGCACATGCTTTCAACTGCATTCAGCCACTAGCTTGAGGAGTTGCATAATGGAGGATTGGAGGACACCCCTTCTCTCGTTACGACAGCGTTTCGTTAGGATTACTGCCAAGCAGTGCTGCAACTATTGCCAATGTCATGTTTGACTAATAAAACCGCATCTTCAACTGATCGTGATCAATAATTGGTACCTGTTAGCGTAACCCTGACCCGTCATTTGTTTTGAGTAGTGTAAGAAATGTTTGAAATGGTGAGGAATCGAACCCACGACCTGCGGTCTACAGCCAACTTGCTATAGCCCGGTCTGAGGTCTAGCGTTGGAATTACCCTGTTATCTCCCCTGAGGCCCATATTATTGAAATTAACTAACGAATAATAAATCGAACTAAGCAGAGCTATCTAAATGAGTTACATTTTGGAATTGCATTATTCGTTCTCATCGCAAAATGTCATTTTGTGCACTCAAGATTAGAGTTCGATTTTCCACGACAGTAGAGTAGATATGCCTATAGATTTTTATAATGGTTATATTAGATACTTATAAACGAGTTTAATAGTAAAAACTTGTCCAGGCAAAGATTTTTTTTCCTTATTTCCATTTCCACCAACTAATGCTCAGAAAGTTGACGGATTTTTACTAAAAACTGTCGATTTGACAAGCGTTAGGCGCTCCGTAATTGGGTGGTGAAAATGGGAATTACACGCAATACACGCACCTTCCTTCTATTTACCCGACTACGGCTAAGCGAAGCGGGTAGAGCAAAGGTTGCTTGGAAGAAATGGCATTTAGTGATAAGGTCACCCATTGTACTGCTAATTGGTGAACAATAAAATATCCGAGAAAGTAGATTCTCGGCATTTCCCTGAAGGTCAATCGGCCCTTCATTTAATTCACCTTGCTTACCCGGCCCCTTATTTCTTTCCATTTACGTTCAAGATTTCAAGGGAAATGTCAAAAAGTTTGGTGTTTCATGGGACATCACAAAATACCAGTTAGTAGCGCCGGACAACAGTTTTTTTATATTTTCCTACGTAGAAATTTCAAAAAGCAAGTCATTTCGGGGAAGTCATCATCATGATCAGCCTAAAAAAAAGTCACCTTCTGGACATAGACTTCTGGGCATAGTTGTACTCAAAGCTTTCGATTTTGGAGTCCATAGTTATTGTGTTTAAAGATCCTACATTACAACTTATAGCACAAATGCACGCGGGATATTAAAAATAAAACTAAATAATCAATATACTTTTTTATTTTCATCTTCTCCAATTTCAATAAATCTATGTACACGATACTAAGCTATAATTAATAATAATAAAATATCGTTGTTTCTAACAACTTGCTTGTTCAAACCGCAATAAAAAGAGCCGTCGAATGATCAGTCCCCCTATTCCCTAACTGAAAGTCATTCGGTGACTAATGTTTTGCCAAGTAAAATTACCATCAATTGACAACTCTTAATAATAACTTTGAGCAATAATGATGGTAATTTTACTTGTTAAACGTTAGTCACCGAGTGACTTTCAGTTAGGGAATAGGGGGGTGGAAAACGCCCCCAGACACCCTGTATAAGTCAATAGGTACTTTTTATAGCAGGAATATGCCGGTTATCGGGTTTGCCGTCATTTTGAAAACCGTTATTTTATATGCAATGGTCATCTCATGCGGATAAAACAACAGCTCTTATGAGCAAATACATATAAATATTCGTACCTATACACCAAAACTAATACCTACAAAATTGTGCAACTATTCAAACGAGCGCCCTTGCGTAGGTACCTCGCTACCTACTTAATGACTACATCGGAATCTGAGTAGGTACATAGAACTCGTTTCGTGTGAACTTTACAGCAAACCATGTAAGGTGTAGTGTAGACATGTTTTATATAGTAAACAAGCAGAGAGCTGATTCTGAGTTTTGACAAGCAATTGAAACGGACGTATGGTGTAGTGTAACACGGATTTTTGTATGGAAAATGAGGTTCACAGAATTATCACTAGAAACGGAAGAAAAAAATTGAAAAAAAAAGCTTCAAAAATCATGGTAAATATCCCGTTTCTAGTGATAGTAATGTTAATAACCATTGATAGTTTCAAAAGTTATAATTAGGTTCACAGAGTGTACGCTAGGGGCGCACATCGGTGTCGCCATACAAAATCCTTGTTACACCACACCATACGTCCGTGTCAACTGTGGGCTAATAACTTAGAATCAGCTCTCAGATTCGCTCGCATCTATCTACAACCTTGCCGAAGAACCAAGCTATCTGACAGTGGAAAACTCGGGACGGACCGTAACTGGATTCTGAGTCTAAATTTTTTGCAAACAATTGACACGGACGTATGGTGTAGTGTAACACAGATTTTGTATGGCGACACCAATGAGCACTCCTAGGGCTCTGTGAACCTCAATTTCCACACAAAAATCCGTGTTACACTACACGATACGTCCGTGTCAATTGCTAAAACTCAGACTTCGGTCTCTATATGTCAGGTCAAAGTGATTTTGGTGAAGAAGTAGGAACAAGACAAAGTCGAAAAGAAACTCATTTATGTGGTGAATTGGCATGTTTTAGAAAAGAGCTTTTAAAGCATTCAACAAATTTGACCCGATTGTGCAAAGCGAAAGGGAAGTGTAATGCTTTAGGTGAGTGTGTTTTGAAAGGAAGGTTAGGTCCAATCCCACCAAATTCTGTTAAGTTTTGCCTCATGTTCACCAACTAGTTAAGACATTTAATGATAAACTACTCATTTCAATTTGACATGAGTAAACCACACTAATATTATAAATGCGAAAGTGTGTGTGGGTATGTTTGTTACTTCTTCACGCTCAAACGGCTGAACGGATTTGAGTGAAATTTGGAATGAAGATACCTTAAACCTTGGATTAACACATAGGCTACTTTTTCATCATTGATCAATAAAATAAGTATTGGTCGATACAAATGGACATTGAATTTGTAATTAAAATTATTTTTTTCTTTGTGTTATCTTTCGAATTCGGAGCACTTGTTTGTATGCAAAGTTTTGGCACATAGGCAATATTGCGATGCACTGCTATCTTCATTGCTACATAGACCTTAAACATAAGACATAAGAGTCACAATTGCAATGAATAGGAAGATGAATAACGATAACATAAGTGACTTAAATGATGGAATTTTATTTTATTAATAAATCATTCTCTATGTATAATATTGATCATCTGAATGATTTTAATGGAATTTTTATTTTCTGATTAACAGAACGGTGTAATTACATAATTTTTTGAAGAACATTGACATTCAATATATTCGTTTTATGGGAAAAAAAATAATTAAATCGACAATCAATAATACAAACAGACAACTTTAAATATGTAACCTTAATCATAACTAAAAATATTAAGTAATTACAAACGAACTAACTACAAAATAAATATATACAGGGTGTAAACAATTGCTCCTTAAATCTCAACGAAAATGTTCCTCCATTTCATGGATAAAGTTCATCAGATGTACAGCAACGTTTTACACCTCATACAATATTATTTACAATGTGTGCTGGATAAGAAAATATATTTTTATAACTATCTAAGCAAAAAGCAATAATATGATTTATCTAAATAGGACGCAAAAATAATTAAGTTACATTACGATCTTGTATATTTAACTTGGGGCTTAGTACGAGTTTTGATAGTTTTCGAAACTATATAAAGTTTTGTTTCCTTCGCATACATTTACTAGCAAAGCCCCTAGCGAAAACGAGAAGAAAACTAAGGACGCTATCAGTAAATGTATGGAAAGAAACGAAACTTTCTAAAGTTTCGAAAACTATAAAAACTCGTACAAAGCCGATGTTTTGCCAATATCCCACACCAGAGGGCCTAGACTACAAAAGTAACAAGCAACTACACGAGGTGTACACAACACAGAGTTTTGTATGGAAATTTTAATTCTCGAAGTGTCCGCTAGGGGCGCTTTTCGGTATAGCTACACAAAAAACCGTGCAGTGTACACCACACACCTGTGTAGTAACTTGTTAATGCAGACTCGTGCCTCAGACACGATTAACAAGGGAGTAAAGCGGCCATTTCGAATGACAGAATGTCAAATTGTACCGACAGAAGACTGCCATATATCGCGTATAAGCAGCGGCACGAAACTATAGCGCTGACCGTTATTGCGCAGAAGTCAAAAGTAAGGAATCTTGGGGGGGAATCTCTATCTCTCTTATAGTAATTGTGTTGCGCACGCGACAGTATTCATGCGCAACTATCCCCTCCACGTTTCGTTCAGCGCTAGACTTACGTGCCGCTACTTATACTGGCTACGAACACCACTTTAGAGATAAATGCGCCCTCTATAAATGACAGGGCTATCACAAAAATGAATAATACATGGAACAGTGTGATTAGGACAACTCAAAAGCCTTATTTTTATGACACATGTCAGAATTGACATTTGGAGCTTAGAAAGTTCCCTTGGATAGAATAATTAAAGAAAAATATATGTGAATCAAAAACCCCCGATAAACTTAAGAATCTTGCTGTAAACTTTTTGAAAGAAATTACTCATTCAAATTGAAACATTCGTTGAAAATGACGTTACAGACTTGTATCCCCTCCTATTTTATCGAGGGTAAAGAGATACATGGAATATATAACCGCACATAATAAATATTGACAGTGAAAAGGCAAATTTTCATTGCTTATTGACACTTGTCAGAATTGACTTTGACATAAGAATTTTACAACAAATATTGAAGTTGCTTGAAGACTATAACGTACTCACGTATCTTATTTTAAATCTCTAGATTTAAAAATGCTTTTAAGCATATTATAACAGACATTTGTAAACTTTAAGATAGTTCAATAAAATATCTAGCGAATGAGGAATCATTGAAATTAGTTTAGTAACTACTTTTTAATATTTACAGTATACATAGGCACTCAAGTTTAGAATAAATACTTACTATGACACGCGGTAAGTATATTAATTAATAGTAGCAAGTACAACTAACTGCTATTTTCAATATTTGATCCGTACATGATCCGCCGATAGTTGCCATAGCAACTTTAATATTTATTATGAATGTAAATGTTTCATTTATGTCGATTATTTTTTAATTTGTTAACCAACTTCAAAGAAAGAAGGAATTTCTTAATTCAGTTGTATTTTTTATTTTTCATTTAATGAGCTTAATTTTGTGTTGTTTTTTTTGGGGAAAAATAAATAAATTTTCTTCCTTTCTTTCTGGCTTTTTTCGTACAAAATATAACCGTTGCTACGGTAACTATCGTCGGATCATGCCTAGATCAATTGAAAAATCTATCGCGTATTCAGTAAAACTCACACAGGACGATGGATAATTACATTATATATTTTTATTAAAAGGAGCCTCCACTCTCTAATCCTGTCACCAAACTGGTTCTTTCTACTTCCCGGTACATTCGGGACCGGGAATTCCCGGGAGCAGACACAAATTACCGATCTATGTCCCTTTAAGGATGCTCCTAAAGCACAAACAATAATTTGAATTTTACTTCAGTAAATCAAGTAGGTACCAATTTTTTTTTATACTACTAGGCAAGCGAACATTCTTACCATCCACCTGATGGAAAGTAGTCGTAGCCTATGGACGCCTGCAACACCAGAGGCATCACACGCGCGCTGCTGACCCTGAGACATAAAGATGAAAAGTCTCATATGTTTGTTGTCCGTCTGTCATTTAAAACCCTTTTTCTCAGGAACTTGAAATGAATACCATATATATAAATACATAATAGTGCCGTAAAAAAATCCAGCTTCTAACTAGACGTATTTTTGTATGGAAATAGCGAAAATTTAAAATCTCAAGGGTACTTCCAATAACCTAACAATTCTGAAATTTGGAATGCTAGGAGTCTTTGTGTCACAAATAAATGAAAGAGTAATTTTTTACCGCTATAATGGGATGGATGAAACAGTGGCTGAAAATCTAAAAGAGCTCTGTCAATTTCAAAATAATTTACGGAACCCCGCATATGTTTTTGTTATGGTAACTAACTGTTTCTGTTCGTAAAATTGGCCTTGGGTGTTTTGTATTTCTCAGTGGTACTACCTGGTAATAACGCTGGTAGTATCACGGGCAATAAACGTCATTGAAGCAGTTTCAGATTCGATCGAAAGATACGAACAAACTAATCGCAACGCAACTCGACCAACTCAACTCGAGACCTAGCTCAGGTGACGTCACAGAAAAAATAAATGGTTATTTCATGGATTTTATACATGTTTTCCCAGTTTATCTTTACCTAATCTTGTACTATCTTGTAGATCTAGGGTTTAGGTTTTATGCAAGTCTATGTTTGTGAGCTAGATCTATAGTCAGGTTTTTATGCAAGTATCAAATTGTGAGCGAGATCTATAGTTAGGTTTTCATACAAGTCTCAAATTTTGAGCTAGATCTATAGAGCTAGGTTTTTAGGCAAGTCTCAAGTTGCTAGCTAGATCTATAAAGTTAGTTTTTCATGCAAGTCTCAAATTGTGAGCTAGTAAGATTTTCATGGAAGTCTCAAGTTGTGAGCCAGATCTATAGAATTAGGTTTTTATGCAAGTCTCAAGTCGTGAGCTAAATCTATAGAGTTAAGTTTTTATTTAAGTCTCAAGTTTTGAGCTAGATCTATAGAGTTAGTTTTTCATGCAAGTCTCAAGTTGTGAGCTGGACCTATGGAGTTAGGTTTTCATGCTAGTTTCAAGTTGTGAGCTAGATCTAGAGTTAGATGTTCATGCAAATCTCAAATTGTGAGCTTGATCTAGATTTGCATGTCAGTACCAAGTTAACTTCGCCGGGTGATACCTCTTCAAACTATTAACTGTAGTATAACAAGTAAAACATATTTATTGGCAATAATACGTCATAAGAATCGATAGTAAGACTGAAAAACAATTTAATAAATGTAATAATAACTTTTGGAGCCTTTAACGTGCTTTCTCCCCCCACTTAACATTAAACGCCAAAGCACACCAGATGCGTATTCAGCACATAACGTCGACACGCACATCTCTACGTATGTAGACGCGTGCGTGCACGTCACGCAAGCGGTGTGCCATGTCTCATACAGTCCCGTACATTACAACGTGTGGGTACGTGCACGTTTATGTCTAAGCGTACTTAGCCGGTGTGCTGTGGCCTTTATACTTTTAGTTTTAGCTTAGATTGATTCGCTAGATAAAATGTAATTTTTTACCCTACCTAAAGTATTATTGCGAAATTTTAACAATTGTTATTACTGCGTTCTTGCATTTTCAAGAGTTCCAGTCAAAGTTGAAAACTAGTAGGTCACAAGGCCCCTAAGCTAGTCACTGACTAAAATCCTGGTGACCAAGAAATAACCAGTACTTAACGAGAATGTTGCAAACATAGCAAACTGTGCAACTAGCAAAATGCTATGTCACAGAAAGCCTAACTAAACCAATACGCCATAACTTGCTCGTAAAGCGATCCAGTTACGAAGAATAGTTTTGGGGTAATACTTGAAATGATTTGTTCTTGCGACGAGTCCAGGTAGTCCTTGCAATGAGAGTTGGGGCTTGTTATGAGTCCGGGTAGTTCTTGCAATAAGCTGGGGTAGTTCTTGCTATGAGTCAAGTAGTTCTAGCAATGAGTTCGGATAATTTTTGCAATGAGTTGGGGTAGTTCTTGCTAATAGTCGGGGTGGTTTAAGAGGGGAAGAGGATGGGGATGTAACGGAGCAGTGTTTTGTAAGTCAGTCGACGCCGGCGAAGCCCTGTGACCCCTCGATGGCCTTGATGAGCTTCTCTCGAAGCTGCTGGTAGCTCTCGTACGGAGGCAGGTCTATGCGGTTGAAACTATGGACAACACATTATTTACTCCAAAATCATTATCACTAAAGCAAGTATACTATACATTCTGACATATTTTAAACTCATAACAAATATAAATTAAAAAGAAAAATAATCACGCTACTTTCAGAACACATGGCAAAACCCAAACTAATTTAAATCACAGTTATCTGTCATTATTCATTTTGGGCTGAACTATGTGACTGCAATCGAGTATGTGTTTGGGGAACTGTACAAACGAATGCTACCCTTTCTGATAACTCTAAGACGACCTCTGTAGTGCGGCGGGCGAAGGTTCGCCTGCGACGCAGGAGGTTGCGGGTTCGATTCCCGCCTCGGAACAAATATTTGTACAATCTGCAGATATTTTTTTAGGGTGTTCTGTATATTTTTCTATGTATAATAAAAAATATCTATCTATGTATTGTATTAAGTATATCAGTTATCTAGTACCCATAACACAAGCTCTGCTTAGCTTGGGTCTAGATAAAGTTGTGTGAAATGTCTAGCATTTATTTATTTATATCTGATAACTGACCACGTACATGCCTAATGCTACCCTATCTGATAAAACTCACCACGTGTGCGCCCGCGGGTAGTTCTCGGGCGCGCCCCACTTCTCGACCGTGAAGAGCTGCGGTCCGTTGGAGCCGTACAGCTCTTTGAACCCGTTCATCGGCACGCGCGATGTGCCCGTCACGAACTGCAGTAATCGGGATCGCATCTCATTCGAGAACGATAGCACCACCTTTTCAAATAAAAAAATCAATTATACCCTGATTTTTAATCTTAGACAATTTTTGTAAACAAAGAAATGTTAAGATATGCCACTGTGTGTATAAGTGAGGAGGGTCGGAACAAAAACCGACAAACGACATCGACGTTTTTTTTTATTTTTTTGATGCGAATCTGTAGTCTGTGTTTGTATCCACCGAAACGACTCATTCAACCTGTACACAAACCGTCAAATCCACTACAAAAACGTACCTAAAAATCAATGATCTCATCGTCTACCGCAAAATCCATTAAAAAAATCGATGTCCAAACTGAAACCGACAAGTCCTTTATAAAGGGGATGTCCAATAGTGGTTTTTTTAATAATCATTAAATCTAACCGGGATAAATTTAAAACATTTGGGTAGAGATCCCTAAACCTATCTTTTCTAGGAAAATCATTCATTATAGACCTCCCCCCCCCGGTTAGGTTTATTTTGGTGGATATTTAGACCTTTGGAAGAATTATGGCAGTTTGGTTACCGCACAAAAAGTCAATATACTCCTTCATTAAAAAAAACAATCAAACCGACTGATCAAACCTTAGTCTAATCTTAATTGATTTGACCCAAATCCGATAAATCCTAAATGATTTTTTCAAAAACCGATAAATCCAATTGGTCTGATCAAAAACAGATATATCCATTTTGTTTTTTTTAATATCTCCTATGGAACTTTACACACAAATTATGTGAATTAGGTATCCAATTAGTGTTGCTATTACCGATAAATTGGCATACTCCATTTTCTCATTTACCTAGACTGACCATCGATAAAATCGTTTTATTCAATTTACCGAAAAACTGTTAAAGTGTATTTATCGGTTTTTGTTCCGAAGCTCCTCAAGTGTCATATATGTGTATCATAAATGTAAACACAAGATACATATACGTGGCACACACAGGGGCATTTTTTGTTTCCAAAAACAGTCTAAGATTAAAAATCAGGGTACGGTTTACACAGTTTTTAATTGTAAACTGTATCAATCCAGTAACTTTGTTGATTCTGTGTCTCTAAATTTGGATAAATTTAAAGTTGTGCGAAAATTTAACCATGGTTTAAATTTAGGTTTGTCCGTCTCAAAACTACCTACCCTGTGAATTACATCAAAATCGCGATTCCGATATACTCTGTACCAGACAAAGGAGTTGTTTCTGCCCAGAAAAATATGTTATCATTGTAAAAATTCTTCGAATTTCAAACATTTTTATGAAGATCGTTGGGATTTTTGTTTTTCAAGAAATATTCCCAACGAGTTACACCCTGGCCATAGTGTTACTCGATGGGACAAAATTTCCCAATGAGCAACAGTGTTACTCGTTTGGGTGTTACTCGTTGGGAACCCTCCATATTTAGGCTTCAAATTAGAGTAAGAGTATTTTATCGAAAATCACTGATTTTTTCGCCATTCTCTGTCTGGTGGACATAGACATAGGCCATTTTGGAACAACTCCTTTATGGTGCACATTTAGTAAATAGTTATGATATCTATGTATAATGTGTAGTTACCCTCCAGAACCATTGCACCACGATATGGTTTGCGTGGTAATCCCCCTTGTAGAGCGTGTTCGCCCTCCAGTCCCGCACGTCGATGTGCTGGATGCCGCATAGCAGTAGCTCCAGCTCGTTCTCGTCGAAGATCTTGAGTAGGGGCAGTGGCACGAGCGCGCCAAGACCTTCCAGGAACGATAGCATCTGTTCTTGGACGCGACTTACGAACCGCCACTCTATGACTAGTCTGTGGGACAAATAAATAAATAAATGCTGGACATTTCACATAACATTGTCTAGCCCCAAACTAAGCAGAGCTTGTGTTATGGGTACTAGATAACTAATATACTTAATACAACACATTACATAAATAGATATTTTTTATTATACATAGAAAATACAGAACACCCTGAATAAATATCTGCAGATTGTACAAATATTTGTTCAGAGGCGGGAATCGAACCCGCAACCTTCTGCGTCGCAGGCGAACCTTCGCCCGCCGCGCCACAGAGGTCATCAAACATCTACAAGGAAGTTTTGTTTACTGTAAAGTGTCTTTGTTTCTTTCTTGTTTACCCTTCGTTAGGATATTGTTACAAGGCGCCTGCATCAGAAATAAAGTCAAATACACGATTAAGGGGATTAATGGTTTTGTGACAGTTACAAACTGTTAAAACCATTAATCTCATAAAAACCAGAAAATCAATTGATTCTTTTCAATTGTTTGAGGGTGAATTCGGTCGCTATGGTCACTTGGTACCGATATAAATGGAACTAATAACTGCTACTACGAAGGGGTCAATTCTCTGATTGTAGACTTCAAGATAATAAACGAATAAAAAAAGGTATGTTTCGGTGTCAGTTTTGACAGAACTTTGACACTATCGCTATAGCACTATAGTTTTTTTGAATGTAATGACTCTACTGTCATTAGGCCCACATGATGTTAAGCGGTAATTCCAGCCCATAACAAATGCAATACCTCTTAGGTCACGTCCACCTAGGACGCGCCTATGCTACGTGGCATTGCACTGCGCCCATCATCCTCAGACATAATGGTGAAAAGTCTCATGTGTCTGTAAATTCACCGGCACCCATACTCTTCAAATCGGAACACAGCAATGCGACCATTGATGCTTGGCGGCAGAAACAGGTAGTACTTCTCCGGACGAACTTTTTCACAAGAAGTTCTAATACAATATAGTGGCAATAGCCGGGCCAAATAGTTCGCAGAACTGACAACCGTAACAAATAACGGTATTCGAGTGGCGACCACGAACCGGACGACGCAGGGAAGGCACACCTCTCGATGGACCAAAGTAATTGTAACATACTCAAGGTCGTTCATCATGGCAGTCTGTGGGGGAGGACTATGCCCAGCAGTGGACTTCTAGAGACAGATAATGATGACGATTAATACTCACTTGATATACTCGTCCTTATTTTCTTCATCCACGGATATGTTAGAGCCGCCCGGCTTCAGGTCGCGTTGTATCGTCTTACCGAACTGCTCCTCGTCCACTGAGAACGTCAGGTACAGCTCTGAGGGATCGTTTTCCTGAAAATTACAATTTACTGGCTTAAGACAGCGGCTTCGTTCGCGTGGTACCTGGATAAAAGGTAACCCTATATGCTATCCTGAGGGCCTAGCCATGTGGCATTCGTTTCGAAGCGATTCCATTTCTACAGTCGTAATTCAATACAAATGACCACGTGACATATCGATAGCTAACGTCAATCCCATACATTTTGGACTTTTCTACTAGCGTTATCGCTATTAGAATGTTACTTTGTCTACGGCCTCTGGTCACGGACCAAATTTAATCGTCATTTCAGTCATTATTGCGTGATTGAGTAAAAAACAAACCATTCAAGATTACCTTTATCCACATGAGCGAGTTGTAGTACTCCAGATCGACAGACTCCATGTCGAGGAGCTCTATCTGCTTGCCCAACATCATCTTGTAGAACGGACGGATGAAAAACGCTGAAACACAACAAGTCAAATACATAGTCTTGATCCCATACTAGGATTCCCTGTGTCGTGGGTATCAGAAACTACGAGTACCATGGTACCACAACACCCAGACCCGGAACAAATATTTGCAGATCATACAAACATTTGTCCCGCAGCGGGAATCGAACCCGCAACCTCTTGCATCTCAGTAACCAGCTTACTTGGAGTTTCACTACGTAATAAAATACGAAAGTGGAAAGTGTTGCAGGCGTCCATAGACTACGGTAACTACTTTCCATCAGGTGGGCCGTATGATTGATTGCTTGCCTAGTAGTATAAAAAATCGATAACTAAGTCAATCGGCTAATGATGTTGATTTGTACTGACCATCTAACAGCTTCCCGTGGTAAACCGCCATGCCGGCTACCCTCCCGATGAACTTGAAGTAATTGAGATGCTCCTCGTTGCAGACGCCGCTGTTTGGGTTGATCTGGAGAGTGTAGTTGTCCATAGCCGAGTACTCGAACAGTCCGTAGTAGGGGTTAAACATCTCTTTGGAGAGAAGGAAGAACCACTCACGGGCCAGACCGCCGTAATCTGTCAAAATGAGAACATTTATTGTAAGGACCACTTGATGGTAAGTGGTAACCTTACAACTGCAACACCTTTTAGGTAACGTCCTCCTAGGACACTCTAAAGGTGATTCGTCTCGCATGTGGCGCGAAATTCAAATGTTATTGTGTTTTTTGTAAATCACAGCTCATCAACACTTCTTGAGATAGAGAAAACAGGTTTTGCGAAAACTAGGAGACCTAGCACTCATGTTTTAATTGATAGTATCTCATAAATGTCATTAGTTAAGCTACGAATATCTTTAAACCAAAAAAACACTGTAAAAATCATTGAAGAATATTCGTAGCTGAAGTAATGATCTATATGTGAAACTATAAATTAAAACATGTGTTAGGTCTCCTAGTTTTCGCAAAATCAGTTTTTACTATCTCAAGAAGTGTTGATGAGCTGTAATGAGCAAAAACGCAATAAAATTTGAATTTCGCGCCACATGCGAGACGAATCACCTTAAGTGGCATTGCACTGCGCCCACACTGAACTTGATACATTAGACGAGAAGTCACATGTATCTATAATGTTATGTATTGAGGGACCAATCACAGAGCTCCTATTGGTCAAACAACTATGTATGGGAGGACCTAGAGTTCCTATTGGTTAATGATTATGTATGAGGGGACCCCAGAGCTCTTATTGGTCAATGACTCATGGTACTCACCGAGGCCAACCTCTGACTCAAACTCGACCCACAGCTTGGTCTTGAGCAGGTCCAGTCTACTGACGGAGCTGATGATGCGGTAAGAATCCTCCAGGATGCTGTTCCGACGAACCTTAATCTCGAATTTATTTGGCACGTTGCTCTGTAAGCAAAATATTCGTCTATCTTCAACACGAAGAGACAGTGGAGCATATGATACTGCACCAGCCACAAACGAAGCTAGGGCAAAAACGGGACTCCAGGAGCAACGGGAAAAAAAAGTTAATTTTTAGAAAAAAAAAAAAAACCCGACTTCTTTCAAAAAGCGATGAATCAATTTCGATCAAAACTCAATAAAAATAATATGGGAGCACCTCTGAAGTATGACCTACCAAACAAAAAAAAAAGAATCACTAAAATCAATTCATAATTGGCGGAGTAATCGCGTAACAAACATACAAAAAAAAACATACAGTCGAATTAAGAACCTCGTCCTTTTTTGAAGTCGGTTGAAAATAGATAGCAGTTATATGTCGTTCAGTTGGTAAGTCAGCAGAATCGTTTGGTTTAGAATCTGGGGCAGAGGGCCAATTCTCGGATTGTGGACATAATGTTGAACTCGAGATTTTCATACAAGGTCAGTTTTGACAGAAATTTGACACTATCATGTATGAAAATTTTGAATTCGACACAATAATTATGTCTGCAATATGAGAATTGGTCCCAAGGTCAAATGAGTGCTTACGGGTTTGCGCAGTTGACTCTTCAGATACTCGTATTTCCGTTTGTAGTCGCGAGAATAAGGAACTGCGGGTCCAGCTATCTGCGGGTTGGACAATCTCGGGTCTTCCCATTGAGTCGTGCGGGTATCTGAAATATAATTAATTTGTAAAATAAAAGATACACTTTTCCTTTCGAGGCTATTTGGGCGAAGTGGCTAATAAACGCATGGCTAAAAGCCTTCATGATACGTTCTAAAATAATGCTCTTGCAATCCATCCGACTGCGCCAGTCAGGTGACGCATCTAACACAGGCTTATCCGGCTGCGCCGCATCTTAAACAAGACCTGGCATCTTGTTTATTCGGCTTGGTATCCTGTTTATTCCGCTGCACCAGTCAGGAATTCAATTCTCGTAACCATTTGACATTAAATTCACAATATAATCTCATCTCAGTAATCTTTCGATCAATTATTAACTTTTCTGTCGCTCAGGAAAGCGTTTGTTAGAGCGAGAAAGATAACGTATGCATGCGAAGATTAAGTTACTGTTGACTAAAATTAATTATTATGAATGAATGTTTAATAATTACGAGGATCAGAGCCCAGGTGTTGCCTCAAACACAGGCTTAGAATTATTTCAAACATTATTAAGAGTTCATTACAAAACCATAGATAGAATACAACCAGGCAAAAACAATAATCGCGGTACTCACTATGATCGATGAAGAATATTCTTCCGTCCGTGTGTACTCTCTCCTCCCAGCCTTCGGGTAGTGCGCCAAGCTCGTCGGCTGCTTCCACTGTAGCGGTACCAGCTGCGGCAGTGGGCAAACTGGACGCACAGCCTAAATACGAACCACCTTATTTATAACATAACACCCAACAGTCACATACATAGTCCTGATCCCTCACTAGAATTCCCTGTATCGTGCGTTTCAGGAACTACGAGTACCATGGTACCATAACACCCAGACCCGGAAAAAATATTTGCAGATCATGCAAACATTTGTCTCGCAGCAAGAATCGAACCCGCAACCTCTCGCACCTCAGCCGGCTACTCGCCCGCCACTCCACAGAGGTCATGTACATGTACATTACATAATAAGGTCAGAGGGATAAATGTTTGTATGATCTGCAAATATCTGGGTCTGGGTGTTATGGTACCTTGGTACTCGTAGTTCCTGATACCCACGACACAGGGAATCCTAGTTGTGGGATCAGGCCGACACGTTATGTTTTACGAATCTACTTATTTCCGATTTTCTGAGCCTACAAAATCCGAGTTTAGATCTCTCCATATCCCGCTGCGCGACTTTGGAACGACCAGCGGGCGTATTACGAGTTTTGCATTGCAAAACCCGGAATGCGAAATGTGAGCATTCAACGTGACTTACGTAGTAACTATTTACTAATCTGTACTGTTTCTACCGACTGCGCGGCACAGAATGATGAATAGTTACTACGTAAGTCACGTTGAATGCTCACGTTTCGCATTCCGTTTCTTGCAATGCAAAACTCATAATATAACATGTCTCAGCGCCATCGCGTATGTCATCACTGGCGATTACAATAGCCTGCTCTGTCTCACAGCTGAGCTAAATCCCACAAAAGTATTTGCGTAAAATGTATCAGCAGTAATTTTAAAAGTGTTACGTCATAAGAACATTGGAGAATGTGTTTTTAAGATGTAGTAGAGTCACCTGTTCTAGGATCGATCCACGTGGTGGTCTTGGCGTTGTGGTCAATATAAAATACACGTCCGTTTGGCGCTCGTTGCATACTCCAGCCGGGCGGTAGACCTGTAACCAATACACACTTCAAAGTTTACTTTCAATGGAGCCTTCTTTAACGTAGCTATTTACATAAATACAGGCTTATTTTAACCACATTTGTGCGTCTTAAGCCGGGTCCGCTACGCCGTGTTTTGGTGTTTTACAAACATATAACATTGTTTTCTAACATAAAGGGGGCGTGGCCTGTTTTGTGATGTTCGGAAAACATCCCCCGCGTTCGCCTGCGGGGGGTGAAGCCATTAATTTCGTGTCAGTGCTCTCGCGGAAGACGTCAAAACACATAATTTGAAAAGAGAATTTCTAACAAAACACTGTCAAATCAAAAGTCGCAGCGACTGGCTGTAGTTAGCCAAATTTCCTAACATGTTTTGTTAGAAAATTTGGCGTTGTAGGGGCACTAATTGCTGATATAGCAAATTGGCTCACTCCCCTCTAACCGGTGGCTCGGCCGGCAGGCCAGTCTCTAACCGTCCGCCTTCAAGAATTGTACTACTCTATAAAATATACGTTTATAAGTGAACGGACTTTATTAATTACTTCCTCCCACCGAAGGTTCAGTACATCGCAAATGGAACCAGGTACTCGTATCAGTAATGTAAGAGAATAGTACCTGGTTGCCCTATCGACGTGTCTCGATAAAATGAGTAGTTTCTTATAAGAACAAACGATCTTACAAGTGGTGACCCGCGACGGCCTTCGGTGAGGAGGGGAAAAAGTGAATTTTGTGTTATTTTTGTGCTACGGTTGAAGACTCCCTCCTGAGAACTTTTACACCTCAGGAGGTTAAACAAGAAGAAGATGGCCTTGAATCAACCAGCGATCACCGCACCACCAAAAATGATGGAAAACTCAGAGCTAGCCGCTATTAGTTTATCAGCAAAACTACCGGAATTTTGGACCGATGCACCAAGGATGTGGTTCGCGCAATTTGAATCGGTGCTTGCCCCGCAAAAACAAGGCGACGGCAATAAATATAATTTAGTGGTAGCGAAATTGGGGAAAGAAGCATTACAACAGGTGAGTGACCTCATTATATCTCCACCTGAAGAAAATAAATATACCAGGTTGAAAGAGAGATTATTGGCTGTTTTTGAAGAAAGCGCGGAAAGGCAATTTCAGAAGCTAGTAGGAGAAATGGACCTCGGACTACAGCGACCATCTCAACTATTAAGAAAAATGAAGGAACTAGCGACGAATACACAAGTGTCTGATGAAGCTCTCAAGAATTTGTGGCTGGCACGATTACCCGCAGCAGCCAGAGCAGTGTTGATAGTGTCACAAGACACGAAAATTGAAAATCTAGCCCTGATGGCAGATAAAATCATGGAAAATTTACGAAGCGGTGAAGTAGCAGCAGTATCATCATCATCAGCAGGTAGCGGTAACTTGGAATTTATTCGAGCCATGGCGAAAATGACTTTGGAGTTGCAAAATCTACGAGCGGAAGTAAATGAAATTAGAGGCCGTAGTCAACAGAGAACATTCCAAAGGAACAGGAGAAACGTAAGGTACCGATCACGTTCAAAAACTCCTAGAAGAGCGCATGAAGACCCGAATTGGTTGTGTAGACACCATTATAAGTACAGAGATAGAGCTGTAAACTGCGAGTCACCGTGTAATTGGAAAAAGAAAAATCAGGAAAACTAGATTCGATGCGATTAAATGCGGTGGAAAATTGCATCGGAAATATTGATAACCATCGCTTATGTGTTACGGACAGGAAAAGTGGAATTAATTTTTTAATCGACACCGGAGCGAACGTTTCCGTTTTACCAGTGAACCGAGTGAACCCTAAAAATCGTCGCGAGTGCAAGTATAAACTTTTTGCCGCGAATAACACCGAAATAAAGACTTACGGAACAAGTGATTTAGAGCTCAATTTAGGACTGCGTAGAGCGTTTAAGTGGACTTTTATAATAAGTGACGTCAAGCAAGCCATATTGGGTGCTGATTTTTTAAGGACTCATAAGTTATTAGTAGACTTGTATAATAAGAAACTTATTGATGTGTTGACTAAGTTGCAAGCGAATGGGACCGTCGTAAAGTACGACGAACCGTCTATAACAAGTATACAGGTAGATAATCCGTATCGGGACTTGTTAGGTAAATATCCGGAAATTACTAAGCCTATTTGTTACACAGGAAAAACATCGCATTCGGTAGTTCATCACATAGAGACAACGGGACCACCTGTTTTCGCGAAAGCCAGACCGTTACCACCGGATAGGTATAAAAAAGTTAAAGATGAATTTAGTTTCATGCAGGAAACAGGTATTTGCAGGCCTTCGAAGAGTCCCTGGGCAAGTCCATTACATGTGGTACCGAAAAAGGATGGATCAATTCGACCCTGTGGAGATTACAGGAAGCTGAACGCCGTGACTAAGCCGGATAGGTATCCTGTACCGAGATTGCAAGATTTTACCTACGGATTAGCAGGTAAGAAAAATTTTAGTCGAATAGATATAAATAGAGCTTATCATTTGATACCAATTTACGCAGAGGACATTGAGAAAACTGCCATAATCTGTCCTTTTGGATTATTTGAATTTGAACGCCTCGGATTTGGATTTCGCAATGCAGCACAGACCTTCCAGAGGTTCATGAACAACACGGTATTAAAAGATCTGGAATATTACAAGGATAATGGAGAAGAGTCATACATTTTTTGTTATATAGATGACGTCATCATAGCATCGGATACAGAACGCATCAGTAGATTGCATGTTGAAAAACTGTTTGAGAGATTTGATGAGTTAGGCATAACTATCAATCTAAGTAAATGTTCATTTGGTCAATCTGAAATAGATTTTTTGGGTTTCAGAGTAACATCGGAAGGAATTCGACCACTGGATGACAAGGTCCAGGCAATCAGCGAGTACCCCAAACCGGAAACCGTTGAGCAGTTAAGGCGATTCCTTGGTATGTCGAATTTTTATAGATCGCATGTAGCAAAGGCAGCGAGTTACCAAATGGAACTTAATAAGTTTTTACATAACTCCAAAAAGAGAGATAAGACTAAAATTGTGTGGACGTCGGAAGCCGAGACAGCTTTTGAGCAGTGTAAACTTAGCTTACAACGCGCAGTTACGTTGTCACATCCTGTCGCCGACGTGCCTTTATCACTCATGACTGACGCGTCAAATACATGTGTAGGAGCGGTACTACAGCAGAGAGTAGGGGGCGAATGGAAACCCCTAGGTTATTTTTCAAAGAAATTGACAGACGCTCAACGAAAATATAGTACATATGACAGAGAACTGGTAGCGATTTACATGGCTTTAGTGCATTTTCGTAACATGATAGAAGGACGACAGTTAACTATTTTTACTGACCATAAACCATTAACCTTCGCATTTACAAAGTTAGGTACAGACAAAGAAACTCCACGCAGAACCCGACAGTTATTGTATATCAGCGAGTTCACAAGCGATATACAATACGTAGGTGGTAAGGAGAACCAAGTCGCTGACGCGTTATCACGTGTCGAAGAAATTGAATGCCCGACAAACATTGATTACGAAGAATTGGCTCAAGCGCAGGAAGCCGATTCTCAGATTACATCGTGGCAAAATACGACTAACAGTAGGTTACAGTTCAAGAAAATATTATTACCTAATATCATGAAATCAATATTGTGTGAAACATCTACGGATAGTGCGAGACCGTTTTTACCAAAGGAATTTAGAAAAGTAGCGTTCGATTCGGTACATAATATTAGTCATCCAGGCAAGCGAACAACTAGAAAAATGATAGCGCAGAGATTTTTTTGGCCGGGGATGAACAAGGACGTGTGCGATTGGGTTAAATTTTGTATGCCATGCCAAAAAGTTAAAGTAACACGTCATACGGTATCCGATTTAGAGAGTTTCCCAGCTAGTAACAGGTTTGAACATGTACATATTGATTTGGTTGGTCCTTTAGCGACATCCCAGCAAGGATATAGGTATTGTCTAACTATGATAGACCGTTTCACGCGTTGGCCGGAAGCAATTCCTGTAGCAGATATAACGGCAGAAACGGTAGCTAAAGCTTTTTACGAGAATTGGATTTGTAGATTTGGATGCCCAACTAGGATCACAAGTGATCAAGGAAGACAATTCGAAAGCGAACTCTTTAACAAGTTAATGAAGATGTTAGGCGTAGATAAGATCCGATCCAGTGCATATCATCCTAGTTCCAATGGAAGAATCGAGAGATGGCACAGATCGATGAAGGTCGCGATAACTTGTAGGTTGAAAGAAAACACATCTTGGGTAGACGAGTTACCCACGGTCATGTTAGGACTTAGAGCTGCTGGTAGAAGTGACAGCGGAATAAGCGCAGCAGAAGTGACACTAGGTCACACGTTACGGTTACCAGGTGATTTTTACGATCAACATATACCGAGAACCAATGATATATATACCTACGTTGAACAGTTACGTAGTGTGATAAAAAGCTTGAAACCCCAGACACGAACATGTAGCAATTCTCGCAAAATATTCGTGCATAGGGATCTAAATGAAAGTTCTCATGTTTTTGTTCGTAACGATATGCTAAAAAAGTCGCTTTGTCCAACTTATGATGGCCCATTTCGCGTGTTAAATAGGAAAAATAAGGTTTTCCAGATACAATTCCCAAATAGAGTAAGCTATGTGTCTATAGATAGGTTGAAACCAGCTTATGTATTAGTTGATAAGGTATTAGACAGTAATATTGATAGAAACTTGCAAGAAAAAAAATTGTGTAATGACCAAAGTGTGGTTGCTGAACCCACTACCTCAATCGTCCCAGCGACCCGCCAAACACGTAGCGGAAGAGTCATAAAACGACCTGTAAGATTTTTGTTGTAAAGCATTGTCCTACTTGATGCTATAATATTGGTAACAATGCGATACAGTTTATAATTTAGTACAGTCATTAGGTAAAAAAAGTAGCATTGTATAGCATCGCGTCGCATTTTATTGAAGTACGACAATAGGTTTTCAGTTTACAGTCAAGTAAGCACTATCATGTAAGGATAAGAATTATATTGCAAGGAATTTTTCATTACATTTCTAGACAGCAACAAGTACAAAGAGTTACTTATATATTATATTATATCAAAGTTTTTTTTAAAGTTTAAACATGTGCAGATCAAATGTAAAGCAAGAGGAAATCATTATAGCACAAAATGGTGCTAATAACGCGGAACAGAGTTCCGTAGAGAAAAAAATCGACATGTACGGCATACTTATCGGCACATTGATAGCATTAATTGTGACAGTTATGATTTACATTGTGTGTAAAAAATGCAACCGAAAAGTAAAATCATGGGCTAGAAGAGAATTGGCTACAGCAGTGTCCACGAGCCAAATAGATAAGGCCGGTGTACAGGCAGCACCAATGCCAATGACACAATCGCAACCAGCCCAATATGCGTAAGATGTGAAATCTAATTAAGGTATTTGTTAATTAGATAGTTTTTTTTTACAGATTTTTTTTGATTAATGATTTTACTGTATGTCTTATATTTACATTATTGTGACAGATTTTTTTATGGTTAATAATTTAACAGTGTATCTTGTGTTTACGTTATTTACTTTTTTTGTTTACCATTGCAACGTTTATTTTTTTTTTATAATGTAATGTGGGTGAATTGAGCCCACATAGTAATTTTTGTTGGCGCTGTCACACCAGGAAGGAGTTTATTAAATATAGCAGGTGACAGCCACCCTTAAGATTTAGGTACGTTGCGAGGGAAAGGGGTAAATAACACAAAATGTAGTTATAATTTTTTTGTTTATTAGCTTTGTGTAACAAATTGTATAATGGTACGAAGAGTTCTTAGAAATTTTTGCTCGACTTTGTTATTGTAAACGGTAGGTAGTAACTCGTAACCGATACCTTGTAATAGAGAACTCGTTCGATTTTGCTTAGCATACATAAAGACTATATTGTAATCTACATTGGTGAAGCTTTTGTACAATTTATAACAAGTTTAGAATTAAGATATTTAGAATATTTTTGGTTTATATAACAAAAATATTTTTTAAGAAGGGGATGACTGTAGGGGCACTAATTGCTGATATAGCAAATTGGCTCACTCCCCTCTAACCGGTGGCTCGGCCGGCAGGCCAGTCTCTAACCGTCCGCCTTCAAGAATTGTACTACTCTATAAAATATACGTTTATAAGTGAACGGACTTTATTAATTACTTCCTCCCACCGAAGGTTCAGTACATCGCAAATGGAACCAGGTACTCGTATCAGTAATGTAAGAGAATAGTACCTGGTTGCCCTATCGACGTGTCTCGATAAAATGAGTAGTTTCTTATAAGAACAAACGATCTTACAAGCGTAGACCCGGCCTTATTGTTTAGGATCAATTGACTCTAAAAACGTGTATAACACTCATTATCATCATCATAAGCCTGTAGAAATCCACTGCTGGACATAGGTCTTCCCCCTAGAATGCCACGACGAACGGGCTTGAGTCGCCTCTATCCACCGACGTTTGTGTTTTTAGTCCATCGATTGGAGGGCCTTCCTCTACAGCGTCGTCCGGTTCGTGGTCGCCACTCGAGAACCTTTTTTTCACAACGGTTGTCGGTTTTACGAGCTACATGGCCTGCCCATTGCCACTTCAACTTGCTAACTCCTAGAGCTATGTTGGTGATATTGGTTCTTTAACGGATCTACTTGTTTCGGATTTATATATCGTCTATAGCGTAGTGCAAATTCAAGCATGCTCGCTCTCCATAGCCCGCTGCTCGACATTGAGCTTGTGGCCAATAGTCGCCTACGTCTCGGTGCCGTAAGTCATCATTGGCAACATGCACTTTGTATGGACTCGTCTTGCTAGAGACCGATGGATCAAACTATACGGTCAAACCACATTTGGCCAAAGCCAACTTAATGAGAAATTTTAATCTGTAGTAGGCCGGGTTAGTTCTCGGATGCTGACTAGATGGCACTGTATTATTATGCATTTTATGTCTATGGATAGGCAACAATTTTACAGGCCTCGACTGACATATAAACATACTTGTGACAGATAACTACGTTCTGGGAGAATGAGCTATCTGTAGATATAATATCTATAAATTATATTTGTCATAGACTAAATTGAAAACCTGTCATTATGGTAGTCATAAAGTATTACTAAAATGAAACCGAATGTAATCTCGTATTGTAAACCTAACCACATTTGTCCAAAGCCAGCTTATATGAGCTGTCCATTGCCCCAACACTTACCGTCACTATTAGGCAGGTTTTGGCTTTGCGCGCTGCTGCCAGAGCTACTCCTCGTGCTCTCCGTGGAGCCGCCGCCGTCCGTGTCATCCTACACACCCAACACACTCAACTATTTACTCTTTTTAAACAACAGTAAGTACTATATTGCAATGAACGTTTTTATTGAAGTGACTTTTAATCGAAATTGTTCTTTATCTATGTAGAAAAGGATTCCTTTTGGAATAGGACTGTCATAAAGGAAACTATATTTAAAAGAGACTGCTACAGTAACATTATGGGAAAGGAACATTCTGGGAAAGAGACATTATGAACCAGGGGCCTTACTCTTGAATCCAATAAGTACTAATTATTGTCCAATGACAATTTAAATCCAACCAATGATAGCGCTTAATTTGGCGTGTTGAATGTCAACCTAGCTATCATTGGTTGGATTAAAATTGTCATTGGACAATAATTAGTATTGGATTCAAGAGTAAGGCCCCTGGACGTTCTTATCTCTTCTAACATATGTTTTAATAACCATATGTGGACAAAAACATAAGTTAAGAGAAAATATATGACCTCCTAAAAGTATTTTATACCTGTCTAGCATCGATAGCGTACTTGAGAACTAATTTGAAAGTCAAGCTTACATAGCGATCCTAAACTTTCCTACTACGCAATAAGACTAATTTTACGCTGCATTAGCGTTATCTGCATTTAAATCATCAGGTAGCTTAATCCTAAGACTTATAAATATGCCAAACTCCAAATAAAATTATGAAAATAACAAAAAGCATAAAATCCAAAACCATACCACTAAAAACTTGTCTTAAAAATAAGCAAAATATAGAAAGCGCAGTGGGCACAAGCGTTGTTAGAAATACAAATGTGGCGCTATTTGTGTATCTGTCAGATATGTCAATGTCAAATGCCAAGTGTTTTTTGGCGTAAAACGCAGGAAGAAACTGTGGACAGTATATGAACGAAATCCGTAAGAGAGAATACAGTTTTGATACTGTTAATAGAATTGAAATGATCGTAAATTAGTATCATTTTAGAAAAATTACGACTATACACCACGTACTTTACTATTCTCCCGCTGACGTTTCGCTGACCATTTAGAGGTCCTTCCTCATGAGCACCGACCGCGATTTGACTGGTCAACGAAACGTCAGCAGGAGAATAGTAAAGTACGTGGTGTATAGTCGTAATTTTTCTAAATTGATACTGTTAGTTAGACCACCGTTATCCGACACATTAACAGGTGGTTTAACTTTTTGACAGATGTTTTATACAGTACTTTCACCTTGACCGATGGTTACGGTAACCGCCTGTTTATGTGTTTGCGTTTCATCCTTATTCCATTGAACGTAGGATCTAAATTCATTTATTTCTTTCATCGACAGTTCACTTGTATCGATCGTCATAAGAGCACATGAATTTCAACGCAAATCTCAACTTTACAACGTAAATAATAAAGTCTAGAGCTAAAAGCATGAGCAATGGACATTACTAAACACTGGCACAAAAAATGCGTATCTATTACTTGAATGGTAGGGTCGAAATGACAGGTTAGTTACAAAAGCGCGGGCAATAGACATCACACAGCGTGTCCTCATAGACAATAACCCGAAGCTCGCGACGCGGAATATAAATATCGTATTAACCGAAGGACATCACATTTTTTCAACCAACTTTAATCTTTATTTCAGCCACCATAAGGTACATTTTACAACGTGGCGCGGTAGTTTAATAATTGCGCGAAACCCTTTCTATAGCTCAAACCAAGCAGTTATCGTACACTTCAGTAATACAAATTAATGAGAGGTTTTCTGTAGTAGGCCGAGTAAGTTCTTGGATGCTGACTAGATGGCACTGTATTATTATGCATTTTTTTGTCTATGGATAGGCAACGATTTTACATATATACATACTTGTGACAGATAACTACATTCTGGGAGAAAGAGCTATCTGTAGATATAATAACTATAAATCATATTTGTCACAGACTAAATTGAAAACCTGTCATTATGGTGGTCATAAAGTATTACTAAAATGTAACCGAACCACGATAGTTTAAATTGTATGTACACTGTATTTACATTTCGCGTCACCTCTTACCTCCGAGTCGTCCATGGAGCTGGTGGTCCGTCGGCGGCTTCTCCGTGACGTCACGGGCGAGGAGCCCCCTGTCGGTGTACTGAAGTGATTCTCGTCAAAGGTAAGCGAATCGATCAGTTCTGTCACTTCGAGACTTTCCTCGATTGGGTCACTTTCTTCACTTCTTTGACTTTCTTCATTTGCGTCTTGATTTTCTCCACTCATTACGGGACTTTCTTCTTCAGCTTCGTCATGACTTTCTCCAGTCCTTGCGTGACTTTCATCATTTATTTCTTGATTTTCACCGATTGCTTCGGGAATTTCTTCATTCACGTCTCGACTCTCTGCTGTTGTAACTTGATTATCTTCATTATTATCTTGACTTTCTTCATTATGGTCTTGGTTTTCTCCATTTGCAACTGGACTTTCTCCGGTTTTGTCAGTTGCCTCTCGACTTTCAGCGTCTGTTGTTTCTTCTGTGTCATTTATCTCTGCCTGATTATTGTCACTGACTACATCTTGACTAGTACCCGCATCACACTCTTGAGCATTGTGGCTTTCGTTAGCGCAAACCACGTCGTCGTCTTGGTTACTTAAATTATTATCACAGTCTGTTTCACTTATACTATTCTCTGTAGCTTCTACATATCTTTCATTTTGACTGACTTTATTATTTTCTAAGGCACATGCTTCAGTAGCTTCTATTCTTTCGTCAGTTGCGTTTTCTTCAGTTAAAGTATTTGATCTTTCTAAGGCAGGAGATCGTACGGGAGTGGAGAACGGCGTAGGCTCAGTAGAGTTTGACTCCTGGCTTCTATTGCTATCCTCCTGTCAATTTACACTCTATTACAGACCCAAACTTATCCATGCATTTTAAACTCTACTGTATTTAAGACGAGTGTTATTTTTGCACGAATTAGTTTGTAGTCTCCACCCGATGATATGTGCTTTTGTCTATGACAGTGAGGACAACACAATGGATGCCTATGGCACACCCGACGTATATATAAATATTAGGTTATGGGTAATGACGTATGGATTATATTCCTGAAAGTTTTGCGACGATATTTTAACAAGTATACAGAATGAGTTTATTTCGAGGGCATTTGAGACTAAATCTTACATACGTAACATTTTTATATAAGTACATCAATATATGCATAATGTAAGCAAATGTTTTAAGAACCCACAGGGCTAAGAATAGACCCCTCCTTCTCCTCCCGTGGATGTACCTAACTAAGTGATCACATCAGGGGATGGGCAGCAGCATCCACCTGAGTATTAAACACCAAACTGTGATCACCAATCCGCCTGCCAAGCGTGGTGATTATGGCAAATCCCCCCATTGCAATCTATGGGGGAGGCTTCGTCCAACAGTGGACGTCTCAAGGTTGATGAAGAAGAAAGGCATTTAAAAATAAATCTTGATTTAGAAATTTACAAATATTTAGAACATAAAAAATATATATAGAAATCTGCCATAATTGAGGCTTGAAACTCAATGGCCCTCGTACATAAACTTATCCTGTATCATGTTTTTGTTACGTGTATTATTCCCAACTATTTATGTCTTTCAGTATGTCTCTATATATTTTAGCTGCATATAAAACCTTTATTGTAGTTATAAACGCGGTATAAAGCGGCTAAGCGCGCGTTCATGGTCTTTCAGAAACGTAAATGTATATAAAATGAATGTGATAACATGTATATTCTGTTAGTATACGATTATGCTGAAGCCCATGCTGCAAGAGAAATATATTAACCAAAATTACGTTCAAATAAAAATATACCTTATTAAAACCTTATTAGAACTTACTATGAAAGTTGTATTAACTAAAATAATAATTAAAATGCCTTTGTTGTAGATATTTTTCAGATAACTCATGCAACTATATCACAGTCATTCATAAACTACAAAATGTAAATACACTTTCACTATAAAATAATGGTTTTGCATTTTGATTCGTGACCCCATAGTGACGGTTTAAGTTTTATTTCATGGTAGGTAAGGTTTTTAACTGTTTTAAATAATTTTACTTTCGTGGTTGGGAATCATTTTACATTGAAAAAACGGCAAAGTGTCGAAAAACAGTGTCAATTAGCCGTTTTTTTTCAATTTAAAATGTTTTAAATAATGCTGTGTATTCATTTTGTAAAACGGGAAATTTTCACGAACCGATATGTTGGTGGATGACACGGACACAAGCACTCCCTCCACCCCCGCGCTGGACGAGCCGAGAGGAGCGAGCTCAGAGACGCAGTGCGAGGAGGTACGCGGAGGGAGTGTAACCCACCCTGATGAAGACCCTCGATTAGAGTCGAAACCTGTTGGTGCTTCCACCAACATATCGGTATGTGAAAATTTCCCGTTTTACAAAATGAATTCACGAAAGTTATTTTAGTAAAAATGCTGTGTATTTTTATAGTGAAAGTATCGCCGTATAAGTACCCCAACTACCGTATAAATTACATGCTATGAGTTGCAAATAATGTAAAACCTCATGGACTACATAAATATGGTAATTCTTTGATAAACATGATTCTAATGTAAATATAAAGCAACAGACAAAAAAAATTACAGTACGAATCAGAATTTCACTAACATTTTAACCCTTTCTACACAGAAAAGTAGGTTTCTATTGTCCTAAGTGGGTGACAGAAAAAAGGAGGAGATTCTCAATTCGGTTGTATTTTTTGTAATTGACTTTTGTTTTATTTCAGGCCACTTGCAACGTAGCGTTCTCGCTCTTGTTGCTTTCGTTATTCACGTAGGCCATCGCGTTTCGATTCCAAGATAAATAAAATGTCGAGTTGCTCTATATCCTTTTACCACACCGGTTCTTTAGCCATCAGTCAAAAGGACCTTTTCAGGGCCAACATACCTGAAGCAGGGCCCGTATTAACGAATAAATCTCGTCACAAAGTCACAAAGTCATCAAGTGTACTAGATTTTTCCGAGATTCACCCCCCTAGTCACTGACGAAATGAGAGTGACCAAGATACAACCAGTGATACGACGACGAAGACTGGAATTAATATTGTTTTTACTCTTGGAAGTATCTAATTGAAGTTGTTCGTAGTTCCTACCACGCAAATAATTTAATCTCAAGATATACAAAATGAGTTCCCATGAAACGATTGTGTCTCACCAGAGAGAATTTCACCACTATTTGTAGTGGTATAAGGTTGAAGTTCTCACCGTATGTTGGTTGGCGTGCTCCGTGTCAGCGGATATGTGGAAACGTCGCTGGAACTCCGTGGCCGCTGTCTCCATGCGCTCGGCTTGCGACTCCGTGCTATTGGCGCGACTGTAACAAGATTACAATATAACTGTTAAAAGATTACAACATAACTGTTAAAAGATAGCAATATTACTGTTCAAAGATTACAGTTTAAATGTTAAAATATTGCAATGTAACTTTTAAGAGATTACAATATAACTGTTACAAGATTGCAATATTACTGTTCAAAGATTACAGTTTAAATGTTAAAATATTGCAATATAACTTTTCAGAGATTACAATATAACTGTTCAAAGATTACAATGCAAATGTTACGAGCTTACAATATCATTGTTAAGAGATTACAATATAACTGTTAAAGGATTACAAAATCACAGATAAAAGATTACAGTATAACTTTGGCGAGTGTTGGCATCCTGTAGCTTCTCCCAGCCAAAGGCAATGACAATCGGGAACGCAACAATGGGGATCATTTTGGCAGCCTTAGCGCTGCCCAATTCTTTTAAAACTTATAAGGAGGAATACTTAGGTCAAGAAGATTTCCCTATTCAAGTTTCATAAGATTCAGATAGCGCTAAGGCTGGCAAAATGATCCCCATTATTGTCAAAGTCAAAGTCAAAAAGAACTTTATTCATTGAAATCACAAGGATCATTTTGAATCGTCTTATATAAAATTAAATTACTCCTGTTTCAACGCGACCAAGCCTAGAAGAATCAGGCAAGAAACTCGGCTTGACTTACATAAATGGTCCGTCTTACCACTAGGTGAGAAGCGCCTGTGTGGTGCCTCAGTTGCTGATACATAGTAAATGAAAACTTGAAAACCTTAGGAAGGTAGTAGGGGTCAATAGCCCTTATGATCGAATTACCTTAAACGCGAGATGCCAATGAGGGCATTATACATAAACATGAGATTTGCCTAAAAAGCTGTTTACCCTAAACGTAAGATGCCAAATGAAGCAGTATGCCTAAAATGTGAAATTGACAAAGAAGCAGTTTGTCCAAAGTGGATTCCTACAAAACAAAATGCCTAAGTGGTTAAATGCCTACAAAGGTGAATGTCTAAGTGGTTAAAAGCCTACTCAGGTAAATGTCTATTTACATAGTGGTTCTCTTCTCTATATATAATATAATTAAAAATTGATTAAAACAAATATTATATTTTTTTTTTGTTAAGGTTTTTTGTTTTATGCAGGGCACCTTCTATTCTGGCTTATTTAACTGATGACCGTCTCCATTTCAGTATAATTCGTATAATATAATTTAGAGACCTACTTTATAAAAAAAATATGCACAGTAACAAAAATTTTCGATAGAGATTAGCAAATATTATGAGACAATATTTTACTATGAAATCGACCTTACGGCTGCCAATTCTCTTGATATTTAAGGCTTTGCTAACAGTCAACTAACATATTTGACTTTGCGCTTCTTGGTCATCTTGTATTTCAGGCAAACTGCTTTACAGGTAATTAAAATTTAGACAAACTGCTTCCTTGTCAACTTCACATTTTAGGCATACTGCTTCATTTGGCATCTTACATTTAGGGTAAAAAGCTTTTTTGGCAAATCTCATGTTTAGGTATAATGCCCTCATTGGCATCTCGCGTTTAAGGTAATTCGATCATAAGGGGTCAATAGTAAATAAACATCAGCAAAAATATGCAAGACAGCACACGCTACGCTTGTTATACTTATAAATAATAATCTAATACAAACATGTAAATAGGTAAGTACAGATATTGCAAATTTCCATTTTAGCAGTCGAGGGGCAGAGCGACATCAGGCCACGCGGCTTTATTGCATTCCCCATTGCCATTTGCTTATGTAATTGGGGGCTGGTGAGAGGATCGATCGTATTAGTAACTCACGTGAAGGTAGGGCGCTCCCACTGCGTGGACCTCTCGATGTGATTGACGTAGTACGTGCGACCGTTGGCGTCTTGTCGCTCCTCCCAACCAGGGGGGAGAGGGTCACCGCCGATCGTCTGGAACAACAGATAAATAAATGAATAGCAACCAACATTCACATTATAGTCCTAACCCCAATAGAGGATTCCCTGTGACGTGGGAATCAGGAGACGACGGATAACACCATGACCCGGAACAAATATTAATAAATAATAAATAAATAAATAATGTTGGACATTTCACACAACATTATCTAGCCCCAAGCTAAGCAGAGCTTGTGTTATGGGTACTAGATAACTGATATACTTAATACAATACATTACATAGATAGAGATTTTTTATTACACATAGAAAATACCCAGAACACCCTGAACAAATATCTGCAGATCGTACAAATATTTGTTCCGAGGCGGGAATCGAACCCGCAACCTCCTGCGTCGCAGGCGAACCTTCACCCGCCGCGCCACAGAGGTCGTTCTTATTTGAAGAACATGCAAACATTTGTCACGCAGCGGTAAGCGAAACCGCACCTCTCGCGGCCCAGCACGACCGCTGCGCCACGTAGGTCGTTAAGGGGCCAGCAGAGGATAAATTGCCCATCCGAACGCAATACCAAAATCATTTGTAATTCGAACATATTTCCACCATTATTATGCTATTACTCGGATTTGGGTAGTATTTATCTAGGTTATATTTTTAGGGATATTTATTTTTTCAAAATACTTACCTACCTAAAATTAAATGTAAGCGAATTCCATTTTGTATGTTTTTACGACTTATATGTATTATGTTTTCATCTTATTTGATTCGTATCAAAAACAACGTAATTTCTAGTATTGTTTGATCAGGAACCTAGCATATATTGTCAAGTTATAGAATAACAACAAGATATTCAAAAACATTAAGTTTTTATTAATAATTTTTGGTATTACGGAACACGACCTAATCTTTTACAAATTCTGAACGGCTCGCATATCCATCGCGCATCCCCGGTGCCAAACAGCGATAGCAATATTCAGGCCGATTTTTGCACTCGCCTCGAATTGAATTTGCGTGCGGCCATCGCTGGCCCCTTAAACTAGTACATTTATATATTTCAATTATATTGTTGATCGCGTTGGAACAGGGAGTCAGGAGTCACATAGTCCATAAGATGGTTCAAAAAGATTATTGTGATTTTAATTAATTATAAACATTTCACTTTATCTTTGGGCTGTTTTATAAGAACAAAAACCCTTCCACATAAAATCTTGGTGGATATTATAAGTCTCACTCCAAATACTTAAAAGGTTTTAAAATGCTTTAATTCCAAGATCAAACCAAAAATATCATTTTCAATAACTTCCCAAACACAACATGCTGTCAAGCGAAACTAACATTGAGCAAGGTGCACATTCATCATGGCTAGCTCATTTTCGGCGAGTAGCGAAAACGCTTCGAGCCGACGAACACTTAAGTAATAATTAAAGTGCACGAGCGAACGACGTGTGCGACTGTCGAATTAGTCACTCTCAACGCCATGAGGGCTGCATTACCACATGCAAAGCGAACCTAGCACCTATTGAGACGCAATAAAAGCTATAGTAGTTAAAATGAACGTACGAGCGACGAGGCATCGACCAGTTCCCAGTCGTCTCCCACGAATGACGCCACCGTACCCGCAGAAACCTGTCGCAAAATTACTCGCTCTCAACGCCATGTGGACTGCATTACCACATGCAAAGCGAAACTAGCATCTATTGAGACGCAACAAAAATTATAAATTGAAAAAAAAATCCCCATGAGCCCCGATTAGAAAGTGATAGCGCTATTACTCACTTGAGCCCGAGAAGAGATGCGGTATAGATTCTGTCCCGCCCAGAAGCACTCAGAAGTAAATGACGTAAGCGACATGTGATAAAACTTCGTTTTGCTTAAAAAGTAGCAAATATAAAAATAAATCATCTTCAATTTTGTTATGTGCTGTGATTTTCTACCGAATTGTATAAAAAATTACCGTCAATATCTTCTAGATTCGAAGGATAGACGTAAAAAAGGTTTTAGGAGGGCCGGTTTCAAACAATAAATCTATCGAGAAAAGTTTTACCAATCGTGTTTCTGGTCTATGATTTCGTTAGATTACATCCTCAAGTAATCACTGTATAAACATCAAGTTTGTAGTTTTTACCTTTACTGAGTGAGAATGTAACGAAGTGACTCCAAAGTCAAGGAGGCTCGTTTTAATTTCTGACTGTTATGGCACGATTTCCTTCAACGCAGGGCACAATAATTTACCTGCCTAAACGCTGGTCATACATGTGAAATTTAATCTAAAACCAACGAAAGAGCCCATAATCCATTGAACGAGGCTCTTTTGTACTCTATTGCTAAAGTAATAAGGTATATTACCGGCTGTACGTTCCCGACTTGCGGCGCTGGTTCCACCATCTCCCAGTCTTCAGCTGGGGGGGTTTCTTCAGTGCCAGGTTCCCCCACTCTCCCCACCAATGCGTGGTACACTTCGATGTAACCACGGACTCTGGACCGCGCGCTGGAAAATTAACGTTATTGCCAAGTGTATACGACTGGTTTTTGAACCACAAAAGGTTTGTTTGTTAGGTATGACATAAACTAGTCGCCGGCAACTTCGCTCGAATTGTACCGGGATAAAAAGTATCAAAATAACATAATACAGAAAATACATAACACCCAACAGTCACATACATAGTCCTTGATCCCACACTAAGATTCCCTGTGTCGTATTGTAGTTTTTGATACCCAAAAACTACAAGGAGTATGTTGTTCCGGGTCTGGGTTTTATAGCACCATGGGTGCACCCAGACCCGGAACAAAAATTTGAAGATCAAGCAAACATTTGATCCTCGGCGGGAATCGAACCCACAACCTCTTGCTTCTCAGCCGGCTATTTGCTCGTCGCGCCAGTACAAAATCATACAAAGATTTTGTACTTTTAAATTTCTAATAAATTATCTTTATCGTATTTATAATGTTAGTGAGATGTCAAAGTGCATCAGATCAGATTGAAGAGTTTTCAATTGATATAATTCTTTAATAATACAATTAAATTAATTCTAGGTCATTTATTTTAGGAATAGAATTAAACTATAAAATAACACCAAAACACCGATTTTCTAAACACCACGGAATATTTTCATGCACCTAAATAGCAAATACACACAACATAATTCTAGCATCAACACGTCAAAACAGAAAGAATTAAAGCATGGTATTTCTAGACATCTCACACAAACTATAGAAAAATATGTTTATACAACGTACACTCGAGAGCAATGAATCCGGGTCACTTAAAGAATCCTAAAAATCTCGGAAACTAAAAATGCTAGGTTAATGCAATAAATTGTATTTAATAGACAATTTAATACTCCTTAAATGAAGGTATTAAAACTTCTTAGTTATTGTAAAGTTATATCATAAAAAAATCAAATTTGAAAAAGGGCCACTTTCGAAGATGGAACTACGAAATTACAGCATTTGGTTTTGCTTTTGTTTGTAATCTGTCATTTATCATTGTTTGATTTCTGTTTTTTTTCTGCGTAAACGCAGTAATGGAAGCACGAGGAGGCAATACGAAGTATTAAAATTCAAGAAAATCGTAATAAAGTTCAAAAATTTCATGTTTCCTATTTTTGTTTTAAGGAGAGATCAGCAGTTTTTTTCTTTATGTAATTTTGTGTTAATAAAATGTATGGTGACTCATATTTTTTTTACCTTCATTTAAGGAGTATTACATTGTCTATTAAATACAATTTATTGCATTAATCTATAATTTTTAGTTTCCGAGATTTTTAACATTCTTTAAGTGACCCGGATTCATTGCTCTCGAGTGTAGTTAGCGAGCGAGCGTTCCTCGTTGTGCAAGGAGGGACGCGGAAAGTGTAGCGCGGATCGCACTCGCCCTGATGAAGACCCTCGATTAGAGTTGAAACCTGTTGGCGCTTCCACCAACATATCGGTACGTGAAAATTTCCCATTTTACAAAATGAACGTAGATACCGTCGCGAGCCAAAGGAGTTTGCCCTTTGATGAAGTTGTCAGTATGAAACTCGATTAAAGTCAGTTATACAAAGTTAAAACTATGTTTATACAAAACATAACACCCAACAGTCACATACGTGGTCTTGATCCCACACTATATGATTCCCTAGGTGTCGTGGGTATCAGGAAATACGTAAATAACTAATACGGAAGTTTTGAAACGAAAAAATATAAATTACATTGATATCAACACTTAATAGCAAAAAAAAATTGAATAGATCAACAAATATACAGTAGGTAACAATTCCACTCCTAAGAGCTAAGAGGAGCGGAATTGTTACTAATTTGTTCGTCTATTCAATATTTTAGAATGGATTTCCGCAAAGTCACACTTGAATCAATAACAATATTGAATAGACGAAAAAATATATAGTAACAATTCCGCTCCTCTCCAACGAAATCTCTGAAAGAATTCGAATGAAGAATACGAATTCGTTGATTCATTTCGTTGAGAGGCGAAACACGTGTCGAATTCTTTCAGCGTTTTCAATGGAGAGGAGCGAAATTGAATATATTTGTTCGTCTATTCAATATTGTAGAATGGATTTCCGCAAAGTCACTTTTGAATCAATTAATTATCTTGAATCAATTAATTACTATAACAGCATTCAGACAAGCAAATCAAAAACAAACGGGCGAGCATGCCGTACACACTTACACGGACCTGCGCGGGCGCAAGGGGTACTTAACGACGCCAGGGCGCGGCGCCGCCGCCGTCTCGCCCGGCACCGCGCTCAGAGGCACCTCCACCATGCCGAGGAAGTCGTCGCGAGTCAGTCGGTTCTCGTCGAACACTTGGATCAGCAGCTTGTGCTCTTGGGGCTTCACCTGGATGTAATGGAACCACCATGGAATAACTATCATCATCAGCCGTTTGATGTTCAGTGCTGGAGGAGCCCCCTCCCCCCACCCCCGTACGGAGTACGAGTAGACGGAGGGGTCTATTCATAGGGCGAACACACCACAGCAATGTTGTGATGATAAATAATGCGCCACCGTAATTTTCTTTTGACACAATAGAGGTCAGGGCCTTGACAGGTTTGCACGAGCTAAATGGATCCTGCCCCCCAATTAAAGTAGCAAATGGCAATGGGGAACGCAACAATGGGGATCATTTTGACAACCTTAGCGCTGTCCAAGACTTTTGAAACTTAAAAGGAGGAATATTTTGGTCAAGAAGTTTCCCCTATTCAAGTTTCATAAGATTCAAATAACGCTAAGGCTGCCAAAATGATCCGCATTGTTGCGTTTCCCATTGCCATTTGCTACTGTAATTGGGGGGCGGCTCTCCATCATCGACGCCTTCGGATAGTTACACTTTAACAGTGTTGCCATCAACATAAAGTCTTGCGCCCTTATTGCCTAACAAACTGGTAATCGCTTTCGTTGTTGATTTCGTAGTACATTGCGCTGTGTGCTTTGGCAAAAAGCATAAATATTCAAAGTATAAAGCACAATGTACTTTAAAATTGTAATCGAAAGCGATTATCAGTTCGTTATGCAATACGGAAGCTGCTCCGTCACTTGGACAAGTCGCACAAGGAGTTGGTGCTGGCTGTAGACAGGTTAGCAGGGGTAGAATACACAATAAACCCCACAGCAAAGAGCTGATTCCTAGTTTGGACAAGCAATTTACACGGACGTATGGTGCAGTGTAACACGGATTTTTGTATGGAAAATGAGGTTCATAGAGTGTACGCTAGGGGCGCTCATCGGTGTCGCCATACAAAAATCCACACTACACTACCATCCGTGTAATTTGCTTGTCAAAACGTAGAATCAGCTCTCTGAACGTTAGGCAGGTCTTAACACCCCCACTCAGAATTTGAATTAGATGCTCCCCCAACTCTCTCAGTACACTCTAAGAGTTGGGGGCACTGACAACAATACGGAGAATTTCGTCAGCAAAATAATTCTATAACTTACTCTGAATACAAACTCCTGATTCCATACTGGGTTCAATGTCTGGAAAAAAAAGATAATAAATTATTTATTACATCACATAATTATAACATAACATAAAAACAACCCAACAGTCACATACATAGTTCTGACCCCACACTAAGATTCCCTGTGTCGTGGGTATCAAGGAACTACGAGTACCATTTTACTACAAAACCCAGACCCGGAACAAATATTTGCAGATCATACAAACATTTTTCCCGCACTGGGAATCGAACCCGCAACCCGAGAGTTATCGCGAGTTATGAACTCGGATAAGCCACGACGTTTCACGTTTTAATGCATGGACATTAAGGCAGCATCATCATCAGCAGCAGGTAGACTTCCACTATTGGTCATAGGTCTTCGTAGAATGCCATGACGATTATCAGCCGCCTCCATCCACTGACCCCGATCCATCGAGTGGGCGTCGTCCTACACTGCTACACTGCGTCTTCAAGTTCGTAGTCGAGAACCTTTATTCCCAGCGGTTTCCATTCCCGTTTTTTATATGTAATTAAACTCCAAGCATATACTCTCTCCATCGCCGCACGAAAACAACATCCATAGGAGGAGATGGAGGGGTCTATTCTTAGGCCGGACACACCACGGCCATTATAACGTAATTAATCCATCAGGTCTCACCTTTTTCTTGGTTTTGGTGAGAAATGTCTCGATGGTGACGTCACCGTCGACTTTCTGCAATTCCACCCGGACATAAGGATCGCTGGAAAAACAAACAAAACCATATAAAGTAGATTCAATAAATGTTTCCAGCCTAAAAATCGACCACTTCGTTTCCTTCCGTGGATGGTGAAATTTTGAGAAAAATTTGAAGCTTTTACAGCCCTGCTCTCCCTACATTAACTACATACATACATCACATCTCTTACAAAATTACACAAAATTTGACGATCTCTCTGGCGCGGGCGAGTAGCCAGCTGAGATGCGAGTGGTTGCTGTTTCGATTCCCGCTGCGGGACAAATGTTTGTATGATCTGCAAATATTTGTTCCGGGTCTGGGTGTTGTAGTACCATGGTACTCGCAGTTCCTTGATACCCACGACACAGGCAATCCTAGTGTGGGGTCATGACTATCATATGTATGTGACTGTTGGGTTGATATATTATGTTATTATACTTTAGTTAGCGCTTTGCAAATGCGCTAACTGTTCGCATGGACCATTGTTTACGACCGCAGGGGGACGCAGACAACCTTGAGAATACACGTGTATGTACGAACCTACAGCACACACTACGAACATGGTGCACGTTCTCACGGCTAGGTTAATGTAGTTATGGATAATATACAGGGTGGAATTTTTGAACCCCACCTGGAGGGAAAGTCCTCTAAATAATGAAGATATCGTATTTTACACAAAATAAACATTCCTTTATTTTTAAAAAGAAGCAAAATTGCAATCAAACATTTTTGAAAATACGCTTGCCACACCCGGTAATCGTACCGGCTAAAATCCAACGAAATGACACCTTGCATCAATCGATAGGGTCAATCATAAAGATCATCCCTGTGTCATGGGTAACAGTAACTACGAGTACCATGGTACCACAACACATAGACCCACCGGTACAAAATTATTTGCAGATCGTGCAAACATTCGAGTTGTAAACGCGTTATCCATGGGATTCCCCGTCGATATGATAGAAACGTTTATTTTATCAAATAAAGGCTCAAAACTGAGAACAATTATTTATGAAGATCAGAATACAATCAAGCTAGACCGAAATATCAATTTTATAAGAAACTTATTCACCACGGGTACTTATTCACCACGATATTAGTGTACTGATAATAACCAAAATAGACGCAAACTTCGTTCGCGTACAAAAGGATGGTATATAGCACCGTCTGTGTTATTTGGCTGAAAGCTGATTCTATATTTTGCACACAATTGACACGGACGTATGGTGTAGTGTAACACGGATTTTTGTATGGAAAATGAGGTTCACAGAGTGTACGCTAGGGGCGCTCATCGGTGTCGCCATACAAAAATCCACACTACACTACACCAGACGTCCGTGTCAATTGTGTGCAAAATACTTAGAATCAGCTCTCTGTTCTTTACTATACCTCCTTACTACTTTACTATACGCACGGATAGCTCTTCACTAAACTCGTAAAAATTGCCTAAACGTGACCGCAATACTTGGTGCCTCGCCTGGTTAGAATATCATATATATCATATCCAATAGTACCACGGTGGCATACTTGGATAAAGACGGCCTTGAGGAGCGCCGAAAGTCAAATCAATCAGGCTCAATCTAATCGAATATTTTTTGAATTAATAACCTTTGTTAGTAGACAAATCAGTGAATGACTTGTCATTGTATGAGTCACATTATTCACAAATATGTATTACTAGTTGCGCCCCGCGGTTTCACCCGCGTGAATAATGATGAAAATTGATGATGATGTTGATGAAAAGTAGCCTATGTGTTAATCCAGGGTATAAGGTATCCCCACTCCAAGTTTCACTCAAATTCTGCTGTTTGAGCGTGAAGAAGTAACAAACTTTCGCGTTTATAATATTATACACATTATGGCTATAATGGCTTACACATAAAATATAGATATATACTGTGGCGGGCTTTTTTGTAGGACTATTCAAGATAAACATTTCTATCATACATTACATATGTGTAACTCTAGCGGTTTTGGCAGCGCACGCCAGAATAGCTCGCATAATATGGTAGATTTTTTCCTACTTACTTGACAATTATCGTCATATTATGGACAATTCACACAATATCTTTATAAATTGTAGCCTATGTGTTATTCTGATGTATAAGCTATATTAATGTAAAGTTTCATTAAAATCCATTCAGGATTTTTTACGTGAAAGAGTAACAAACATCCATCCATCCATACTCACAAGCTTTCGCGTTTATAATATTTTATATACTATAGTAGGATTATACACTACAGCATGCATGTCAAACTCAAAGTCATTGGTGGGCCAAATGCTTAACGATCGTAGAATCAGTGGGCCGCAAAACCCAACCACGAAGAAAACAAACTCATTGCATAGATATACGTAGTAGTACTGCTCCCCTGTTCCCTAGCTGAAAGTCACTCGGTGACTATCACTCGGTGGTTGTCGTTTGACAAGTAAAATGACTATCAATTGACAATTCTTTATGATAATTTCATATTTGATGTCATATTTTTACTTGTCAAACCTTAGTCACCTAGTGACTTTCAGCTACGGAATAGGGGGGCAGGACGCTTATCGTTTATTTAATCATTACTTATTGGTAGTAAACTGACAGAAAAATATACTTTGTTCTTAAAATTGAATCGGGCCGCAGTCAAAGTTGTAAAGGGCCGCATGTTTGACATGCTTGCACTACAGTGTACATAATTTTTCGCTAGCTTAATATCCATATTATTAACGTGGTATGTGTCCGGTATCCGGTCTACGAATAGACCCTTCCATCTCTTCCTGTGGATGTCTTGTTTGTAGTAGAACTTCTTGTGAAAGAGTTCGTCCGGGGAAGTACTACCACCGTACCTAATTCTGCCGCCAAGCAGTAGTGCTCGCATTGCTGTGTTTCGGTTTGAAGGGTACGGGTGCCGGTGAAATTACAGGCACATGAGACTTTTCATCTTTATGTCTCAGGGTCGGCAGCGCGCGTGTGATGCCTTTGGTGTTGCAGGCGTTCATAGGCTACGGTAACTGCTTTCCATCAGGTGGGCCGTACGCTTGTTTGCTTGCAAAGCAGTATAATAAAAATGTGTAGTTTCATGGAGTTTGAAGAAATAATAGCCAAATTAGAAGCAAACTTCGTTCACGTGCTGCTGGTGACTCATTTTAAGAAGCCATATGAATCACGAATAATGTTTGGTGTTTTTTGATAAGTAGGTAGCGTGCGTCTGAGCCCCAACTGAACGCCCCACTATTCCATTACGTCAAACCAAAATATTCCATAAACCGTAACCACAAGAACCCTTTTCCTATTCCTACCTCTAACCTTTTCTCAGCTACGCACTTGGATGCGGCTTCACACCCTAAACCAACACAACGAACGTTGGGCACGGACCACGGACTGCAGACAGTCAAGAGCAGCCCTTCCGGCTATCTCACCACGACTCACGCGTCGTCTGCTCAACCTTTCAAGACTTGATCTTCGTACCATGTCGTGGGGACACTCACAGGCCACTGTCCCCTGAACAAACACCTCTACAACATCGGAGCCACAGACAGCCCACTCTGCAGGGGGTGTCTGACCGAAGAAGAATCGTCTGCCCACGTAGTCCTGGAATGCGTGGGAGTAGCAGCTCAACGTGAACAAATCCTCAACAACCCGAGGTCACTCCGCGAAGCCTGCGAAGACCCCAGGAAGCTTCTGTGCTTCTGGACGGAGTTAGGCTGGCTAACTATCTAGCCAGTTAACTCTCACGCATAATGGACCATCATAGAGTTCGAATGCGGAAAAGGGAGTTCTTTAACATTAACATTAGGACCCTTTTTGGACGTCCAGCTTGTGTCAAGTGCCAAGTAAACGGTGGAGGGCCATGCAGTTTTAGGCTAGATACACCATTATTACATTATTACTTAGCATAAAATAACACCCAACAGTCACATACGTAGTCATGATCCCACACTAGAATTCCCTGTGTCGTGGGTATCAGGAAATAAGAGTACCATGGTATCATAACACCCAGACCCAGAACAAATATTTGCAGATCATACAAACATTTGTCCCGCAGCGGGAATCGTTGCATCTCAGCCGGTTACTTGCCCGCCGCGCCAGAGGTCGACAGTATGAATGAAAATGGATGCACCCTCTTCAGGGGAGAGGGGAAATTAAAATAAATGAATAACATACATACCTAGCTCCAAATATATCTTTCTTAGCCAATGAGTAAGCCCCTACAATCTTCAATCGAAGTAGGAAGCTGTTCTCGTCAGTCTGAAATATAAAAAATTAAGTAATTAGAAAAATAATGATTCAAAATCTAGTTTCTAGTGGATTTTTGAATTGTTATTGACCTGATATCTAAGAGAAGAAGAGAGAAAGATAACATAAGAACCAACAGTCACACACATAGTCCAGAAGTCCGATTCTCTTAATTATTTCAAAACTACACTGAATGTTGACCGAATCGAGACTGAATTGTGAATTGACAGAAAGTTGTACTCTGCTCCTTTATAATAACAATTTAAGTCTACTTTCGATATACAGTGACTACCATTAGAGTGGGATAGTTATATGTAAATTAGAGAGAGAGAGAGAGACTCCACTCCATCTATTTAAGCTAAAATTATCGAAAAAACTTTGAATTGTTTAAGTTTTGGTAACATTTCCATATAATCACATTACCATGTTGTATTTTACGTTAAGAGAATACCATTTCTGACATTTAATTTCTGATTCATCGACACTAAATCGGAACGTGATCTGAACTTTATTTTTACTAAATATTATTACGAGAATTAGGACTCTGTTCCCACACTAGGATTTCCCTGTCATGGTTATTAGGAACTATGAGTACTATGGTACCATAACAAACAGACCTGGAACAGTTGATGAAACTATACAAAGAGGAAAAAGATTCATGAACCTCCTTATAAGTCATTCCAAGCTAGCAAGGCCATTAGTTGTAAATCCAAATGGCACAAACTAGCTGAATAAAACCCATGTCCTGGATACATTGGTATAATGAGGTAAGGACTGATGAGTCTAGAGCTGGACTCCAAACGGCAAGACTTTTTTTATTACTTGGCAAGCAAACAAGTATACAGCCCACCTGATGGAAAGTAGTAACCGTAGTCTATGGACGCCTGCAACACCAGAGGCGTCACACGCGCGCTGCCTAACCCTGACCCTGAGCCATAAAGGTGAAAAGTCTCATGTGCCTGTAATTTCACCAGCACCTTTCACTCTTCAAACCGAAACACAGCAATGGGAGCACAACTGCTTGGCAGCAGAAATAGGTTTGGTGGTAGTACTTCCCCAGACTAACTCCTTCACACCACCTGCCATTTGTAGTGATTATGGCCAACCCCCAAATATGGTAAACACACAGACCGTTCATCATGGCATTCTTTAAGGCAGGCCTATGTCCAGCAGTGGACTTCTATAGGCTGATAATGCAGTTAGTCTTAAGGTATAAATTACTAAGGGCCTTTGTCTGGGTAAAATTTTCATTTTTCATTGTAGCCTGTAAATAAATAAATTATTATTGATAAGTAACTGCTGTTTCCCCCACATAGTCATCATCATCATATCATCAGCCTGTAGAAATCCACTGCTGGACATAGGCCTCCCCCTTAGAACCAGCCTTACACATGACAGCACCTGTCAAAACCCATGCATAATGTGTCTATTACGTCTGTTATTTGAGTATTTTAGGTAAATAATAATTCAATTATTTTATTCAGATAATTTTTCAATCCATTGTGTTAGTTGGTTTATCTTAATTAGGGGTTAATGATTAAAATTAATTAATGTTTTTGTCCTTTGGACCAATTTAAAAATTATAGGACAGACAAATTTCAAATTAAAAGCAAACATATAAAATACTTACTGCTGGTTGCAACACTTTAAGTCTGATAAGTAGGTATTGATTCAATTTATATAGTAAAACTATTTAGTACCATCAGTATATCATCATCATCCACAGCCTGGATTCACCCACTGCTGGCACAGGCCTCCTGTTTAGGACCATTCATGATGACCCTGCGCTAGTCTCACTATCAATAACCTGCAATGCTGACTAAGTCATATACCTAACTCGCTGCTAAATGTCCTGTTTCTATAACCACTCCTTGGTTACCATTGGTGTTTCAAGTTGTTGTAGCCCAGCTTACCATGAGTTTTAGACGCCAAACCAGTATTTTGTCAAGTTATTTGGTACACCAGTCATTGTGAATGTACAAGCTATTTACCCTAAACAGTGAACTTGCAAAGCAAATCCCATTATAGATGTATTAACCTCAAGAGTACAGACACCCACACAGTTCAGGTATTACCTATTTTAGCGTCAAATTCTCTATTCAAAAACATAAACGCATAAATTAAGATGCTCGTTCCGCAATATAAATGTTAATCGCACACAAGGACGAGTTGTTGTGGGACTTACGTACTAGCTCGGACATTATTGAAAATAGTAAGTTTACCATACGTACACGCGTATCCGACTGCCAAGCCATCACCCATGTGAAAATATACTAATTGATAAAACAATAAGAAACAATCCACATTCCTTCTAGCGACGAACTATACGAAAACAACTGTTTGTAAAAAGTTATGACACGATTTCCAACTGTTGTACACCCCAACTTCACAACTTGTTTTACAGTTTGTTGGCATTAGCGACAACTTTAAAACAGGCACTATAAATCTAAACAAGAAAACTTTACGAAATGCCTAGAAATACATGAAACAAATAAAAAACTAAAATGCAGCAGGAACCACTGCACTGTGACAAAATGACAGCAGCAAGCAGATGATGACTCGTCGCATGACAGTTGCGTGACAGCCTCGGAAAAAAACCCAAAAACTTATTTTGAGCTTTAGGATGTTTCTGTCTCTGTTATTTCTTGGAAGGCAAAGCGAGATCAAAAATATGAATGTTCCAAATAGACAGTCATGTTAGGGAAGTGTCAAAAATGTCACATGAACTAAATAGACGCATTACGGTTCGTTACACGCATAAATTATTTTCTGTTGTGTATCAAAGGGGAATTACATACCTACCAGCACCGACTGCTGCTGCAAGTTTTAATAAAATAGTACTATGAATCTTCATTTACTTCATTTTCTACCCAATATTCAGTTCGGGAATAATAAGTAAATTAATAATTAGCAGGAGAATAGTAAAGAACGTGGTGTATAGTCGTAATTTTTCTAAAAAGTAAGAAAATTCTCCAAACATGACGCACAATTTTACGGACGAGCGAAGCGAGCATTTCTTTTCCTATCGTTTACCTACGCTTGAGCTGTCATGTCAATGTCCTCATTCACACAATGCTATGCTAGTTAGGAGATCGAGTGGTTCGCTGCGCCCCATTTATGTCTTTGGGTGGTGGCGTAGTACAATGCCACTGGACGTGCTGGTGGACTTGGTCAGGAGGTACCTAGACCTAGTTCATTTTGTAATGGGCAGGGTACCTAGGTCTATGTAGATTACATGTAACTACTGTGGGTCCCGGATCTTGTGGATTATAGGAATTAAACCTAGTGATTCTATTTCCCCGAATTAAAAAGTAGGTGTTTTTACCTCATACTGCAGAGAAAACCGAGGTTCGTGTCTCATCAAACCATTCTGCCGGTACCGAGAGGTCCAGGATGATGAGCGGTTCCTACTGGGCGGGGTGCTCTCGCCCGCCACGGAGTCAAACGCCCTGATGTGATGCATCGTGGAGGAATACGTACGAAGATCTAGCATTTCTCAGCACTTGCTCACAGCACATTTCACCATCACTTTCAAGGGTGTTTAAAATCACCGAGTCAAAATATATTAACAACAAGTCGCGGACAAAGCTGGCTAGATTGCGTCGATGCGAGACATTGACGCGCTGTAATCTTATCAGCACAAGAAATGGGCACGATAAAAGAAGTGTACCCATACAATTAGCATCGCACTGATAAATCCGCGCGCCAGCTGTGTCTCATGTGAGTGGAGTAAACTCGACTAATGCGTCCGTTTCATTAGGTACGGTACGGTACCCTACTCGCATGATAACGGTATCTTTGTTGCAGTGAGATCTTATGAAAATACTTTAGCTATCTTCCTAGGAAGGTAGCTATCTTTCAATAACTAACTTGAACGGGTCTTTCTTTTTAACCGACTTCAAAAAAAGGAGGTCTCTACTCGGTAGGTAGTATAATTTTGAACTCTCCGTCATTTTTATACCGATTTGGAAAAATCATGTTTTATTTGAAAGGATAAGTACCTACCTACTTATCTCGATTAAATAGATAAGTGTAGGTACCTATCATCGAAGAAACCGGAAATAAAACTTTGTACTTATCCTAGTCGTGTTTGGGTTTTTGGAAATTTGGAATCGCCATGAGTGATTGAATGGTAATATCCCACGTTCAAATTTCGCTACTTGAGTCGTATTTTTTGTGTGGCCTTGATTGAATCCTTTCGTCGCACTGTTTTGTTCACCATCAAAATATCATTCAGATAGTCGAATACAATGGCGGATTATGTCGGTTTTTTAATGAAAAGTTATAGTAAACTGGTTACCTATACGTAGGCTGTAAAACTCAGTGTATGTGAATAACTTTCTAAATTAAACAATAGAAATCAAGTTTAGTAGAATTCTATTTTAATTTTACTTGACTATTCTACCTGCACCACTGAGAACTTATCCTAGTACTTAGGTACCGTAAATAGAACGCAAAATCGTGAATAATTGTGATTATTTCTCGGTAGATAGCTTCTACATAAGATTTCACAGTAATTCATGCATATCTATATGTGATCTCTTTCGATGACCATTGTATTGGTTTACGTAGTTTTAAAACAGAGTTCGTTTGCATGATAACGAAGATTTCTTGGCCTCAATAGGTAGGTACCTACTCTCGTTACTAGGTCACCTCCCCGCTTGTTATTTCTTACCTACTTGGTAGAGTTAGAGAGAGACAGAATCTCGTAATGTGATCCATCATCTTAGTAGGTAGGTAGATTTTAGCACAAAATAACCTATATTTTGTGGTTTTATTTTGTAAGGAGTAACTAAGAAAGCTCCATCAGGCTCCCCTACTCACCTAGGGTCTAGTCTATGGAAGACACGGTGAACGCTTTCATGCCCCTGCCTGTGAAGTCTCTCACAAAGGTCGGACCACAACAACATCTGTCCGTCCGGAACAGCATTTTCCAAAGGCATTAAAAAAAAATGAGTAATTTTAGTATAGAATCGTCTTATAGACTTTCTAAGATGATTCTAAACTAAAATTACTCCTCCGGCACGGTGACGACCTTTGTGGCGTGGGCGAGTAGCCGGCTCAGATGCGAGAGGTTGCGGGTTCAATTCCCGCTGCCGGACAAATGTTTGTATGATCTGCAAATATTTGTTTCGGGTCTGGGTGTTATGGTACCATGGTAGGTAGGTATATACTCGTAGTTCCTGACACCCATACCGACATACATATAAGTACCCACTTACCGACAGGGAATTGTGGGGTTAGGACTACGTATGTGACTGTTGGGTGTTATGTGATTCTAAATGATTCTTGTGATTTCAATTAATAGACTTTGGCTGTGATTCCCCGTGTCGTCGTGCTTTGGTCGGAAGTTTCGGAGTAAACGAAGGAAGGTCTATGCCACAGTAGGTAACTATTTATTTTGTGGTACAGAGTCCTTCCAGTGTTGGTCATCAGTGAATCACATTTACATGTAGGTAGCTTATTACCTAGGAGACTTTCGAAATAAAACAACCGTCTGTTCCAGTAATAGCAAATATTTATTAAGTAATAAGTTTTGATAGGTAGATTTAAAGTATGTAGGTTCCTCTACCTATCTTCTGCAACGTTCAACTAATTGAAATATAGGTATTAAAATCAGGAGCTTCAAGGCCATTATGTTGGGTAGGAACGCACACTGCGGTTTGAAATAGCGCTATTAGACGCAAACAGTTAACCCATTTTAACCGCTAGATGTCGCGATTCGCAAGTTGATAAGTACTTAAGAAATTATAAATCAATTAGTTAAATTTTTGCAGAGTTAATCAATATGATATAATATAAATAATTCGAGTTTGGTTCCGTTTCCGTAAGGCACGTAATTGGCCGTACCTAGATTGCGATTAAAGCTTATCTTTCTATTAAGTACTAATTATAGTTTGCAAGGTGTATTCAATTATTTCTAGGTACTTACCTAGGTATTTATAACTAGTAATTTTATAATAAGAAAAATAATTATAAAACTCAGTACTATAGGTACGTACTTAATCAGTTAGTAATGTTATACAAAGAACAATGAAAAATAATTAAGTAAGTTACAAAGGTATCAAAAATGCAGTATAAAACTGGGTAAGTAGGTATTTCCCGTAATAAGATTTTAGATAAGTGAGCAAGTCAAAATCAGACAATCAGTTTCAATTTACATTATAATATTATTTAAAAGTAGGTAGGTATGTATATCAAAACTATTATTAGGTACCAACTTACTAGAGCAGGGAAAGAAGTAGGTACCTACTCAGAGCTTGAAAAATTATACCTAGTAAGGTGCTCTGGGGTAAGAACGGACCATTTTTCTGAAAACTAAAATGGTCTTGGAATTTATTTTTTTGGCTCGCGTCTATTTACTACTCAATAATGTCCAAATGCATGTGAAAAGACAGGGGTTCCGTTTCTTACTTGTGTTGTTTTGATAAACACAATGGTTATTGTTTTGTAATTGATCAAAGAGAGCATGATTTTTCAAAATGTCAAGGGAAAGATCGGACTTTGATGGATGGGATGGGGTAAGTAAAACGGATCTACCTTCTAAAATCGCCTCTGTGACACTTAGAGTAAGGTCTATAGCAAGAAAAGATCCGATCTTGCCCAAGTAAAACACTTTTTTCCCCCCATTTCACACTATCCTGTCCATAACGCATGACGTTGACGGCTAGGGCACAACAAAATGGCACGTAAGGCTATGTTGCCCCGCGTTCAAAATATTGCCAAATTTGGCGGTTATATGAATTATCCAATCTTAGCCCATCTACGATCTTACCCCAAAGCACCTTACCTACCTACCGACATTCGAAAATCCAAATCAAACACAAAGCCATCCCACTACTACAAATAAAAACAATCAAATAAACTTGAAACATACTCTGTACATAATCTATGATAACTATTTTCTTTATTAGGTACAATACAAAATGTGTTGCACGATAACCGGTCACGATCCTAGGACAATGTCGTCAACCTCGCCCCACTAGACATAAGACGTCCTTCCTTACAAAAGATTAGCAAATACGCATAAATTAATAAAGTAGTTGTTTATGCATAGAAGGTGAAGGAGGTAAGGGATAAATTTGCCCTGCAGTGGGGACAATCACGACTGAAAAATAAATAAAATAAATAACCTTCATCATCATCAGCAGCATATAGTTCACTGCTGGACATAGGCGTCCAACCTAGAATGACAATAAGTATACAGGGCGTCCCACGGCTATGCCACATGGAAGGAAAGTACTTTTATTACCTTTTATTTCTGACACTATGTTAATTAGCAAAAAATAATCCTAGTGATGAAGCCTTTCGATCGGTATGTTAAAGCTACAGGTGATTATTTTTCTTGTATAACAGGTTCGATTCCCAGTTCAACCATGTAATTATTTAAATATCTATGAATGCAGTTTAAATTGTTTTTTAAATTCAAATAATGTCTTCTTTCAGTAAAATGTTCCATCTACAATATTCAAGGTACTTTCCCTCCATGTGGCATAGCCGTGGGACGCCCTGTATAATATGCATACGTAAATGGCGCGTACTGCAAAACGCGTCTTGAAGTCCAGTGCGAGCGAAGCTTAAGGTAGGTACATTCATTTGTTCTCGACTCTACAAAAATCTACAGAACTAGATAGATTATAAATGACATCCTGTCGGTTATTTTTTGAAGAATCTCGTATGAACGAGATGACGTCAAATCTCGTATAAAAAGCATAATTTTGTATCTAATGCGTTATATGAGATGTTACGTCATCACGTGGACGAGATTCATCGAGAACTACACGAGCACTGGAAGCTTTTGATAGTTTTCGAAACCATATGAAGTTTCGTTTCCTACCACACATTTACTTACAGCGCCCTTAAAGAAAATGAAAAGAAAACTAAGGACGCTGTCGGTAAATGTATGGAAAATAACGAAGTTTCATATTATAGTTTCGAAAACTATCAAAACTAGTACGGTCTTAGTACGAGTTTTAATAAAATATTTAAATAACGTATGACGTTTTAATGACGTAATTTCCGTAAAAGTTAAATCAGAAAACCGGCCAAGTGCGTGTACATGGTGTAGGGATATTTGTAATCATTTATTTTGATCTCCACATATTGTATGTTTTAGTATGTTTCAGTAGAATAACATCATGTAGAAAGCAGGTCTACCAGGGCTACCCACACTATTAAGTAAGCAGGTTGACACCGGCAGGCGCTGGAAACCAGCTTTTTATATAAATGTGGCCTAGCTCATGACTTGGAACAATTTGCCAGTTGATCTATGATATAACTGCTCTTGGGAGCACCGGCAAGTGTGAAAGTTAATTATGAATAGAAAGTACTTTACTGTATTATTTGCTAGAAGTATTGACAATAAACATGAGATTCTTTTAAAAACTGGTTACAGTTTCTTTCTTAATGTGAAGAAACTATAATGACTACTAAGTACAGTAATGGTTAGATTTTTTGATTAAATTTAGTGATCAAATTCCACACGTATACCAAAGTGGGGTAAATTATAATTAATATTAGTATTCGAAAAGGTTAACACAAAATCAGTCTTAATATTTTACACAATTAAGTAAAAACAAATTAAACAATTATTAAGTACACAAAATAATATCATAAATTATGAAAATAAAGTATTAAAAAAATTAAATACCATCAAAAAGTTATTATAGCTTAATTCTAACTTGTAATAATTTTTTAATTGGATACTAATTACTAAGACTTAGTATAATGTTTTACTAACTTAACCTTTGTAAGTTGCCAATAAAATAATCACATTGTGGAATGTTATTCAGTTACATCTAAATAAAGGCACACAAGTTCTAAGTTACACAATAAATGGCTCAATTACTGTTGTAGGTAGATAAAGTTCCGTTTAGCTGCATATAAAATGAGTATTGAATATTTTTAATAGCATTCTATGAAATTGAAATTACCTATATGAGATTTGTTGATAAGAATTTCAATTTCATTTCATGTGATACAGTAGGGCCTCGATAATCCGTACCCAAGCTAATCCGAACGCCTCTATAATCCGAACGACCCCCCACATCTGCCGTTTCCCAGTACCTCGGTATGCCACGCGCATATTTTAGTGCAAATGTCAATGTCGCTAAAAAATAGCCATCAAAGTACTTTATTAGACTTCTTCCAAAAAGTATAAACATGTATGAATATATAATAACATCACCTATATCAGTTTTGTGTGATTAAAACATAGTTGAGATAGTAAACAGTATTGTTTTATTGCAAATATACCTTTTAAAATGTCTACATACTATAATCCGAACGCTGCGTGCATCCGAACAGGGTATAAATTTTGGGTTTTCGGATTATCGATGCCCTACTGTACCTACATAACCTTGTAGAAATGTTCTCTGAATGTAAAGATATTTCAAAAAGTGTCTTAAAATGAGAATCACTAATCAGAAAATAGTAGTTAATTAAAAAAAAACAGATCTACATTAAATTTGTCCCAATGCTTTGAAAACCTTTAGGGTTGGACGACACTTGTCTGAACGAAACAGCATTTTTTCATAACCTAAGATTGAGAGAAGAAAGATTTTTGCATTCATCCACACACTTCAGCACCGGCTGGTTGAATCTTTTCTAATTCAGTTCTTGCACTAGCAAACAATGTTTCCAAACAACAGAAAGGGATAAGAGTTATGGGAAAATACTGTCCAACCCTTACGAGTCACGACTGAGATTTGTTTATTACTGAGCAATCAAATTCTTATTGGATCTTGCATCCCTTTCGCTTCTTCATCTCTGCCTTATTCTTTTTCTTAGCCAAACCTTCTGCTGTTATATCCGATATGACAGACAACCTTTTAGATGGATCAGCACGATTATCCCGCATATCTGGGCTGGTGTCCTGAAATGTAGAGCTATACAGATTGTTGTTCTCGCTGTAGCTGTGAGGCAGAGGTCCGTGTGTCTCATTTGGCTCATCTGTAGGATAGTGTGATGCTGGTCTGATGCTCACCGGGTCCGGAAACCGAGGCTTTTTGCCTACAGCTGGTGGAGGTGGAGGCTGCCTGTGCTGTATAGGGTTCACCATTCTATCAGTTTCAAATGACCTTGAATGGGCATGTGATATTGAGCTGGATGTACCAGCTTCCGAATGCTGTGAATAGTATTCCCTTGACACTTCTAAAGACTGTAAGGCACTCGATTTGGACTGGATAGTTTCTTTTTCAAATGGTTCTACATAATTCAAATCTGAATCGACAGATTTGCATAGTCTTAAGCGGTTCTCATTTATTAAATCTTTGGGATTGCTGTACGCATCACACAGGGTTGCTTGTGGTTGCCCCAAGTCATTGTCGCGGTCCATCTGAGATGTCATTCTTTGCTGTTTTTTCAATAATGCCTTCTGTCTCGCTTTCTCTTTGGCTCTCTGGAGCTTCTTATACTCCCGTTCTTGCAGCAATCTAGCTAGTTCTCCATCTTGAGCTTCAACTGCACACCTCATGTCAGCCAAAAGTATGTCTCTGTCCTGGACCTCGGTACTCAGTTCACGTGCTAGTCTAGCATCCCTCTCTTCCTGCTCCAAACGTCTCCTCATCTCTTCTAGCTCTGCAGGAGAGAGGCCCAGGGCCTCAGGGTCTATGTCTTGACCCGGGGCGGGTGTGGGGAGTGTGGGTAAAGGCGCGAGAGGGGCGGCGCGTGACGAGCTCGGTTGTTGAAGCTTCTCAGAGTGCTGGCGTCTCTGCCTGCGGAGGTTGATTTCTGCCATCTCCCGCGCGATTTCAGCATCGATTTCGGCTTGCCGGAAAAGCGCCAGTTCTCTTAGCTGTGCCTCGTGCTCGATGCCCTGCTGCTCGCTCAGCGCAACGGGGAAGTCTTCGCGAATCTGCTGGTTGCGGTACCTGTTCTCCGTGAGATGCGAAGAGATTTCGCGGTCCTGCAGCCTGTGCGCCAGAGCCCCATCAGTGCGCACTAACCACTGCTCGCGCAAATCCGTAACACGTCCGAACTTGGGCATCGTATCGCTCGCCTGAAACCTCGCCATCGATCGCGAGAAAGCCTCTTCACACCCAAATAAGCACTGAATTACGGTAGCACGCGCGACGTAATGACACTTTATTAGTTTTGAGCACGAAACGAGCGCCTAGGGGGGCGATTAGTACACATCGAGATCTCGTTTCATTCACGACAGTCGACACAAAAGACTTTCCTTGCGTTCCGTGAGAATTGAGTATCGAACGACTTTTTACGTTAACCCTGTGAACTACACACGAACAATAGAGAGCAATGTTTGATAACTACATTAATTGCGACGCTGCTCGTTCATTAATCCCTTCTCCAAAACAAAAGCTACATGGAGGAATTTTAACTATTTCAATAAAAAATGTAGACAGACGAGCGAGCGAGACTGACAGAGACTCCACGACGCGCATGACAAACTTTTGATGTTTCTTGTTTGTGACATTGACTTTGACAAACAATCTTTTGACAGCGTAGAGTAGGTTACTTTATGGGATGTACAGGTAAAGTACAGGTACTCTAACCATGGGATGACCGAAGTCATGCCTCAGACCTCAGAATAATGACTACCAAGGAGTTTTTTACTTTAGTAACACTATCCTAGAATAAGGACTCTTATTCTCAGCTTAGAATAAGGACTGAAGCACCCTTATTCTAGACTATATGTATGCTTGCTAGTCCTTATTCTGAGTTGTTTTATAACGCTAGGCCATGGAAGTAATAAGTACTACGTCGTAGTACTTATTACTTCCATGCGCTAGGCATCCATCTAGGTAACTGGCCCGCCCAGACCTAATGATTTTGACTCATTCGTAAATAGTCAAAGGATTTTGAGGGCGGGTGAGGCTATGAGTGAGACCATGGAACCGCATCCACCAGCAGTGATGACTGAGTTGCAGCGGTGATGGCGTTGGGACACGTGAATGTGATTGATTTCTTTTAACAGAACGTGCTTTAGTTCTTATTCTAAGAACAGAATCTAAATTCTCTAAGATAGAACCATAGCATAACTAGTTATTCTAAGTACTAGCTGTCAAAATAAAAAAACTTGCTTGATAGCAGATTTTATTGAGAAAATAGTGCTTTTTTTTGTTGATCATCAACAAAATTTTAGTTTTAAAACCTCTGTAGTGCACGCTGCCCAAGCTACGCACTTCAATATGGTTAAGTGGGAAGCGTGGACAGCGTACACCACAGGGCCGCAGTGAAATTCCGGTTTATGTAGTAGGTATATCGCAGTTTGTCAAGACTCCGGCGTCGCCGTGCCCGCGAGAAACCGTCTCCTTTCCGAACTCCGTGGACATTTGAACAGCTGACAATCCTTACAGCCGCAATCTAGCCCAAAAATATATGATTGTAAAATATAATAGATTCCTTGGGGGTGATTGATTAGATTCGTACCTAGGTACCAGTCTAGGTACCGTCAAGTGAGCCATCTTTACATTACCACATTTTTGTCAGAAAATACACAAATCACTAATCGGTAGGGCTACCTTTCAACTTGAATAATTAACTTGCATTCGTTCAATCACCCACCTTGCAAACAAATTATGATTTTTGGATTTGTGTTAACTCGCCTATTCTTCGCACGAACTCGCAGAGTCCCTTTTTGTTGGCTGTTATATAAAACACTTGCTCCGACAAACGAAACAGCCAACATGAAACACGCGGGTATCTGGAAAATACATTTTTAGATTATGGGGAAGACAATAATAATTATAAGCCAGTGATACATATTATGCCTGTAGTAAGTCAGACACTGACAAGTGCGAACTAGTAGTAGGTATCATAAGTAACGAGCCTGCCCCCTTATTCGCTATGACCAAACGTAACATAACGCGGGCTCGTTACGATATCTGCGTGGAATCATCAATGAATCGTATGGGTGACGTTACACGTCATTAACAAGGAATCTCTTAGGTCAATAGCGACATAACTCGTCAGATAATAAGCATGCTAGGAGATCACAAGCCATTTGATTTTCCCGCTGCGGGAAGGGAGATCCACACACAATACACATCACTTCACGAAAAATTGGCATGCCAGCTACAGGCATGCATGACATTAGATATTTTGACGCAGAGTGCCAGTCAGTATGTTGCATGCCGGCTTGCCAGTTCCTATATCCGGTGTGCAGGAATGTGCATCACGACAAAAAATAGGGTAGGCATGTCTTCTCGATTGGGATGTTTTCGCTCGCTTTTCCGCAATTTCAGAATGGCTCGCTTCTCTCACCTATTTGAACCCATATCTCGCTAAGTATTAACATATCTTCGAAGGCAGTAAATCTCCCCAATCTCAAGGTGTAATTAGAAAGGTCTCGCCTTGTCAGATACTTGCACCTGTCACCCTTTGCTCCTTTAGCAGGCTATCATAGAGCTCAATAAAGTATCATGCATGAATGAAAGAGGCACCTCAATCTATCAACGGGCACAAGAACATGCAGCGTGCTGGCTGTGGCCCCGATGCAGATGTCGGCAAGCGTGGGCCAACTGCCGCCCAACCATTCCTTGCTGGCCAGCATGCACTCGATATCATTGTACGCACATTCTATATCGGTAGCATGCTGCGGCATCACAAAGTTGCAGTTTTCGTATAAGATTGGATCCTGGAAATCACATTAGGTAAGTACTTATGTACATAGGTATAAAATCAACGTAAAATAAGGGGCGTGGACTTCGTTTACATGAAGCAATTGACAAAAGTTGTTTATTTTTAAATTTTCTAGTTTGCCATCCAAAATTAACCCCCCAAATTCGTTTATTTACGCCAACAATCTTCTATATTATATAATTATTGGTAACATGTCTCTGATTTACGCCATGTTCATGATGGGATCACTCTAGTCTAAACTATGGGGTACATCACTATATACTTATTTCGTCCAATAGATTCGGAGAATCGGAGGCTGCGACAGTAAAATAGACAGACACGAGAGCGAATGGTTCCGTTGGTACCTTTGAGGTTAGGGGAACCTACCCATGGGGAAAGCCTCAGCGAGCATCAAAAAGCTGGTGATCAATGGGTGATGATGATTGATATTCAATGATGACTTGGATTTAGTATATCTCTACAGGATACTAACAGTTGCTGCTCGATACCGCGGGTACAGAACCCCGCAGTCGTAATGTAACAACATTTCCACGAACGCTCTACCACCGGGATCCTTCGGCAGCAGACGGCCGCAGTCATTATACCGAGATGCAAGGTAGGTGCAGATTGCGTGGCTAAAAAATAGATACTTAGATAGATAGAAATTACTTTATTGTACACCATAAACATAACATAAGACCCAACAGACAGATACATAGTCTAGGATTCCCTAGTGTGGGAACAATTAAATAAGTTACAAAAAACTTAATATTATACACAATCGGCGGTCTTATCGCTAAGTAGCTATCTCTACCAGATGACCTTTGGATGGAATGGACTGTACCTACGTAGTAGAAGGGGTACTATAATAGTGTACCTACTCTACTAGTACTAGGTATACCGTATGAACCGAAATTTTGCAAGCACTCAAGTTTATACAGTGTTGCAATAAGAAGCGTTAGCATCTCTTCCTTGGTTAGCATAGCCAAGATCAAGAATTGGGAGAAGGTACAGTAATTGTGTAAAGGCCCGGCTACATTAGCGGGCTACGGCGAATGTTTATGTTTTGTGTCCCTATCTGTCGTAGTGCGAATGATGCATACAAGCAAGACGCACAAAGCGATCATTCGCCGTAGCCCGCTAATGTGGCCCCAGCATAAGGGAAATTTTGATGGCAATCGGAAGGAAGTCAAAACAAAAGAAATTATGAAATACTTAACCTAGCTAGAAAGCTTACAAACCTGTCACGAAGTATGAGCTCTTTGTCCTGGAGAACCGGCAACGTTAGATAAGGATTTCTCTGGAACCATAAATTCGATGTTAGAAATACTGGCTGGCATAAGAGTCAGACATGCGCTTGCTGGCTGCCCCAAATCATTCCAGACAACTAGCTGACGGCTAAATCATCACTGAATCCACAAACCTTGGTATAACATGTCACGTTTGATAATCAACTAGTGGTAGAAGTACTACCACCGTACTTATTTCTGCCGCCAAGCAGTCGCATTGCTGTTTCGGTTTGAAGGGTACGGGTGCCGCACGGTGGGTTGAAAATCGGCTTTCATAGACTTTGGGGCAATTTGCAAGTGCCGGATTTTTTGTCGGATATCGCTTCTATTAGTTATTACTATGTACCTACATAAATGACACCCGAGACGAGTTAATTCTGCACAAAAACGAAGGAATTAGGTATACTCAATTATCTTGTCGACTGTACGACCTTATAGCTATAAAATCAATTCGCGATGGGGTGTTACGCTACATAAAAGGACATTCACCATTTGCACCTTTAATTTTTATTGGAAAATTTTGCATTAAAAATCCGAATATCTCTTTTAAACGAAAGAGATATTCGGATTTTATTTTATTTAAAACGGTAATATTCTTACAGAATTGGTTATAGTATTAATATTATTTATAATTTTTTGTCATGCTTCTCATAACGGTTACCGCTGCTGGTTTTTTAAAACATCAAAAAAATTTTTTTACGTAAGAAACGTTTTTTTTTATAAGTATATTCTTAATATCTGTCTTCATATCGATGTTTTTAACTTAGACACTAAAAGGAACTAGTATTTCTTAAACTCTCGCGATTAGAACACATATTTATTATATTGTGACGGGTATTTATCGCGTGTTACCATATTATTTATTATTCCCGACGTTTCGAATGCGTTACAGCAATCATGGTCGCGGGCTGACTGATAATAAGTAATAAGGTAACACGCGATAAATACCCGTGACAATATAATAAATAAAAGGATAATGTAAAACAAAAAAAAACTATTATAACATTATTTAAGTAATAATAGTAGGTGGGTACTATAACCGTATAGTAGTAGTAGTAGTAAGGGTATTACCGATTTCCTTGCCGTTTAAGAGATAATTAAGGTTTTTAAATACTAGCTGCATACAAATTTTTCGTAAAATATGTGTAATTATAATTCCTGCGTTTTGTGCGCCGGGTGTCATTTTTGTTTATGGTAATAACTAATATAGAAGCGATATCCGGCAAAAATCCGGCACTTGCAAATTGAAATCCCTAATTCTATGAAAGCCGATTTCATAGGATTGAGAATTGAATTGAGGGTGCCAGATTATGCCAGTCATTGTTGGTTGGTGTCATTGTCGGTAGGCAACTAAATAATGTTTCATGATAAATAAATAGATCAACGATTGTGCAATACCATCATCATCTCCGGTGTTCTATGCTCCCCCCGATCCATGTTTACATCAACCTCGTTTATGCTGAGGTTCATAGCGTCCAGAGCCATCATGACAGCTCTACAAGCTGGACTGCGGTCTGTTTTCCATAGCGTAACATTTCTGGAAAGTGTAAAATACTAACTTGATAAGTGCATGGCTGTAATATTATGGAGATCTAGTCATATACATCTATAGGTAGATATGTGCTTAAAATATCTAAGGACGTTTAGAGACCTATATAGCTGACAAACAACACCACATGGCTGTAACGGTAAATCCTCACGAAACATATGGAATTATTGCACTGTTTGAAATAAATAAACTACGGAACGTCCACTGGTCTAAATAATGTAAGACGTTAGCCCTAGAAATCGTTCATGCTGTTGATATGACACTAACTTCACAACAGTAGTCGTAGTTTTGCTTCCGCAGCCTCCCATAATGCATCACACTATAATAAACCTCAGGTATTTTTAATTTTGTGTTAAAATTTTAATCATTTTTATTGATCATAGGTTCCGGGGATCACATCTTTTGAATTTCGCGGATAATTTTATTCACAGTCAAAAACGCCATCGTGCAGAGCAAAAATGTATTCAAATCTGTGGTGTAGAGAAGTCAAGACGTGTGCGGTTTTGGGGTTTTGACAGTTGACAATAGACTACAATTTTCTATTTTTATATTTATGTAAAGGTAGGTAAGTACCTATATAATCTCATATTAGTGGTCCCGTGAAAAGTACGGAACCCAAGACTAAACCAAGAAATAATCTTGAAATAATAATTAATCAAAACAGATGAAACGATAACAAATGGTCTTAATTTTTATAATTTTACTAAGACTAACGCCATCTCTGATTCTTTTACAATGGCATACCTACCTTGCATTGCCTTGCATATTAAAATGTGAGTAGTAATGTAATGTCACTTAGGTAATTAGTATACGTACCTACCTAGGTACTTAGTAAAACATTTATCTCAATCCTACGAAAAGGTACCGTCGATACAGGTATATTTATTCCGGAACCACGTGAGCATAAAGCCGTCGGCCATAGTAATGTAGGTAGATAAAAATAATAAATAATTCATATTACGAAATTCAAATTAGTGTTTGTATCGCTTGCACAGTGTCAGGCTTCAGGTAGACGCTGCTTTTGGTATACGTCTGAGCAACATTCCTACGCATTCTTTTTGACTAAATAACTATGTTCGGGCTTCGAGTACATTTACAGAAAACTTTTAAACATACATCGATTTATCAACTACGGTAAGTTTATTTTGTTTCCTTTACTGTTGTTTCTGTCTCTTTGTAACGAGCATGATACCTACCTAACTACCTAACATTGAAAACGTGATATCATTTCGGAATGTAGTAAGCCTACTGTAGAATGTAGTGTGTAGTAAGAGTCTGCGCCAGGCGTGGCCAGAGAATAACAGGCAGGGTGAGAAACGGAATTGGATGAATGGTAGGTATAATTTGGAATGTTAACCCGGCCATCTGAGATTTTATGATATTATTTACTTTTTAGTTGCAAGTTTCAAGATCTTGTAGTCGAGCGATAGTGACGAGAAAGTGTTTCTAACAACACAAAATCTAAATAATTAGCAAACGCAGCGCCCTCATCTTACACGCCTATACTTACGTCTCTACCTTAGCCATGGGATGTATTTTTTCGAATGTTTTTAGTAAAGCCATGGAAACAATGGAAAACACAAATGGAACAGAATCACCAGTGTGCTTAAAGAGTGAAGCAAAGATGGCTAAGTTTCTATGTTACTATACTATACAGTACGAAACTAGTATACCTACTCTATTATTAGTTCTGCGAACAGTAGGTAAATACATAGACTAGACACATGCCGTTTTACCTGAAAGGGTAGGCAGAGCCTCAATAGACCTCTTCGTAGGAATCGTAGGAATAGCCTTGAGCAGTGGCGATTATAATATTTTAATATGTCAAAATATACCAACTGGACGGGGATTGAGCCCACAAGTTTATTACTTACGGGATACAGGGATGCGCTAACCATAATTTAAAATTTCCAATCTTTAAAAGCCCACCAACGAATAATTTGTTAGTTATATATACCTACTTGATATTGTATTTTGCTATTCGCAGGAATATCAATAAATTGATTATGCCGAAAGACCACACCTTATATGGAGATGTCACCTCACCACCAGTAAGATTTGTGTTGATAACAGCGTCCCTTCTTGGAACAAAATTAAAATTTCAAAACATTGATCTATTTAAATCAGAAAATAATACAGACTGCTACCGAAAGGTTTGTTTAAATATCAACATAGTTTGACTATAGTTTCATTGCATTTTAGAGTTTAGAGCCGCGTTGTCACGATCATTTGATTTATTATAAGTGCCTCCGCTCGTGGCTTCGTTGGCTACCTTTTATCAAGGTACTGGAATAAAAGTTAGCCTATGTTTCAGTTTTACAATCCACACCACAGTATAAACTACAGTATAACTATATAATATATGGACTGTAAAACTGTGGACCAATCAACACCGATTGGTCCAGTATTCCTTATATTTCTCGCTCTAACGAACGCCTTCCTGAGCGACAGTAAAGTTAATGATTAATCGAAAGATGACTGAGATGAGATTTGTATTGTGAGAAAAAAAAAAAAAAACTATCAAAATTGATAAAAAAATTACGAAAATTGCCTTGCTAAAGATGTGTCAATCGGTCAATCCAAACCAAATAATTTAATCAATCTCGGTAGAACCATTTTTTGCAAGTTTATTTATTTATGTCAACTTACAACTATTTTCACAGGGTCAACCTAATGCAATAGCGTAGTCCATTAATATAATATCATAAAAACCTAACTAACTCTAACTTAACATAAACAAAGTCGCTCAGGGAAACATGGAAAACATCTATGTTACCCGCTACTAGGTTGAGCGTGTGCATGGTGCGCGCCAAATTATCCAAGTCTTGTTTCAGATAAACCCTCTCCAGAAAGTTCCAGCATTGGTCATCGGCGACGAAGTTATATGTGACAGTCATGCAATTGCTCTGTACCTTTGCCAAAGAAATGAAAATCAAAATTTATATCCAAAAGACGATATAATATTGAAAGCAAGGGTTGATGAAATGCTTTTCTACAACGCCACTACGCTGTTTCCTGTGGATTCTGCTATTTATGTAAGTGTTGATTTCATCATCAGTGAAATATGAGTGAACACTAGTCATGAATACTGAAGTTCCTACATCATCATCATCATCAGCCTGTTGATGTCCATCTGATGGATATGCAATAGGCCGCCCCGTAGAATGCTACGACCTCTTAACGTTCGTGAGCCACCTTTCCTTCTTACACTAGGTCGCGTCGCGTGTCCAAGTCCAAAGTCCGGTTTGTGGTCACCACTAGAGAATCATTATTTCCCAAAGGCTTTCGGTTCCGCGAGCTTTAATGCTTGCCATTTCCACTTCTACCTGATAATTCTGAGATCCGTAGACATGCTACGGTTTTCTTCGTTTTGTATTTGATTATTTAATGAAACTTCAAGCTTAGTTCTCTCCATCTATAAGCACCCGCTGTGCTTATATGTAAGGCCAATAGCCAACCTGCTCACCTAAAAATAAACTTAGTAAAAAGGGGAAGAGGCAACTCATTGTACTTATTTCATTGTGTTTTTTCAGACTGACTTTTTTGCTGGCAAATGGCCTGCAAGTGAGACGAACCTAACTAATTGGTATTCAGGTCTAGACTACTTGGAACATCGATTGAGTCAGTTTGAATGGTTGTCAGGGGACAAGGTGATTAAATTAAGCTTAAAAAGTACAACAAATAAAGACGTTCAGACACAAAGTATATAGGTACAGAAGGCCAGTTCAGCATAAAAAGCGATAACACGCTCACACATACATAAACCAAAGATTTAAATATCTTTGACATAAACGCGTACCCACGACGATCTCGGTAGAACTTGATCGAAGCGTCGACTGAGTGATATATTCCCAGCATCTCCCACCTATCTGGACTGGGGGACGTTGGGAGAAAAAGTACCATCGACTCCCACTCGTGACAACGCCAGAAAAATGTTTAAACAGTGGAACTTTTTTTCGGTATAAAATAAATAATAAAGAGAATAAAGAGGTGAACCATTCATTCATTCATTCATTCATTTATTTATTGCTCTTATGCAGTAAGTACATTAATATTAGTAAGTATTGGTCTTATTATACTAGTTTAGTCAAGTACTTACACATAAACCCCGTTAGGGCGCTGCAATTTTATTTCCCATCCACGGGAGGAGACCCATCCATGCTTCGAATTGACTTGACTTGCTTGTTGCACTGAGCTGGCTTTCTGTACATATATATATATATTATTTGGTTCAGACGACGTCCTTAAAAAACAGGTTTTGTAACATTTATTACCATTTATTGCAGATGCTCCTTGGTGATATTTGCTGCGCAATGACTGTAAGCTCACTGTCTGTCATAGTGCCTATTCCAGACAAATGTGAAAAAGTAAAAAATTGGATGCAAAGATTTAAGAAATTGCCTTCTTTTAAAATAAATAAGCACGGCCTAGATCGGCTACGTTTCTACGTCGAAAGTATTGGACCAAAAATGTGTTAATTTCTAAGCAAGTTTAGTTTAAGCACGTACCTACTTAAACTAGGTTAATTATCACTAGAAACGGGATATTTACCATGATTTTTGAGCTTTATTGATTCCCGATATTTCGGCAGTTTCATGCACCATGATCACGGGTAAACTACTACCCGTAGCTATGAAACTTTGCTGAAATATCGGGAATCAATAAAGCTCAAAAATCATAGTAAATATCCCGTTTCTACTGAAGTTTGAACTCCTAGTTTCAAAAGCTACACTAGGTTATTATAATATTTGCAAAAAAATAATATCAATAGAAAAATTAAATATACTTGAAACTAGTTTTTCTTCACGAGGTTTACAGTACAATATTACGTACGTCTCTATTTCTGCGACATTGCAAGCCATGGTGAAAAGAGGCCCTCTATGGCTCTGCCTACCCCTTCGAGGAAAAAGGCGTGTGACTTATGCATAGTATGGCAAAAAAAAATTGTAGGAGTGCCCTTGATACGTCTGTTGTTTCTAGTTTCTGTACATGTTGTTTCTAGTTTTTTAATAACAATCTATAGCTAACAGTACCTATCAAAGGCATATTATTAGTTAGATCACTAAATATGAATAATGTTTCTATTATGTACTTGATATTGATGTTTGATAGTCTTTGTTGGTTGGTTTGGTTGCTGGTAGGTTTGTTTCTTTTGGGTATAAATCCGTACTGCTTCATAAATAAAATTTATTGAATTAAGTATGTGGGTTTCTAGTTGTTTACATATTATTTTTTCCAGGACTTTTGATAGTATGGGTATAATAACAGAAATCAATCTATAATTTCCAGGGTCTGTTTTTAGACCTGCCCCAGTATTGCGATTTCGCAGTACATTGCGCCGCATGCTTTAGCTTATTGTCACAATAAGCAGAAATATTCAAAACATAAAGAGCAATGTACTGTAAAATTGGAAACGAAAGCAATTATCAGTTCGTTAGCCAATAAAGAGGACCGATTTAAAAATAGGATAGTACCTACCTACCTCTACCTTTGAAATAAAGTTGTGGTAAGTTGCCATACAGTAACCAGATTATCAATAAACATGGGTTAGGGGTAGATAATTCACAGGCATTATCAATGGTGGTGTGGGCTATAATAGTAAAGCTGTCGTTAAACTTCATGGGAATTTGTTCTGAAACCTAACGAACTGAACCCTAAAAATATCGATTCAATTTGAAAAAAACCATAGACGAAAGTTTATGACAGCGCCGCCAGTCGTCGTAATGTCAAACACGATGGCCGCTTATTGATTGGTCGACGAGGAGATGTAAAAAATGGCTGCCTTGCCTTCTCCTATTCAGGTAGAAGTAATTGCGAATTCTGTTAAAGTTTCGATGTAACTGAAGCTTTTTTCTAGCCCAAAACAGAGTCATTTGATCGTACTACCGACCAAATTAGTGATAAATCCATGGTTACCGTTGTTAGTAGAAATTGATCAGTGTCAAAGTTCGGTGTCCTGTGAATAAATCTCGTCTGATCTAAATTCAATTTTGTCGGTGTTATCGCGTTCATAATACTTCTAAGTGGTAAAAACACTAGTGTAAAGATCAATAGTTGTATTGGTGGTAGTAGTTCAGTTATAATCGTTGAGTTGACCTTCAATTACATGAATTTCTACGCGAGCGATTTACGTAGTGTCTAGGATCTACTAATGTCACACCCTTCGAGATACAAAATACGTTTGTAATTGGTGTTTATCGACTAAATCGTTTTGAAAATGTGGCTTGAACCGTTGCAGGTGGCAGGAACCCACTGTGCTATATACGAAGCATATTATCACCAGGTGAGTAATCAATAATTATTTACTTTCAATACCTACTTACCTCAATTACTTGTTCCCTATGTATTGAATGCACAAGATATTTACGGTGAAAATCATGAATGTCATTAGTGCAAATTGTGAGTTTTCTAGCAAAGTAACGACAGTAAAGGTCACAGTATCTGCAGTCAGCAAATCTAGTGGTGTTACTAACCACTCAGGGGTTAGAGCCTAAGGCCCATATTAATAAATCAAACTTGACTCTGAGAACGATCTTCAGTGTGTTCCAATTTTAAAATTCAAATTTTTAGACATTTTTGGTGTTCTCAAGATCTTTCTCAGAGTTGAGTTTGATCTATTATTACGGGCCTAAGTGTCCATGAAGGACAGCTTGCACCAAAAAATAAGTCACAGTTCTTATTTCTCTGATATTTATCCTATAAGGCAAACTAGCAGCTTATGGTAGTCTTATCAGATTCTATAATTCAATCTTTTTCATGTTTCTTCAGCATCAGTAAACTACTATTCTAATGATTAATTTTATCGGTGACAGGAGCCGGTATATGTATTTAGTGTTGAGGTTGTTTGTGTCCAAAGTAGCTTAACCAAATGTAATGCGGTTTTTGCAATCCTTTTGTATGACTTCAAGGAAGATTATTAGATAAGCTTTATTACCCCTTGCCACTAGGGGGTGCTACAATAGATGACTGAATGCTTATAATTAACATAAATTTAAATAGGATTACGCCAAATCAACGTAAGGTTCATCATAGACCTCAAACTTTTCAGCTGAATTATGGTTGTTTCAAACATCTAGAACACGTTGTACCTACCTTGTTGTATGTAGTTTTGGACCTCCTCCAGTGGAGTCATTTGAAGTTTGTGCATATTATGTAAATATGGTTCCAAAAAGATCCATATATTTACATAAAAACATTGAATACTATAAAATTACGAACAATATTTGACAAGAAGAAATGCTGCTCAAAACCAACTCAACAAAAAAAAAGTACTTAGAAATAGTATAAAATAAATAAATGCTGGACATTTCACACAACATTATCTAGCCCCAAGCTAAGCAGAGCTTGTGTTATGGCAACTAGATAACTGATATATTTAATACAATATATTATATTTATTATTGTACATAGAAAAATACCTAGAACACCCTGAACAAATATCTGCAGATCATACAAATATTTGTTCCGAGGCGGGAATCGATCCCGCAACCTCCTGCGTCGCAGGCGAATCTCCGCCTGCTGCGCCACAGAGGTTGTCAACTTAGTCCACTGTCCATAGCCCCTATCATCACTGACTTCCCCCACTTTTAATTAGAATGGTGACAGTGATATGATACTGACAGGTAATCCATGATTGCAGGTGGATCCCAATGGGTCAGGTGCAGTGCAGGCCCTAGATGCTGCAAGGTTCCTCAAGAAGTCACGCCTCAGCGATGTGGTGCTCAGTAAGATCTGGGATCTCTCTGATCCCTCTGGCAAAGGCTACCTGGATAAAGTGAGTATCATTAATATAATAAATAACAATAATGTATTACTTATATACTTTATACAATACATTACATAGATAGATATTTTTGATTATACATACAGAAAAATACCCAGAACACCCTGAACAATTATCTGCAGATCGTACAAATATTTGTTCAGAGGCGGGAATCAAACCCCCAACCTCCTGCGTCGCAGGCGAACCTTCCACCGCGCCACAGACAATGATTATCACATAACATACGCCTCGTCTAACTTTTCAGAAAAAGAATCTGTAGGTAAAATGAATCTGTAGGTATCTGAATGTCATACAACAACATTTTGCTGCCTGTACAATTACAAAGATTTTGTAATTTTTAATTTGTAATAAATTATCTTTATCTTTAAAGTTTTCTGATTCATGGTTTTATAAATCTAGAAGACTACCTTGGTAAGTCTTATTATTATTATTATTTATTTATAGACGAGCAGCTTTCGCTGATGTGTCTACGTCAACAGTGTTAAAATTTAGTTGAAATATTATTATATCCTACATTGTTGCCAATCAAACCCTAAATTCACAGCCTGGCCCTACAATGTAGGTAGTCAGTGTAGGTACACTAGTCTATGTTTCTATTTGGGATCTTCTATGTAAGTACCTATATCTATGTTCATACATAGACATAAGTTCATCATCATCTTCATCATCACCCTGTAGAAGTCACATAACATCTCCCTGTCTCGCCCCTTTCTGCAATTGGATAGGATCCGTGCACTGGTCCTAAAGACGGATAGACATAGTGGCCCTACTGTACAAACACTTAAACACCGGTAGTAAATCTGGCAACGCTGCAAAGACTGTACAACTGCTCAGTTCTCAACTAAATGAAAGACTATCTCCTAGTCCACAAACGCTAGACATAATTGCTTCTTTGATCTTCGGTTTGTATAATCTGCCGGAGCATGTGGATGTGGTCTACGGTACTAAAGCCTTTTCTGGAACCCGGCTTCTTTGGGAGGCTGGAAGTCGTCGAGCCTACGTGCGAGACGATTGGTCTTCTACTACAAAACAGCTTATAGACATGGCTGAGCAGCGAAGTGCGACTATAATTTTTCAAGAAAATCACTTTTCTTGAAAAACCGTACCAACACGCACCTGCTCCACGCCTCCGGCGTTATACCCTCGAATTAAATAGCTTCTGAAGGACTTTAAATACCGGTATTCCACCCGCTTCCAGAAGCTCTGTGGTTATTCCGTCCTCCCCCTGGTGCCTTGTTGTTTGGAGAGAGCCGTTTGGATCTCATATAGGCTGACGTCCGCGATGTCATCGATCGGGCGATCGGGCAGGTCAAACTGGCTCTTGCATCGCTAATCGTGCTGGGAATTCTCTCTGACTAACTATGTCTTAATATTTTTAGGGACGTAGACTCAGTTCGCCTGGGTTTAATAAACCTAGCAATATGTACACTATTCAACCTCTGTCATAGATATAACGTCAGTTTCCAATTTCAAAAACATCTCAAATATTTCATAAAACCAAATCAAAAGCCAATTGTAAGGAATAGGCAAGGTGACACCTACAAAATTTCTGAACCGTGATTCAATTGTTTTCAGCATTTTATCAAATTCATTCTGATACTAAAGACTTGTGTCAATCAAACTGATATGCTCCTTATCTCAACTCCTAAAGTTATTTTCTGAAACTATAATTTCCAACAATGTCATTTATTTATACGAAACTATTTTCAGACACTATTTAAAAGTGACTTGTACCTATATTATGTTAGTAGTAGCGGCCCGCTTGCGATTTTGTTTGCGTGGTCCCGGTGCTCCAGAATTCTTTCCCGGCATGCGGTATGAATTGTTGTCCATTCATGAAAATATCTACGTTTCATAGTAACTATCAACTAATCTTACCGTCCGCGAGATCTACCTACGCGACGTAGTAACTGTCAACTAATCTCGTCGATGCTAATTAGCTAATTAGCATCACGTAAAGTGCTCTTATAATACATTGAAACACTCACCGATGGCTGAGTCTGCCTCATCAGATGCAACCTAAATCCAGCACTATTTCATCCGACAGGTGCGCTTTCGTAACTTCCCCGCAAAAAAACCGATAAGTTTCATAGTAAGAAAACCCAAACTACCGCAAAAAAAATCTTTACAACAATAGACTTAACTCTACTTAGTTGATAACAACAAGTTATCAGCAAATAAGAGTTTTGTATTCAAATATTGACACAGAAGAGGATGTGTTTAGTTACGAATTCAATGATAAACGTGTTATCTTGTAGTTTGCGTACGTATTGAAATGTGGGAGGCAGCGAGTGACAGTTTGGAGTTAAATTACACTTTATTTCAGTGGTATTGGATGTTGAAGTGAGAAAGATTGTTTTGAGTGCTGTGTGGACTTATTATTGTGTGTTTAAATTGTATCTTCTAATCGAGTAAGCATACATGACTGTAAGGTGACTGACTGATGGTTCAACATGCAATAGCATTTAGCAGTTTTTCTGCCACTAAACGGGTCATTAGAATAGGATTGGTATGTCTAGAGCCTGCTGGCAATAGGTATTCCTATATAATAATACCTAGTTTGGAGCGGAAACACTGCAGTTCATCCTTTAGACGTCCACTGTTGGGCTAAGACTCCCCCAAGTTTTTTTATTTTGATTTATACTACTGCGTAAGCAAACAAGCATACGGCCCACCTGATGGAACGTAGTTACCGTAGCCTATGGACGCCTGTAACACCAGAGGCAACACACGCGCGTTGCCAACTCTTTTTAAAATGGCCTTTTTGGAGAACGCCATTCTGTAGTCACTAGAGAAAATCTCGGCGGGGAGGCCATTCCACATCTTCATCAGTCCATCAGTGATGGTCGGAGGACAAGTCCCTCCGGAGACTCAATGGTTCTATACCAAAAAAGTACCAAGTAATGCAATGTGGAGATTTGTCCCTAGTGTAATTTAGTCGGCTTTTTGAACGAGCGAAGCGAGTTCTCTGAGTCAAGTTGGAAGAATCGGCGTTTGTATGTATGTATGTTTGTCCGATGAAAACTTCCAAACCGTTAATCCGATCTTCATGAAATTTGGTATGGGGGTAGATAGTATTGGTACAATTTGTAGGTAAGGTTATCAGCTATATCGGTCAGGGGGTTGCTGAGATATTGGGGTACAAGAGGGGGTAAAAAAAAAAAAGTTAGACAGTCAGATCAAATGGGGTGTCTAATGAAAGCGCTTTGGTTGGACATTTCAAAACTGTTTTTAATAATTATTTAGCCTTAGTAGTTTTTGAGATATTAGGGAAAATAAAAAACGTAAAAACCCAAAATTCTAGGGTACTTCCAGCAATCCCACAATGCTGAAATTTGGTATGCTTGTGGCTTTTGTGTCACAACTTCAGGGAAAAGTCTGAAATTGAAGAATTTAGAAACATGTACTCCATAAAATAAAAACCAATATAACATCCATTGTTGACCTCCCATTTCTAAGAATTTGAATGACGTTGGAGTTCTATGGTTTTCATCAAAAGGACGTTATCAATTAATTCGTCAGGTACTTGATATAGGTACTAACAGGTATGTGGTATAACTACGCCCCGTTGCTTAGCCCTATTCAAAGGTTATTTCGATGATATAGGAAATTAGAGTAGTTACTGGTAGATCCTGTACTGTACTGGTAGACCACGAGGGGAAAATTTTCAAAAATAATAATAGAAAATATGGAAATTACTTAGTTAAGTAGTCAGGCTGATAAAGGTGTTATCGCGAGGTCTCAGTTCGGGGCGAACCACTAGTACTATATCCATGGAAGGAGACGTAGGGGCTATTCTTTAGAGGTCACCGGGAGCTCGCAAAAGTGCGCTCATTTGGCTAGTGTTTTTTCAAACTTCATTAAACTTTGTACACATGATCAGTACATTAATATCTAGAAAAAATCGTTTTTGTTTATTTATTATTTGGTAACCATTAGTACTTACAAAAGTACTAAAGTTATTTTTTGACAACACTGATTGCACAATTTACACCTGTTGGAAACCTGTCGCGAGATAGAGAATAGCCCAACCTTTCCTAAAAATCTTATAAAAATATTTATTCTTATCGTCGTACCTTTATTTGCTACTTCAGTTGGTTCTTACGCTTTCAGTAATTAATTTTTTCCATGTTATCGATAAGAAGATTATCAACTTGTCCTGGCTAAAAGTGCTGACTAGTCAAGAGTCTTCAAACGAGCTGAAACGACGAAAAATTATTTTCTACCAACTTCAGAGGTTGGACAATTAATGATTCTCCAACCTATGAAGTTGGTAGAAAATGTTCTTTTGTCGTTTCAGCTCCTTTGAAGCCTATGGTATTTGTACCTTAGGTACTAGGTATCAAAGATAATGTTACTTAAATGTCTTGACCTTTGAGTAAGCTATTCGTAAGGCTCTATAAGAAAATATAGTTTTTTTTTCAAGGAGATAACTTTTCCACATTTTCCTGAGTAAACGATGTTGCATCCTTTCAACAATATTGTTAGGCAAACATAGTAAATGGCGGCCGGGGTTTGGCGCTCCGGTCGGACCACGGCCCGGCCCTGTTCCGTAAGTGTTGTCGATAGTCTCCGTATGAGTCGCTTTTCGGGGGTTACCGAGCGTAATCGATAACCACCTTATTAAAGCAATCTTTAACTTAAATGACGTCGTTTTAATCTGTTTGTTCCAGGCGGGTTTATTCGTGGCCCTGAAGCTGGTGGCCCTCGCGCAGGCAGGCAAAGACATAAACATGAGCAACATACACTCCGAAGCGCCGCCGCCTAAAGTCGTTAGTATTTTACACTACTTTTTAATGAGGCCATGATGATTCAAGAAAACAATAGTAACAATTCAAGAAGAGCTGAATTGTTACTATTATATATGTATTTGTTTGTCTATTCAATATTGTTTTGACTTTGACGTCTAATCACAATCACAACTTTCCACTACCGTATCTCCACCCAATACAAAACCAAAAGTATTTATTTTGGTATACATATTTTGTTAAAACAAAAAAATAAAAAAATAAATATTTCACTTATTAGGTACATAACAGCAATTATTAGCCCTTCTAACCAAATTAAGTTAAAAAAAACTTGTGTCTTGGTAAGAAGTACTATCCCAAATGTATCTAATTAAAATGTACATGCTTATACAATGTGTGCATGACAAAACATATAAAAATAAAATACAGAAATTTAGATTAGACCATACTTATTAAAATAATTAAAAATGATGAATTAAATCAAGATTGGAATTTAATAAAATTTAGAATAAAAATAATAATTGTCCTACACTGATTCAAGCCTACTAGCAACTAAGTTTTCTATGAACTCCTACATACTAATACACAATACAGAAACAATAAAATACAATCATTACACGATCAACAAAACTACTACACTATATTATAAAGCGCTATCTATACTATTGCAGGGAGATCTCCCCAAGGTGCCGCCCATGGGAGCCCCGCCCGGCCGGCCGGCCGCGCCCTCACCAGCGCCCGTGCTGGCGCCGCTGAGCGACTGGAGCATGAAGCCGGCCGAACGAGAGAAGTACAGCCAGCTGTTTGACTCGCTGCAACCGAACAACGGACTCATCGCTGGGAACAAGGTAACAACATAATCATGGACATAGGCTTCCCATAAAATGTCACAATTAAGTCTTGAAACGCCTCTTCTATTCTATTCTTTTGAGTGGTCTTCGAGTGGTCGTCGCTCGAGAACCTTTATCCCCGGCGGTTGTCAAAAAGTCAAAGTCAAAGTCAAAAATAATTTTATTAATTGAAATCACAAGGATCATTTTGAATCGTCTTATAACCTAAAATTAAAATTCCAGTTTTTACCGGTCGGTTCTGCAAGCTATATGACCTTTTTATAATACTATGCAAGCAAACAAGCATACGGCCCACCTGATGGAAAGTAGTTACCGTAGCCTATGGACGCCTGCAACACCAGAGGCATCACACGTGCGCTGCCGACCCTGAGACATAAAGATGAAAAGTCTCATGTGCCTGTAATTGCACTGTAATCCAAAACACAAAAAAAGCAACCTGCCCATTGCCACTTCAACTTCCTAACTCCGAGAGTTATGATTAACTTATTACTCTTATATCTGCGGCTATGGTTCGGTCGTGTAACTTGTTCTTTCTTGGTCGCTATGTGATTGGTGAGTGACCGAGTTAAGGTGTTGTGGGCCTTAAGGTTTCCATGTACACCTCGGTTGAACTTTTTAGGTGAATTACGCTTCAACTTTCTCCAAACTTTTATGGTTCATTGTTTAAAAAATTTAGAGTTTGATGACCTCGTGGCGTGGTGGGCGAGTAGCTAGCTGAGAAGCAAGGGTTTGATTCCCGCTGTGGGACAAATGTTTGCATGGTCTGCAAATATTTGTTCCGGGTCTGGGTGTTGTGGTATTATGGTACTCGTAGTTCCTGATACCCACAACACAGGTGAGATCAGGATTATGTATGTAACTGTAGAGTGTTATTTTAATACCTTGTACCTTGACAAGTCTGACCCGATTATATATTTAAAAAAAAAATGTCTGACTTGAGTCGGAAGTCATAATTTTTTTAGATATTATAAGATACGACTTCTCAGGGTTCGAGGTTATCTAGACTTAAACAACGATCCAAAAAAAATTTATAGAGATTTTTTAAGCGTAATTCTACCGAGAAGTTCTACGAGGTGTACGTGGGAACCTTAAGAGCCTTGTGACAGTTTGTGAAAGTGCTAATGTGTTGAAAAGGTATCAGCTGGTAATTGATGTGAAAAATTTGTGTGATTTATTCCAGGTGAAAGGCGTGCTTATGGAATCTAAGTTACCGCTGGACACGCTCGGCAAGATCTGGGACCTCGCCGACCAGGACAAGGACGGCATGCTAGACCGACACGAGTTCTTGGTGGTCAGTAGCCCTGTTGACTGTAGCCCGACTATTGTGAACTACTATAGTCCATCTTGACGACCTCTGTGGTGAAGTGGGCGAGTAGGCGGCTGAGACGCAAGAGATGCGGGTGCGATTCCCGCTGCGGGACGAATTTTTGCATGATTTGCAAATATTTGTTCCGGGTCTGGGTGTTGTGGTACCATGGTACTCGTAGTTCCTTATACACACGACACAGGGAATCGTAGTTTGGAATCGGGACTATGTATAACATAACATAACACCCAACAGATAAATATGTACCTGTTGGGTGTTGTGTTATGTTATATTGATATTATATGAGTGGCTGGCCATCGCCTGCTTTAGAATTAAACTCTGTTAATAATCAATTTTTAAACCTTTGATAGCTAAAATAGCTTTTATAAAAAAAAAAAAAAAACTAACTCAAGGTTATCCTACCATAACAACTGAGGCCCAATTCTCTTAAGTTATTTTAAAACTACACTGAAAGTTGACCGAATCGAGACTGAATTGTAAATTGACTGAAAGTTGAATTTCTAGTCCCTCATGAATAACAATTAAGTCTACTTTCAATTCACGGTGACTATCATTAGAGTAGGATAGTTATATATATAATTGCAAAGAGTAAAGAAAGATAAAATTATCGAAAAAACTTTGAATCGTTCAAGTTTCGGTCACATTTCGATATAATCACATTACAGTGTTGTATTTTATGTTTAGAGAATACCATTTCGGACACTAACACAAGATTGAAACATGATCCGAACTCTATTTTAACTATTTTTAAGTTAGAGAATTGGCCCTCTGAATTGTTACCATAGTACCACACCCCTTTATGATCTGAATAAACTTACCTAAATTCTTACAACTTACCCTTTTGTATTTAAGTATAAGCCTGTTTGGGTGCCTAGCTTTATGGGTAAGTGTCTAAGGCCTAGTTTATAATTACGAGTTCTCGGTGGTTGTTTTGCTGTTTCCTTTGCTGAAACAGCAGATAGCTTCCGAGTACATGGCTGCTGTGACGACAGCAGCATTCTAAGGTGAGGCTGAAAAACAGCGTGGCTGAGCCCTCGTCCTTTTTAACCGACTTCCCAAAAAATGAGGAGGATCTCAATTTTTTTTTTTTTTAATTTTTGTTTCCGCATATCTCCGGCGTTTATGAACCGATTTCGAAAATTATTTTTTAATATTTTTGTCGTATGTCATTTTACATCAGAAAGAACAAAACAAAAACTATTTTAACTAAAACAGGTTTCAAAAATGCTTTATGAATAAAATACATGTAAGTGTAAATGTTTAATTGATTTCTTCCTCAGGCGATGCATCTAGTGTACAAAGCGTTAGAGAAGCACGCAGTCCCCACCACGCTGCCCCCCGAGCTGAGCAGGGCCCGACCCGCGCGTCCTCCGTCACGACCCCCATCGCGACCCCCGTCTCGACCCCCCTCGCCGCACGCTCGCCCCCCGAGGCCGACGCCACCGCCGCAGTCGAATGCGTCGCTGTTAGATGGACTACTGGATCTGTCTAGCGTGAGTTGTATTTATTTGCCTTCGTCTCGACCCTGCCCCCTAATAATAATAATAATTAATAAAGATTTATTTTCTCTCAAATCCCCCTATTCCCTAACTGAATGTCACTCGGTGACTAACATTTGACAAGTAAAATGACCATCAATAGCTCAAAATTATCATTAAGAATTGTCAAAACGTTAGTCACCGAGTGACTTTCAGTTAGGCAATAGGGGGGCTGATCTCTGTCTCGACCTCTTCTAGGCCTCTTCACGAGTGGTTCTGTACTCTGACTGACTCTGACATCATTCCAAGTTCAAAGTTTCTGACAAAAACGTGTTTTTGATGCACTTCAAGAGTTATCCTAGCCCACTGTTATAGCGCTGCTATCAGTCTTTGAAAGATGATCCTTTATCTTGACGGGAACTGCCCCTCAACTACTCTCTAACTCTGAAACTTAAATAGAGGAAACTTCTTGACCTAAATATTCCTCCTTTCAAGTTTCAAAAGATTTGGACACCGCTAAGGCTGCCAAAATGATCCCCATTGTTGCGTCCCATTGCCACTTTCTACTGTAATTGTTTGGCGGGTGCTATAACTGTTAAATTTGATTTCCGCAGCCTCCCAGCAGCACACCGGTGATGTCAACGTCCCCCCTCCCTGGCGCGTCCCCCGGCTGGGTGGTGAGCGCGTCGGAGGCGGCTCAGTACGCGGCGCAGTTCGCGGCCGCGGATCAGGATATGGACGGATACGTGTCCGGGGCGGAGATCAAACACACGTTCGTGGAGACGGGGCTGCCGCAGCACATCTTGGCTCACATATGGTGAGTGTTTGTCCTGTCTGTACCCGCAGGGCTATTCTCTATCTCGCGACAGGTTTTCAACAGGCGTAAATTGTGCAATCAGCCCCCCTATTCCCTGAGTGAAAGTCACTCGGTGACTAACGTTTGACAAGTAAAATAACTAACAAATTAAGGAGAATAGTAAAGTACGTGGTGTATAGTGTAATTTTTAACCGACTTCCCAAAAAAAGCAGGAGGTTCTCAATTCGGTTGTATTTTTTTTTTTTTTTTTTTTAATGTTTGTTGCCGCATATCTCCGGCGTTTATGAACCGATTTGGAAAATTCTTTTTTTATTTGAATAGATATACTTCCAGATTGGTCCCATTTTTTTCAGAATCCAGTTCTGATGATGGAATCCATGAGGAACTAAGGGAACTCCTCAAATATTGTAGGTATACGTATGGCGATTTTGATATTTTCAGAAACAAACCAAGCATTTGCATTTAAAAAGTATAATAATCCTTTCACCACTATGGTTCTTTCATCATTTTTTTTTTCATCCAAATATTTTGTCGAATACAATGGCGGAAGTCGGTTTTTTAAATGAAAAGTTATTGTAAAATAATACCAAGCCAAGCGATAACTTCAATTCTATAACAATCAAATTGAAATTTTGAGCAATTGATGGTAATTTTACTTGTCAAACGTTAGTCACCGAGTGAATTTCAGTTAGGGAATAGGGGGGCTGGACTGTCAAACGGTAACTTTTGTATGAGAAAAGCGACGATTGATAGCTATGATCGCACAATTTAAGCTTGTTGCAAACCTGTCGCGAGATAGGGAATACGGAGACCGGTCTGTTTACGTGTAGGTTATGTGTTCAGGCGGATTGGTGATCGCAGTTTGGTGATAAGCACTCAGCTGGATGCTGCTGCCCATCCCCTGGCGTAAGCCCTTAGTCGCCTTCTATAACATCCACAGGAGGAGTTGGAGGAGTCCTCTTCTCAGGCTGCAAAATCGAAAGAACTGAAATATTTACCATTATTATTACTATTATGGTGATTCTAAGCCCAAGCGCGCACTGGCGGCCAGGCCGCGACGGCCACCGAAATGTATGCATTGTATCATCAGCCGCTTGCGACCAAGTGCGCGCCAGGCCACCGCCACTCGCTCAAGGTCGCGCGTTATTTACCTACATCCAAAGTGTTTCCCCGGGGCACAGGGGGCGCACGCGCCTGAGCGCTCGCACAATAAGTTTCCCGCGCAAATATGACTTCGCGTGCATATTGTGCTGTAAATGGATGCAGTAGTCAAAAGACAAACAGAGACATATTATTTTATTTTTTAAACTGCCAAAAGACGATGAAATGCAAGTTATTTGATTGATGTAGGTACATTAGTTATTGTCTGTAGGTGCATATCGAAGTAATGCCTTTTATAGGTGTGATTTCATGTACATTTAGCATATATTTCAATGATCTAGGTTTGAGATACCTAAATAATTAATTGAATTTTCTACCTACTTACGTGCATAATTTGATTTGACTTCGGAATCGCTTTAAATTACTTATATAAGGACCTAAATACTTACCTAAATTGAGCGAGCTGAATTGCACTTTCTAGCGTCCTAGCAAGAGTTGCTATTTAAATAAAAAAAATCGCGAAGTGAGTCTTCTGTACTTGTACTAATATTTATTCTATGTGCGCGCACTGATGATACAATGCATACATTTCGGTGGCCGCTGCGGCCTGTCCGCCAGTGCGCGCTTGGGCTTAAATCAAGTATTAATTGGTGGCCAAGTTGCGGGAAAGAGTCTGTGCTACAAGACCTATTTAGTATGCTTTGTCTTTATGTAAATTGTCACATCAAATAACATAAATTGTGCCACTAGGTCTTTTTGTCCAGGTGTTTTTCTATAGTTTTTCTTTCCCCAGGGCATTATGCGATACAAACAGCGTGGGAAAACTATCACGTAACCAGTTTGCGCTTGCGATGTGGCTTGTGGGACACGCGCTGCGCGGGGAGACGCTTCCGACTACCCTGGCGCACAACATGATACCACCGCCTGATGCACAGGTATGAAAACTTTTACATAAACAGGGGTCCAAATCTCGTAATCATTTGACATTAACCCTTTCGGCCTTATTACAGAACATGGACTATATCTGAATTTAGTCCTGGCGTACTAGTCTAGGATTAAATATCGACATTAGGTATATGCGACTTTAAATACGTAAGCAGATGGTTTGTTTTCGGAAATCAATTCTCGCGCTACTTCGCAAATTTCCAAAGTATCAAACTGACGGATTGTGTCACATCACAATTGAGATGTCCAAATTCTTACCTCCAACAAGCAATCAACTGTTAATTTATAGACCATTGCTAAACTAGGGGGCTGCCTGGTTTTAGATAAACCAGAGATAGTCCAAGCTTATGTCATTTTTGGCATAAGCGCGAAATATCTAGCTCGAAAGCTGCCTTTGGAAAACAAACCATCTGCTTTTGTATTACGGTCGTATATACCCTTAGAGAATTTATAGTAGGGAGATGGCAAGCATACGCTTTCCCCTCTGCCGAAGTACATGAACGGTCGTTCGTGTCAGTTTATAAAAACTAGTTTAGCCACGATCGTTCGCCATTCTGCGTTCATACCTGTCGCTATACGGAGCTCCTAAAAATGGTTGGTTGTGCTGTGGTTTCGTGTAAATGGCGGTCAGAAACATCAAATTTAACAAAATATGGAGTTTCTTATCACATTTAGGTTATTGACAACACAAATAAGCCATTAATTTCACCGTAAAATACATTTTCTTACTGCAAGCTTACGACAGAAATAACGATACGTAATTTCTTGGTACGGGGACAAGTGATGTGAAAACAACGAACGAATGAATGAACGAAAGAGGCTGCTACGATTTGTATGAAATTAACAGGGTAGGGAGTTTTCAGGCCGAAAAAACGATTTCAAAGCTGTAAAAAAACCGGATTCCAAAGAAAATATCAATACCTACGTCGTTCAATACCAGCCTAAAATATAGGTTAAATGAGCTTGATTAGCTGTTTTAGGGGTTGTGAGGTTATTTTAGAGGTTTGTATTTCCGTTTTTTTTCGGTTTTAGGGTTATTTCGTCAATCACAATATGAAATTAGGAAGGTATGCAAAAGTATACGGATATTCGAATCTCGTTTCGTATGAAAAAAGCAGATCCACGAAAATACATTACTTAACAATAAATTGATCCATTTTAAAACCAATAGCTTATATTTTCATTAAAAAATACAATATAAAATGTCTTAATCCCAGCTTACAATTGTTAAATCCATGTATGTGGCACCGAATCATGGACCTTCTTATAATCAATACAAGCAGCCGAGAGGTTTCCCTTGCTCGTCTTGACCTTCTGTCTGATGGCCATGTCAATGAGGAGGAGCTCCGTAATACCACGGGACCCAACCTTACATCCATTCCGAACAGGAGCCAAAATGTTGTTTTTTTTAACACTCGAATAGTCACATACGTAGTCTTGATCCACACTAGGATTCCCTGTATCGTAGGTACCTACGTATCCAACTACGTACCTATCGTAGGAACTACGAGTACCTGGTACCATAACACCCAGACCCGGAGCAAATATTTGCAGATCATACATGCCTGATGCGTGTGATTTGGAAACCATATAATTTTATAAGAAACCAACGCATCACGGGTCTAGATATTAATGTACTGATCATACATCAGCATACATTGTTTTTAGTTTCATGGAGTTTGAAGAAATAATAGCCAAAATAGAAGTAAACTTCGTTCGCGTGCAAATGGACGCACGCGTCCTACCTGTGACCTCTTAAGTCCTAAAAATCAATTTTTAACTTACTATGTTTTTTTTGTATGTTTGTTACGCGATTACTTTTGATCAATATGAATCAATTCACCCATTCAAACATAATACACATACATCCATAGACTAGATCCATAGACAATGAATAATCTTAATTTCATTCAGTCTTTTACACCCCATCACTAGTTTTTGCGCTAGTTTGCAACTAACCAATAGTGTAATAACAGAAATTATTTATTTGTGTGCTTGTTTTACGCTTGTGTGACAACTTTTATTTCCGTGTGCGTTTATAGAGACGCCTCAACTTTCTGCATGAGTGTGCGTGAGTAAGTAAATGTGTGCTGTACGTGTTTACCTCGCCTCCCGCAAAAAGTGGCAGAAATAATTTAGTACTAGAAGTTGAGCATGCCATCTCCCTACATAAATTCTCTAAGTATATACCCTAGGTCGATATTTAAGCCTAGACTAGGTAGTCCTGGTTTAAACCCAGACTAAGGGCATTTTTTATAATAACACCCTTTGAGTTTTTTTCGCACGTTTGTGTCATAAGCGTTGGTAAAAGAAATAAAAATGGTGGTTGGAGACGTTTTTTTTATTAGTTTTTTTTTATTTATGATTTGGTAACTATATCATTTTATAAGAAACTTTCGCACCACGGATCTAGATATAGTCTACTGATCAATTTGTACACGACTACGCCCTTTTGTTAGCTACCAGTGTCCTCTTAAATTCACAATATAATCTCATCTCATTCAACATTCGATAAATCATCAACCTTTCTGTCGCTCACCAAGGCGTACATTAGAGCGAGAAAGATAACGTATGCATGCAGTGACAGGCCTGACTGTTGACTGAGATAAAATTATACTGTTAATTGAATGTTTTATAATTGCGAAAAAAATTCAAAATAATAATAATAAAAAAATAATATAATAGTCTAGTTACAGTTAAAATAATTTATATCAGCCAAATTCATCTACATGAAACTAACATACATCATCAAATAACCTTCACAAGAAACAAAGACAACCGAAGATTAATTTCTAAGTCATGTTTTGTAAAATCCTGACAGCGATCCGTAGTACCAAGCCCATTGCAATCACCATGACAGTAAGTGCAGAGTGATGGTTCCAACGCATCTTCTCTCCTTCCCATACAAATAGATTTATGGTACCAGCCAAATCATCGCGTTCCCAGCAACTGTTAAAAAAATCTTTTAGATGTTACTAAGGCCTCAGAGGAGCGATTATGGTCGTCAAAGACGAGCGCTATTATGTAAAGCTATATATTATAGCATGATATCTTGCCATACAATCTTCAGGGGGCCAACACACGGCAGAGTTATTATATTATCATCATTTTAAGATAGATTCTCATATCTAAATAGAGAATCTCATACATTCTCATAGGTCCAGATAAATAGAACGTACTTCACGGTGACTAAGTATAATGCCGAGATAAATAGACGTTACTTAGCACAAGCTTAGCACGTACTAATGTCCACGTACCTGTCCCTGTCACTGTCACACAAATGTTAAAACACGCGTATTAGAGAGAGACAGGGATGATTTCAAAGTAAGACTGACGCTGACTCTCTGACTATTAACACAGCCCAAACCGTAAAGTCAAAGTCAGAAAGAACTTTATTCATTGAAATCACAAGGATCATTTTGAATCGTCTTATAAGCTAAAATTACTCATGTTCCAACGCGACCAAGCCTCCAAGGTCCGTCTTACCACTAGGTGAGAAGCGCCTGTGTGGTGCCTCGGGGCAAAGAGTTGCTGATACATAGTAAATGAGAACTTAAAAACCTTAGGAAGGTAGTCAAAAGTAAATAAACATCAGCAAAAATATGCAAGACAGCACACGCTACTTCTTTATCTATTAGATTATTATTTATAAGTATAACAAGTATACTTATAAATAATAATCTAATAGAAACATGTAAATAGGTTAGTACAGATATTGCAAATTTCCATTTTAGCAGTCGAGGGGCAGAGCGACATTAGGCCACGCGGCTTTAAGTCCTAGAGATCTGAAATTTGGAGGTTATATATACACATTATGTGGTCTTTTGTGGTTTTTTGAATGCTACTGCCCATCACCTGGTGACGCATACAACAACTACTTATGACATACTAACAGGTCAAGTTAAATAAAAGCTTTTAAAAATGCACTTTACTTGCATTATTCTCGTTACATTAATATGTTATACCTGTAAATATTTGCGTCTTGATTCGCCACACTTTTAATAATGATGTGGCCACGTTCATTTATATATACCCTTGCTCCGCCACCCTTAAGCCATCTTGAACCCACTCGCCACCTTAGTGGCACGTCGCGTAGTGTTGTCCTGCATAAAAATAACTTGAAACACACCTCTTGGCATCAAAGATCAAAGCTTGACATTAAAGGCCAAAGATATACTTAAGTAATTTAATGTCTGACAAGAATTTTTAGATTGTAATTTGTTGACAACGCCCATTTACAGCAGCTTTAAATAATAACTTGCATTTTTAGTTTTTTGTTTTTTGTGTTTGTGTTATTGTGTTATCTTGTATACTTATCCCTATGCTTGTCTGTTTTTGGATGGGTCTGAGTAGGTTATATTTCTGTATTGGTTTAGTTTATTATTTATTGTTCCTACTGTGTAAATTTGACATAACCAAGTGTGCTGTAAAGCTCCTACTGTAAATAAATGAGTATGAAAGCACACCGAATGCGTATGCAGCACGTAACGTAGACACGCGCGCGCGTCTCTACGTATGTACACGCTTGCGTGCACGTCACGCTAGCGGTGTGCCATGTCTCATACAGTTCCATACATTAAAACGTCATGGTACGTCTACGTTTACGCGAACGCAGCCGGTGTGCTGTGGCCTGTACTCAAAGTAGCGGCCACCCGCGGCGTCACCGGCGTTATCCACCCGAGGAGTATAAATTTCAGGATAAAAAGTATGCAATGTTTTATCCAGAGGCCCAATTCTCGTAATAACAATTAGTCAATATAAAGTTCGGGCCGCGTTCCGATCTAGTGTCAATGTCAAGTAGCATAGATAATTATCAAACAAAGTCCAGTCGTCAAGTCCTCTGTCAAGTCATGTTCTAGTAAATCGATGGCATATTTAAATTCACTACCATGTGCTCTTTATAAGCTACACCGGTTAAAATGCCACCAAAATTACACGAAATAACTAAAAAAAACACTATAAATTGAAATAAAATAAAAAAGAACGACGTCTCCCTTCGAAAGAGCAGAAAAAGTCTTGTCAATGTCTTAAATGTCAGAAATGACAACCTAACTTAAAATACAACACGGTAATGTTTATCGAAATGTGACCGAAACTTGAACGATTCCGATAATTTTAGCTTAAATAGATGGAGTCTCTTTATTCTTTCCAATGATATATTATATCATATAACTATCTTACTCTAATGATAGTCACCGTGAATCGAAAGTAGACTAAATTGTTATTATGATGGAGCAGAATACCAACTTTCTGTCAACTCACAAATCAGTTTCGATTCTGTCAACTTTTAGTGTAGTTTTAAAATAATTAAGAGTCTCTGGCTTTTATCTATCTGTGTACCAAATTTCATCTAAACTGGTCCAGCCGTTTTGGTTTGAAAGCATGACAAACATCCAGCCATCATCATCATCAATTTCACTTTTATAATATTAGCAGGAGTGGGATTATGAAATTCTTACCCTGGACATCTTACCACTATTCTTTGACCTCTAGTAGCGAACACAATGTCTCTGACTTGCGGCGGTAGTTGTGGTGGTAACGGTTGCATAAGAGAATAGACTCCAGCTGAATTGTTGGCTTGCTCAACTACTGTCCCATTTAAACGTACTTCGAATATTATGTGTGTACATGGCATCTTCAAATAAAGTCATGTTTAAATTACCTAAAATTCGGTAGAGCATTTATCAAAATAAAGATTTGGATGATACCTCACACTTTGAAACCATTATTTCGTTGCTTCTATTCCACACTGATGGTAACTGTCGAACTTCGTACGGCAGGTATTGAGATTGACACGGAATACTGTCTAAACACATGAAAATAATGTTGACACATGTTTTTGGTTTAAAAAAATACAGTACTACGACGTAAGTTATGCGCCTCGGCAATCTTCGTCTTTTCGAAACAGAAATATGATTGCTAGTAAGTGAAAAAGCGACAGTCACGAACGAAGATTGTCGAGGTGCATTACTTCCCTAACCTACCTTGGAACAGTACAAAAGCATCTTCTGTTGAGCCGTTTTGATATGCATTCTTGTTCTAAAACATAGTTACAAATTAAAATTGAAATACACATCAATAACTGAGCTGCTTTTTGCTAACTCTTCTCCATCACAGAATGGATTTGAATGTTGTTTGAACTGTTGGATAGTTTGGTTCTCCGGCAAATTTGAAGGCTAAACGTGTGGACAAAGTCGCGAGCGGGTCAGCTAGTTTTGAAATAATTTACCAACCTTCACATGACAAATCCCATAACGTATTTTCTTGCCAACTGCACCACAAACGCTACATTCACTCCATAGTGACCATAGACTGAAGACCACCAAATCTTTTCTTACAAGTTTAGGGGGAGATGGATGGTGCCCTTGATAAATTACGGTATAGTTATCATCATCGATTACTTCTAAAATGACGATACCACCAAGGGTGTCATTGCTTCGACATCTGTATACTCCGGCATCTCTTTCTATCACGTGGTAAATGGTTATATTGCTATCCTTGTCCATCACAATTGTATCCCTTTCTTGCATGGGGATTGGTGTAAATGGTTTCAGGGTAGACTGCAAAAAGAATATTCGCTCCAAAAAAAATTGTAGTCTTTCCTATTTCAAACATTTACTATACAAACTCTGATCTGTCTTGAATTACAATAACAAATACCTTGGAAAACATCCAAAATAGCTTTAGATTCCCGTTATGCTTGTTACTTAGAAGACACGGAATCCTAGCTACGGCATCTTCATAAACCATGATGATCTGTGATGGGAGCTCTGAAAATACACTCTCAACCAATAAACTCTCTGGTAACTCTTTATGACCTTTGTAACCAACTGATGAGAAGTCACATTTCGTGTTTTTCAGCAGAAAAACTAAAATAATCACAGGGACTTTCATGTTTTCGGATGAAATGTCATGTGTCTGTGAGAATTTATTATAAGAACGACAGCAATTATTTTTCTTTTGTTTTGCCAAAATTACCAAATAGTTCTTGGGCCCATACTCCAAAACTATGTACGAGAATCGAGATCCAAGCATAGAATTAGTGACAGTTTTTTATTGAAATCTATGCTTGAGTCTTGATTTAATTTCGGTTTAGTTCTGCCCCCCTATTCCCTAACTGAAAGTCACTCTGTGACTAACGTTTGCCAATTAAAGTTACCAAGTGACTTTCAGTTAGGGAATAGGGGGGCAGGAATACAGGCCTCTCTAAAAAGTTAATTCTGATAAACTTACTTCGTATAACCGGTTCTTTCTTGTTTGGTCTTTCAAATATGAGGTTTTTTGCGTATATGAATTAAGAAAAACTTGCTTCTCTTAAATACTTACTGAAATAATTCAATCTTTATGAAAAGAAGACGAAAAGTAACAATTAGAAGTTAGGACAAAACATTCATGTGGTATATTGTATCTGTACAGCAACCTGAGCCGGCGCCGACCCTCGGTCCGCAGCCCACGCCCGAGATGGAGGCCATAGCACGCGAGATCGATGCGCTGGCGCGCGAACGCGTCGCCCTCGAAGCGGAGATCGCGACCAAGGACAGAGAGAGCAATGCAGGTGCTAGCGAGGCGGATGGATTGCAGGTTAATAACACCACACGTTTTATGGTCTTAAACTTTTTGGTTTTAAAGTGTTAACACCAACAATAGTGTGTTAGTAATGAAAATTATTAAGGTTTTTTTCTAACCTATTTTGGACCAGCCAAGCACTTGCTGGGCTGTGGGTTTTATTACTATTGGGGACCAACTTGCTGGTCAAGTAGGTTTTTTTACTATTTGGTAACGACCTGCTGGGCAAGTGGGTTTTTTTATTGTTGAGGATCAACCTGCTGGGCAAGTGGGTTTTAAATAATTGAAAATGTGAAAGCCTTGTCATAGACTACATACGTTCTTTCACAATCGGTAACCCTTGTTACCGATTGTGAAAGAACCGCTTATGTAGTTTTTAGATGTCTTTTTAGAAACAGCTGAATTATTTCTACAAGTACTTCGTATCACCGGTTTTCCTAGTTCTACTGTGTTAATTCAGAAACCAGCTATGGTGACCCTGAAAAGAGCTAAGTGGCGTAAGGATTGAGTGCGCCTCGCAGACTCTTTCATGCACATGCCACATGTGGTATGTGCATCTGTATGTGCCAGTTTCCTCACGATGTTTCATGCGGTGCGGGGTAATACAGGTTTTTTTTTGACATAATGTATAATGTTTTTCCACAGAGCGAACTGGACACATTGTCGGCGACTTTGAAACAGTTAGAAAACCAAAAGGGAGAAGCACAAAAGAGGTTAAACGATCTCAAAACACAGGTAAAGCACCATTTCCTCATTGTTTCTGTTAGCATTAAATATTCGCCAAATAATTTTTCATCCCATCTATTCGAAAAAGACGACTTGGTTCGCCTTTAAGTGCACCCAAAGGTGGTGTTGAAATGAAACTTCTATAAGTGCGCCGCAATTATCTTTGCCGCGCACTTTTTGAATTTGCAACATCTTAGTGATTGAACACAAATATAGTTTGAATAAATACTGGCTGGTATACGACCGCCCATAGCCGCGCCCCGCGCCGGCTGACTAAAAAAAGACAAATGGAAAACGCGCGAACTACAACCCGCGTTTTCGTAAATTTTCATGGATTGTTGGAAATTCATGGTTTTTTTTGTAACACTCGGGCGCAAAATATATTTTTGGCTCGGGCGACGTACTTTGAATCCCTCGCTACGTTCGGGATTCTACTAAAGAATCCCTCGCTACGTTCGGGATTCTACTCTAGAAACTCTCACTTCGCTCTGGATTCAAAAAAGCGCCCTCGCCGTAAAAATATTATTTTCCTCCCTTATGATACAATCTACTATTATGAAAACCTTTAGTTTCATTTTGCAAAACGGGAAATTGTTCACGTACCGATATGTTGATGGAAGCACCAGGTTTCGACCCTAATGGGGAGTTTTCAGGGAGGCAATTAAAAATAAAAAAATAGTTCTTAAAATTCCGGTAGATGGCGGTGACTCGCAATGGTTGTGTTTTCTGAAGATTTTCCAAAAGCACCACAGAGAACAAATTCTCTTTGTTTTATCTTTTTTTCCTCCAAGTTTCGCGTTGCGATTCCGAAGCTCGTTTTTCAAGTCTTCAATAGGCCGGTCTACTTGGTCCGGCTTCAAAAATAACAACAAAAAATTATAACAATAACGTAACACTAACAAATATATCAGAATTTCAACAAAAACATTGCGTAGATACTTACTTTACTTCACCAAAAAACAGCATGAGCGAGTGAAGTCAGTGACACTATAATAATAATATAAGTATTTATTTTCAATAAAGGTTAACAAAGTATGTTTATGCAGGTATGTAAACTTAAACTAAGTAAGTAATGGGTAATCTAAGGATGTTACTTTTTAAAGTTCATTGTAAGTAAGAAGTATACTTTGAAATAGAACCTTTGTAGAGTCAAAACATTGACTCCTCGCTCTAACTAAGTAAAATATATACTTGTATGTAGACGCGAGGGATCTCTGCTTCGGCTAGGTGTATGTATACATTAGGCATAATATTATGAACCACGGATAAAGTTTCATGTGAACTACCATTAAGTACATAAAAAGAGATTAGATAGGTACTTAACATTCTAGATTTAACATATTTTAAACTAAATTTAACTTATAATGATAAAAAAGTGTGATAAGAAGGTATACAGCCAACAGCATGATGTGTTAAAAGTTTGTGCGTTCGTAAAGGTGGATTAGTGTGAAAGTAATTAGTGTGGTGTAGGTGTTTGTGAGTGAGTTATTAGTGTATTGTAGGTGTATGCGTAAGTGAGTTAATAGTGTGTTATAGGTGTGCTTGAAGAAGAGGAATAAGATTAAGAGAGGATGCGTAATAAGTCTTCCGTTTGCTTATAGTCCACACTCTGTAAATAGATTTTAATTTTAGTTTTACATTGTAAATATGTTGTTTTAAATATTGGTGTTTTTTTATTTATTTTATTATATAAGTATGCGGCCAGAAAGTATGAATGCTTTTGCGCAAATGATGTTTTGCAAAGAACTGTGCGGTAAATTTTGTCTATTCTTCTTTTCTTTATAAATTGCAAATCTGCAGTTATTTTGTGCTGTCTCAGGATAGTCTGCTGTATAAACAGTTTTCGGACAGACAGAACATCACAGTCGCTGTATAGTTGCGTTGTAGAGTATCTGAAGGGCCGAGAGTTAGCTACTTTGAGTACTGCTCTCTGAGCTCTCTCAAGCGGGAGAATGTGAGTAACAGCAGCGCCACCCCAAGACGTTAGGCAGTAAAGCAACAATGATTGGCACAGCGCAAAGTAGGTAGTTTTTAGTTGGGATTTGTTTGCAACATGTCTAATATTTTAAAAAACCGCAATCAGCTTACGTATCCTTGCAGTAAGTAAAACAATGTGGGGTTCATATGGCATATGCGAATCAAGTGTGACACCTAGGTATTTTATAGTGCTACAATTTTCCAAAATTAGGCAGTCACAGTCAGTTATGGTACCCTGGAGACATTGTAATTTGTGAGCTCTTATGAAGTGTTCAACCTGGTTTGGAAGTCCTGGTTTCCGTAAGGAAAAAGCAAGACATTTTGTTTTAGTGGCATTAAGGGTAAGCATGTTTTGGTAGAGACAATTAGTTAGTAAATCAAAACCTATTTGAGCGTTACGATAGGCCTTTTCCCAATTCTCTCCTCGGAACAACAGTACTGTGTCGTCAGCAAAAGCTAGTAGCTTGCAATTATACAGATCGAGCTCACAAATTTGATTCATGTAGGCCAAGAAGAGAGTTGGGCCAAGGATAGAGCCCTGTGGGATTCCGTAAGTGACTGGCAGTTCGGAGCTTATGCTATCCCCGATTTTAACACATTGCGTTCTTTCCGTTAGGTAGCTTCTCATCAACTCCAATTGGTTTCCGCGTATTCCTAGGCATTCCAGTTTATCTAGCAGCAGTGGAATTGACACCGTATCGAATGCTTTTGCTAAATCTATAAAAATAGCTAAACATTTATTGCCTTTGTCTAGACATCCTACGACATAGTTGTTGAGTTCCGATACGGCATCTGCAGTAGATCGTCCTTTCCGAAAACCAAATTGATTTTCCGAGATGAGCTTATAGCTTTCTAGATATTTGACCAGCCTGTTATTTAATGCCCTTTCTAAGATCTTTGAGAGTACTGGTAATATCGATATTGGCCTATAGTTGGTAACATTGAGTTTATCCCCAGACTTGTATATAGGCAGTATGACCGATTTCTTGAAGGCTCTAGGGAAAACAGATGTAGAAAAACTTAAGCGGAAAATATGTGTAAGAGGTGGTATAAGGAACTCTTTGTTTTGCTTTATAATGCGAGATGATATGTTATCCCATCCTATAGAGCAATCAGTCTTTAGGGAATTTATCAAACTTAGTAATTCTATAGGTTCAATGTCTATAAGCCCAAAAGATTTTAATGACTGGTGGTGATTAACCTGGCTATTAGGAGTGATTGTGCCACTTGCAAATACCTTCTCTGCCAAGTTTTTACCAACATTTGCAAAAAAATCGTTAACCGAGTTTATAACAGTGGACGGGTCATTTCCTTGTATAAGGTCTTGCGGAAGAGGTTTTTTAAGTTTGTAACTGGTTATATTATTTATAGCTTTCCAAGTTCTTCTAGCATCAGTACCAGCTTCTTCAAGTTGCGATTTCTCATAAGTTTTTTTTAATTTTCGTAGGAGCGAGTTACAGAATTTTCTATATCGATTATATATAATTTTGAAAGTGTCGTTTTCAGGTGATTTACGTGATTTACTGTGGAGTTTATCACGATGCCTCATACATCGTATATGACCCGGTGTGATCCAAGGCTTTATTGGCGTTTTTCTGCGAGAAAGCTTTACTAGATGCGTGTTTTTTTGAATAATTGAGATTAAGATACCAACTAACATATCGGTTGCAAAATTACAATCGATAGTACTTAGCACGCAGCTAAAATCAAAGGTAGATAGCTCTCTTTTAATTGCCTCATAATCAACTTTTGAGATCATGACAGGTGCGTATACTTTTTTGTTACAATTTTGCAGTGATAATAAAATAGAATTGTGATCTGTCAGAGTGTTTTCAATGACGAGAGTCAGCGCAGATTGATTCGTTTTTAGTATGATATGATCAAGGCAGCTTGTATTCCGGGTGGGGTAAGTATGAGATGGTAAGAGACCATGGAAGGCCAAGACATCTAAGTAATCCGATGACTTCCGAGTTTCATTGTCATCTATAATGTTTATGTTGATATCTCCAATTAAAATTACATTATTGAAGTTAGCTAAAGTCGAAAGTGTAGAATCCAATGAATTAATGAAGTTATCTATGTTGCTATAAGATGGTGAGCGATAGAGCGATATTATAGCAAAGTTATTATTAATTATAGTGACTAAACAATTTGCATTCAAAAAAGGAGGTTCATAAGTATTTGTTGTCATATTGGATTTAGTGTAAACAACTACTCCATCATTCTGCAAAATGGTATCGCTCGTCGAAGTACACTCATACCCATCTAAATGGGGAAGGCTGTATGAGAGCCAGCATTCGGTTAGAACTATAACATCTGGATGAATATTTGTGCGTTTTATCAAAATTAGAAATTCATCAAAATTTTTAGATATGCTCCTAATATTTTGAGTGATTATCACAATCTGTTTATTTGATTTATATGAGTTCATGTAGGACAAACAATTTTCAGGTGTACATAAATGGGCCTCCGATACCGTCACATTATCTATGCTATCATATAGTGATTCTATATTTCTACTCATATTATATAAAATATATTATCTTTGCAGACACTGCGTAAATGCATACAGTGTATTAGGTACCCAGTGGGTAGTGAAGATGAGGCAATAGCATAGCGTCTAGTGAGGTTTCGGAGCAAGTGGTATGAATGTAACCTACGAAAGATAATTGATTGTCCATTGTATGTACAATGTGAAGTCAAAAATGGTACTTCGAGAATATGTGTGAATATTGTGTGTCTGTGTGTATGTGTGTAATGTTTATGGAATGTAGAGTGTGTATTTAGTGTGTAGTGCTGTTGGCAGTTAGATACATTTCGGTCCAAAAAAGTTAGACAAATAATTTTACTTAACCTAATGACAATACTATAAGTGTAGAGAGTGTACATACAACTGTTCAGTCATGAACTCCTTTCAAGGGTTAACAGTTGATCTTCGTCCTTGACAATTATGCTCTTAGAACCCTCTTCTTTACGCAGGTACACTTGCCCATTAGAGGTCCAGCCGAAAACATAGTTGTTCTGCTTAGCGTGTTCCCGAGCTCTAAAGAAAAGGCCCTTCGTCTTATATGTTAGGCTCTCGCCAATGTATACTGGCCTAGGCGAGCCCGCGATCGATAGATGAGAAGTGTTGAGTTTCTGTGTAGAGTTGCTCTTATTGAAGTTCCTAGCTTCTTGTATAATTCTGTTTTTGAGTGTAGAGGTAGCCAGCTCTAGAATTATTGGCCTGGGCGCATCCGGCTTACCCGGAAGTCTTCACACATTACGTATCTCGGTGGGTTGAGCATCAATTTTAAGAGTTTTCAGAACACTATCAACTATCTGCAGCAGCTCCTCCGTGGATTCTTGAGATTTAGACGGTATATTCCTCACTTCAATTTTAAATGCGCATGACTGTCTATTTAGGTCCTCAATTTTATTTTCCAAATATTTAATTTTCATAGAGTTTTGTTCAGAATCATTCGCTAATTTAGTTGTCTTTAATGAGACGCTATCGTAATGCGAAGAAAGGACATTTATCTTTTTTTCAGTTTCTTCATTGAATAATATTATCTCTCACTTCCTGTTTGATGACGCTGATATCTGTCATAAGAGTTGAGAATTTCGCATCTTGGTTTGCTTGAAAAGCGGTGAAGAGATGAGTCATATGCTCAGTAATATCTAGTTTGAAAGAGTTCAGGGTACTATCCAGTTTAAATGAGTTTATGAGCTCAGGACTGCGTAAAGCTCTTCTCTTCAACCGACGGCTGCTAGAGCTGGTATCAGTCTCCTGATCAGTCTCGGAGTGACTCTTCCCAGATTTTGCCGTTTCCATCAAGTCTAATTTCGGTGGAGTGCGTTGAGTGGCCATGGCTATAAACCACTAGTGGGATAGAGTAGTAGAACAAGCAAGCTGTCAGTGATGATGATCTATAATGCGTAGGTAATAGCTGTCTTCAAGCTAGAAGAGCAAAGCGGTTGCAAAAAATTTGACAGTTGGTGGCTGACCGACAAAATTTAGACAGCCAAATCGGACTGCGCCATCTATGAATGGATTTAGAACTATTTCCTTTCAGCTGTCAGAAAACTCCCCATTGAGGGTAAAAGATAGTAGTAAAAGTTAGTGAATGCAGGCGGCTCAAGACCTTCCGTGAGAGCATTCTATGGGGGTGGCCTATTTCCAGCAGTGGACTTCTACATGTTGATGATCATAAAGTAAATAATAACAATAAAAATAATAAACGTGGTTCCAGGTGGAAAAACTGCGAAGTCAAGTGTCGGCGCAGGAGGCGGCCGTTGCCGAGACGGAGGCGGAAGTGGCGGCGCGGCGCGCGGCGCACGTCTCGCTGCGGGAGAAGGAGCACGCGCTGCAGCGCGAGGCGGCGGACGCAGAGGCAGAGGCGGAGGCGTTGACGGCGCAGCACAGCAAGATTGTACTCAAACTGAGCCAGGTGTGTACGGACATTGTCCAGTCTCTAAGGACATTAAGAGGAGGTCACCGGTAACTGGCAAAAGGGCGCCCTTTCTTTCAAATTAATTAATTACTAAAGTAACTTTCGTGAATTATATCATTCATTTTGTAAAACGGGAAATTTTCACATACCGATATGTTGGTGGAAGCACCAACAGGTTTCGACTCTAATCGAGGGTCTTCATCAGGGTGGGTATAGGATCCGCGCTACACTCCCTCCGCGTCCCTCCTCGCACTGCGTCTCTGAGCTCGCTCCTCTCGGCTCGTCCGGCGCGAGGGTGAGGGGAGTGCTTGTGTCCGCGTCCACGTTCTTCGATGACGTCATTCCGGTCGGCAGCGACGATGGTGGAGCACCACAGCCCTCTATACCCACCCTGATGAAGACCCTCGACTAGGGTCGAAACCTGTTGGTGCTTCCACCAACTTATCGGTACGTGAAAATTTCCCGTTTTACAAAATGAGTAATTAATTACTTGTAAAATTATATCATTACCAAATCATAAATTAAAAAAAAACAAATTTTAGTGTACTGAAATTTCATGAAGTTTGAGAGAATAATAAATAGAAGCAAACTTCGTTCGCGTACAAAAGGGCGTAAGCTTCTCTTAAAACGACGAGATGCGAGGTTGCGGGTTCGATTTCCGCTGCGGGACATATGTTTGTATGATCTGCAAATATTTGTTCCGAGCTTGGATGTTATGATACCATGGTACTCGTAGTTCCTGATTCCCACGACACGGAATTCTAGTGTGGGATCATGACTACGTATGTGACTGTCGGGTGTTATGTTATTCTAAGACATAAAGATCGCATGAAGTCGGTGGATGGAGGTGAATCAAGACCGTGCGTCGTGGCATTCTAAGGGGGAGGCCTATGTCCAGCGGTGGACTACTATACAGGATAATGATGATGAATGTTTCACGATCGCGTTTTGTTTCTAGGCGAACATCAAAATCTCCCACTTGGAAGAACAGCTCCGACTGATGTCGGAATCTGTGACGGCTCTGGAGAGCGGCTCGGCGTTTGCGCACACGCAGCTTCAGCCGCAGTTCACTCAGGAGCATTTAGACAAAATAGTGCGAGGCGCTACACCTAACGATGCATTGGTGCGTATTTCACATTTTCACGACTCTAATCCCCATTTAAAGATCACCTCCCACCTCTACCAGGCTCATCCTCAGGGAGAAGCTCGTCCCACCTCTACTAGGCTCATCCCCAGGGAGAAGATCCTCCCACCTCTACTAGGCTCATCCCCACGGAGAAGATCCTCCCACCTCTACTAGGCTCATCCCCAGGGAGAAGATCCTCCCACCTCGACTGGCTCATCCCCAGGGAGAAGATCCTCCCACCTCTACTAGGCTCATAAAATAATAATAAGCAATATGTTGGCCCTACGCGTTCAGTACAACAACGCGTTTCGGATATTCTTGGGGTTGCCGAGATACTGCAGCGCATCGGGTATGTTTGCTGATGCGAGCATCGATGGCTTTCATGCCATCCTCAGAAAGAGGGCCGCCTCGATGTTAAGCCGTGTCCGTGGCAGCGCCAACAGCATCCTGCAAGTTATAACAGACAAAGTGGAGTGTCCTGTCATGTGGCACCTCGTACAGCTTCACATTCATAAGTAATTTGTAAGGTAGTAAGAATAATAAATACTAACAATTTACTTTGAGTTTATTTTTTATAATGTGTACCTACTAACAATTTTATATGGATCAAGGTCTGAAATAAACGATATTATTATTATAAACCACATCACACTAATCTCACTCATATCTCATTTCATCTCACTAATATTATAAATGCGAAAATTTGTTTGGATGGATATTTATAACTCTTTCACTCAAAAACTATTGCACGGATTTTGATGAAACTTAACAATATTGTTGCTTATACATCAGAATAGGCTATAATATATTTACCACTTGTTGACTGGACACCGGGACAATGCGGACGAAGTCGCGAGCGGGTCGCTAGTATTATAAGTGCGAAAGTTTGTGAGTATGTTTGTTACCTTTCTCGCTCAAACGGCTGAACGGATTTGAGGAAGAAAGCGTTAGTCGAGTTGGTCGTGGAAAGCAATGGCGGCAATGAGCTCACTTCTCACGTCTATATTCCTGCGACTGTGCTTACCCACGGTGAAAAGAGGCCCTTTGAGGCTCTGCTCTCTTCGGGGAAAAAAGCGTGGGCATATGTATGCATGTATGTAATAAATAATAATATTTTTCAGGAGGACGAATCATTCGCGCAAAGCAACGGCTTCTCGAACGGCCAGAGTGGTTTCGACAACGACCCCTTCAAAGACTACTCAGGAAAATCGCACCAATCTCACGATCCCTTTGCACCAGCTTCGGCCAAATCTCAACCCGCACAGGTATGAAATAAAGTCGATATTCGTATAGGCTTACCCCCTTATTCATAATCATTTTTTAAACCTATTTTTGTTCAAATATGTTTTGTCTTGTTTTTATGTGACATTTTGCATCAGAGAGAACAAAACATAACTTTTCATTTAAAAAACCGACTTCCGCCATTGTATTCGACTAAATAATTTTGGATGAAAAAAAAATGATGAAAGAACCATAGTGGTGAAAGGATTATTATACTTTTTGAATGCAAATGCTTGGTTTGTTGCTGAAAATAGTAAAATCGCCATATGTATGCCGACAATATTTGAGGAGTTCCCTCAATTCCTCATGGATCCCATTATTATATTGAAGCTATCTGCTGTTTCAGCAAAGGAAACAGCAAAACAACCACCGAGAACTCGTAATTATAAACTAGGCCTTAGGCACTTACCCATAAAGCTAGGCACCCAAACAGGCTTATATATAAATACAAAAGGGTAAGTTGTAAGAATTTAGGTAAGTTTATTCAGATCATAAAGGGGTGTGGTACTATGGTAACAATTCAGAGGCCCAATTCTCTAACTTAAAAATAATTAAAATAGAGTTCGGATCATGTTTCAATCTTGTGTTAGTGTCAGAAATGGTATTCTCTAAACATAAAATACAACACTGTAATGTGATTATATCGAAATGTGACCGAAACTTGAACGATTCAAAGTTTTTTCGATAATTTTAGCATTGTAGATGGAATCTTTCTTTACTCTTTGCAATTATATATATAACTATCCTACTCTAATGGTAGTCACCGTGAATTGAAAGTAGACTTAATTGTTATTCATGAGGGACTACAAATTCAACTTTCAGTCAATTTACAATTCAGTCTCGATTCGGTCAACTTTCAGTGTAGTTTTAAAATAACTTAAGAGAATTGGGCCTCAGTTGTTATGGTAGGATAACCTTGAGTCAAATTTTTTTTTTTTTTTATAAAAGCTATTTTAGCTGTCACATGAGGAGTTCCCTCAATTCCTCATGGATCCCATTATCAGAACTAGATTCTGAAAAAAATGGGACCAATCTGGAAGTATATCTATTCAAATAAAAAAAGATTTTTTCAAATCGGTTCATAAACTACGGAGATATGGGGTAACAAACATACAAAAAAAAAAACAACCGAATTGAGAACCTCCTCCTTTTTTGTGAAGTCGGTTAAAAAGCTATTTTAACTAAAATAGGTTTAAAAAATGATAATGAATAAGGCCCCTGAGCTTGGTATGATAATCTTGAATCGTAGGCTTTTCAACTGTAATTATTAAATTAAGAGCTTGAAAAGTTGTGCCGCGCTTTCTTAGTAGTACTAGTTTGAACGAACGAAAATTTGTTTCTAATTTGGCTATGAAACTCCATGAAGCTTTGTACACATAATCAGTACACGAATGTATAGACCCGTGATGAGTCAGGATTTAAAAATTTCACTTGGTTCGCGTACAAAAGGACGTAAGCACCCTACCTGTAACCTTCTCTTAAGCTCTTTTGTATTATGATCATCAGCTAGTAGACGTCTCTACTAGACCTAGGCCTCCCTTCATAGAATTCCACGGTGAACAGTCTCGAACCGCCTCCATCCACTGACTTCCTGCGACCGTTACAATGTCATGACCGTCTGCACTGTTTCGTCTGATTCCTGGTCGTCATCCGAGAACCATTCTCTAGCAGTTCTCGGTTCTGCGAGCTATGTGGCGTGTCCATTGCCATTTCAACTTGTTCATTTTTTCTTTATTGATCGGTTGCCATACATGCTGGTTTCCTTTTGTTTCTTGAAACCGTTTGAGAGCTAGTATACTTGGTACGACTGGGATTTGAACCCGCGATCTTAGGATTGGAAGTCGGGGTCTTTACCACCAGACCATCAGTGCTCTTGTCAGTACATACTCATTAAGTTCAGTGCAAAGTGCATTCTCATAGTAATTGTGTGTAGTAGTGTAGTCGCTATGTAGAGCTCGTGACTTGCAGGGCGGGTTCGGCGTGGACCCGTTCGCGTCGAGCGCGGATCCGTTCGCGAACCACGACACACACGCGAAGGACCATGTGAGTATCATTCTAATACGTTACCAACACTACCTAACCAATTATTTTTGACAGATATTATTATCTGTGTTATAATGTTTAAATAAGTATATTATGCTTCGCATTTACGTTTCTAAGCAAAATATAATCACGAATGGCAAAATCTTGAATGAAAAATCTCGAATGAACATGAGAATGTATGTGAATTTTGTGTGTTTTATATATCTACTACTAGTGTCCGCTCGCGCCTTCGCTCGTGTTATACCGGGATGGAATGGTAGCCCATAACTCAATGTAGGTTACGAGGTGATTGAGTAACAAACGAACATCTAGAATTATAAACAATCAAGATGTTTCGATATTTATTTGTTATGCAATCACGCCTCTTTCTCCCAAAGGGGTAGGCAGAGCATCAATGAGTCTTTACACTGTGGGTCGCACAATCTTGGGAATATAGACGTGACCAGTGGTGACTGGTGACATGCAGCAGAACAAATCTTATACCATCAAAAATTGCCAAACAAGTCTGAGAAAATTTAACTTTACCATATGCCTAATGATGTTGTATGGTGATCTAATGGTGTCGCATGGTGGTTTTTTAGGGTGCGTGGGAAAATGATCCATTCGCAGTGCTGCACGCGCCGACTCGTGCGAGCGTGGCGGCGGCGGCAGCCTCGGCCGGCCCCCCCGACGCCACCAAGACCCATAAGACGCCCCCGCCGCGCCCCGCACCCCCGCGACCAAACCCACCGCACAAGGTATGTTGGGAATTTTTGACTATTCAGTTTTCTAGGCACAGTTGTAACAGCATATGTCCCAGTATATAGACAAACGGCAGTTATAGCTACAATAGTTTTAAGCTGTGGCACGATTATTGCTCTCTAACATTTAATCAGTATGTAATTTGATCCAACTAACGTCTCAGAGAGATTGATATTCATTTATAGAAATGATAAAAAATAGCTGCCAAAATAGCAGCTAAATAACAAAAAGTCCTTAATTAGTCAGGATTTTGAGTAGTCCTACCATTATCAGTGTGCTGAGTGTGGGTTTCGTACGTTAGTGAAATTGTGCGATGCGGGAGTAAAAATAAACACTTTTTGCAATATATTTCTATATAAATTTACAGCGTTAAAATACGTTGTCGTTTACCGTACCAGCAGTGGTGGGTTTATACTAGGGGCAGTCGGGGCTAGTGCCCAGGGCGGCAAATTTTCTAGGGCGGCAAAATTTGGAAAGTGAGAAAAAAAATTCTATACAATATATAATTAACTAATTCTTTTAAATAAACATTCTATCTTTCAAGAAATATAAATCAAGTATTATGTATCACATTAAAATTATTTAATATAAATAAAACATAATGTATAATAAATGCTATATAATACATAATAAATTTCCTGCAATCAATTAGTTATTCTAATTCTTAAAAAATAAGATATCAAAAAATATTAAAATAAAATTTAAGTCATAGGGCGGCATTTTCGTGCCCCAGGGCGGCACAAATTTAAGTCCGGCCCTGCGTACCAGTCATTCATTCGTATGTTCTATTTCATTCATTCCTTTCCATTCATCACTCTTGCACGTTCGGATACTTTTAAACATCTCGCTTTCAAAACCAGATACATCCTTACATACACCTACAGACTGATACAATTGAGGGCGTGTCAATAGAAGTGTACTGCTAGGGGGGAGCTTGAGCCCTCTGCATAAAAACGAAGTTTGTTCCTATCTTGGATATCATCTATATTTATTATATTTGTATGGAAATCGCGCTAATGAAAACCCTCTATCGTACATCCAGGAAACGTCTAAAATTTAAGAATTTAGACTTTTAACCCTCTAAAGTTCAATTCTTTATTGCATCATAATTATGTAGATAAGAGTAATGTCATGAGTAATATACTTATTCTACTTAGGTGGTAGGTGTCATAATTATGTACCCAGTATGGGTGTCGCAATTTTAACTTAAAAATAGTAGGTACGTAAATAAAAAAAATAAAAAATGTCAAACAAGTAAGACAAGTAAAAAAAACAATTAAAAATTAAACAAATGTCTTGTCATTAAAAAACTCGTCAAGGCTATAATCAACTTTTTTTATCAATACATTTTTAATAATTCTTATAAATAATAAGTCCGTTTCATTCTTTAAGCCGTCAGGTATTTTGTTATAAATTTTAGTGGCCATTGTCTTTGGCCCGGAACTATGCATCGCTAGTTTAGAGGTAGGTAGTTCTAGCCGGTGTCGTTCGTCAGTTGGATGGTGAAATTTGTAGGGGAAAGTGTCTAAAACTCGAAGAGCACCCCCTTTTCGGGGTTTTGAAAATATTGGGATGATTTTGAAATAGTTTACTGGGCCACACTGGGTAATAATCGAATTTACTAAGACTTCTGGGCACACGCCTCGCTCGCACTTCCCCGAATCTTATATTGCGAGATTTTCTAGCAACATGGAGTAAATTAAGGGGTAACTCAGACTCAGCATACTAGTGGCAGTCTAATCAAAGTACTTTACCAAAAACACTTAATGTAATCCTTTGTTTTTACCCTTTTGAGGACCTCTGTTGCGCTGCTGAGATGTGAAAGGTTGCGGGTTCGATTCCCGCTGCGGGACAAATGTTTGTATGATCTGCAAATATTTGTTCCTGGTGTAAGTGTTATGGTACCATGGTACTCATAGCTCCTGATACCCATCACACAGGGTATCCTAGTGTGGGATCATGACTACATATGTGATTGTTAATTTTATTTTATGTTTTAGTTGTAAGCTAATAGTTTTATTTCAGGTTTGTTTTTATGATTTACCCCGATCCCTATTATCATCGGCTTGCGGTCGCCGGACAGTAGACAGTAAACAGCTATATTAATATTTTTATGTTTTTTAATGCTGCAGAGAAAGTAAAATGTACGTAAAAATACTTGCAAAGATTAGAAACTGCAATTATTTATATGCAGAATGATAGTGTGCTTACAGTTTACACCACAATGCTAACTATCTTAATCTTAATTATAACTTAAATATACTCTTAATGAGTAAGATTGTTATGCAGTTTATCTTTGAGGATGGCATTTTAATTTGGTTAGATTACAAAATTAAAAACCTTGCTGCAATGGTTGTCTTAATAATAAATACTAACGTTAGTCTCGAAGAGAACATTGGCATTTATTGAAAACACCACGAATTTGAATGTACGAAACGTTTTTTTTAAAATATCTTTATTTTACTATTAGGTTGAATGGTAGCTCCTTACCAGCATACAAACATTGTACATAATCTATATAACGTTTATCAATGAGAACATACATCTTAGACTATAATTACTGTTTATCTGTGAGTGCATGTATACATCTTAATAAACTGTATTACTGTTTATCTATGAGTACGTACATCTTAGATAAACTATATTACTGTTTACCTATGAGTAAATAATAATAAATAATAATAATAAATTCTGCACATTTCACACAACATTATCTAGCCCCAAGCTAAGCAGAGCTTGTGTTACATCTTAGATAAACTATATTACTGTTTATCTATGAGTAATTACATCTTAGATAAACTATATTACTGTTTATGTATGAGTAAATTCATCTTAGATAAACTATATTACTGTTTATCTATGAGTACATACATCTTAGATAAACTGTATAACTGTTTATCTATGAGTACGTACATCTTAGATACACCATAGGGGATGGGCAGCAGCATCTACCTGAGTACTCAACACCATTACTGCGATTACCAATCCGCCTGCCAAGCTTGGTGAAAAAGGGAGGCTTCCTCTAGCAGTGAATGTCTAAAGGATGATGATGAATGACATCTTGGATAAACTTTATTAATTAATGTTTATTTATGCGTGCATACACAATGTGATAAAAAATGCACAAACTGTGTGTCTTTGTAAAAGATCAACAGTTAGAACCTTTAAAATCAATTCAAATCTAATGCAAAAAAGACGCTATTTATAAAGCAACATTAAAAATAAAATTTTACTTTCTCTGCGATGTAGAATGCCATTCTCGTGTGACGTCAGTTAGTTGCAGTGTCGCGTCGTTGTCTCGCCGCGCCCGCTTGTGTACGTGCTGCATTGCTGGTTGTTTCGTTCATGTTACATTGTGCTTGAACCAATTCTGAACTAACTTGTGTGATAAGCTGATAAGACCACAAATCTCGTAAAAGCTACAGATCATAACACATTAAAGGGCTATGCAATGACCGTTTTTGACACAACATAAATTCGTTAAGAGGAGATTACGCCCTTTGTACCCGAGCGAAATTTGAATAGAATAAGAATAGAATAGAATATAATTTATTTGTATAAAAGAGTTACACAGAGACACATAAAAAAATTAGACTAAGAGGAAACAGGCCCTAAGGTACAAAGTGTAACTCCAGTAACAAAATGGCTCTGCCTCACCAAGAGATAATTGACTAGCGAGCTAGCAACCAACGCTGGTCTTCCGTCAGAGCCATTTGTTGGCGCTACGGACCAACTACTCATAAAAAGTAAACATACAAAAAAAAATACACTAACAAAGAAAACTATTCATGAGACTAATAATAACTAATAATAAAAGAAGAAAGTTATGCTTAAGATAAAATAGATAACATGACGACCTCCACACTTTTGACACAATTCAAAACAAGCAAATTCAAAATATAAGAATTTGCTTCTATTTTGGCTATTATTGTATCAAATTTCATGAAATTTTGGACACAAATGATCAGTACATCGATATCTAGAACCGCGGAGAGTCGTCAGTTTTAAAAAAAATAGTTATTTTAACTATATTTTTCGGATTTGGTAACCATTATAATTTAATAAGAAACTAACGCACCACGGGTCTAGATATTAGTGTACTGATCATGTGTAAAAAATTTCATGGAGTACGTATATTTTAGGAGTTGTGGCCCGACCCTACAATTCATAAGGGCTGTTTAATTTAATTATTTTTGACAGATCGATACGACCAGTGGTTACTTGGCGTAACCGCCCGTTTTAACTTAGGTCTTTCCTATAAATAATTTAAAAAGTAAAAAAGACCACGGTTTTTATGAATCAGCAATTTGTTCAGGATTGGTTGTTTTAATTTATTTATTGCTTTGAGATCGGTGTGGGTAGATTCATACGGTATTTATGACATGAAGCCAAAACAACATTACAAAAAAACAACCGAATTGAGAACCTCCTTCTCTTTTTGAAGTCTGGGGGCTTAGTACAGGGCCTGCAGTCTCGACATTGATAGCGATTGCGTAGCGACCGAAATCAGTCGCTAAGTCTTACCGATGACATTTTAACGATTTTTGCTAGTCTCTACCATCGGAACTATCGATTTTTATCGGAATCGTACCGAAAACTTCCGTCAACTTTACGATTTCTGTCAAAATGATTGCGAGCAATTATGATAGCCCGCTAAGTGTGGTAGCGATCGCTAGATTAAAATGATATTGTAAAAATGGCTGTGGTTTGTTAGTGCAGTGTACGCAGTAATGGTGGAAGCATATTTAGCGTTAGATTTGTTCATCCTCGAACATCGCTACGTACGAAATGGTAAGGCGACGGCAAATCGCGAGAAACCGTCGCAATAGCCAAAATCCGCTTCTTTTGGAGAAGATGAGTTTCTTAGACCACAGAATCACAAAAGAGATGTTAACCCAGCTCGTAGATGAACTACGGCCATCTTTCAAAGACGAGGGCTTATGGGCTTTCCATCGAATTTTAAGTGTGCCTTGTTTATTTTATTAAATTACCTACCGCTGATGATGTAAGCAGAAGCTTACCTATCAGTAGGGAATCATTGTGGCATATTTGCGAGTTGTTTTAACTTCACCGTTTTCTTCTTGTAGATACTAACGGTACTCCGATTTTACGCCTCTGGATGCTATCAGCTACCTGTCAGGTTGGTCTTCTGTGGGGTAGTATGAGTCAAAAATCCGTGTGTCATGTAATTTGTCAAGTAACCCTGTTAAGGAAGTACTTAAGTACATCAAATTTCCAATGACTCAAATAGAGCGGCAAACTGCTAAACAGAAATTTAGAAATGTACCTCAACCATTCCCAGACGCGATCAGAGCCATAGACTGCACCCATGTAAAGATTTTGGCACCAAGGTTGCATGAAGAAGCGTATGTGAGTGGACACCATGAGGGTTATTCATTTAATGTTTCTCATAAGTCCATTTAAAATAATAAAGATAAAATGAATTCTCATAACTTCAAAATATTTTGTACGTACATCGAATGATAAGAAAATTACTTACATAACGTAGAAGAAAGTTTCCATTCAAATATTGTCAAATACTGAACTATGAATACGGTTTTTCGTTAACTTTGCGACGTCTCAATTTACGATCTTGCACGGTTTCTTGGTAGTAGAGACTAGCGTTTTGCGAAAACGTCGGTACAGCAAGCGAATAGTTTCGCTAATAATGATCGATCGGTAGTTTACGATCGGATCGCTATCAATGTCGAGACTGCAGGCCCAGGTTTTGATAGTTTACGAAACTATATGAAGTTTCGTTTCCTTCCATACATTTACTTGCAGCGCCCCTAGCGAAAACGAGAAGAAAACTGAAAAAAAAAGAATGGAAACGAAACTTTATATAGTTTCGTAAACTATCAAAACCTATACTAAGCCCCCTGTTATAAATTACGGCTTTTTATGAAAACCTGTCACGAAATGTTACGAAAAGTATGCGTGATGTCAACATAGCTTATTGGGTTGGCCACTGCACCAAAGTGTTTTTATAGAATGCGGGTATTCGTGCTTCATTGAGGCTTTGTCAAGGTTACTTGACACCTATGCGCGCATTCGTGCTCCACACCCGAGGGGCTTTGGGAAATCGTATTGAATATTATTGGGTTTTCTTTATCAGGGGTATTTGAAGGGATCTACGATTTTTATACTGCATTTCTCTGTAGAATTTTTGTTAACTTAGTAACAACTTTGTTTAGGTATCTTATTTGGGTACTATTTTTATGTATGTAGTGCATGCTATGTATTAGTGGCCGTTTTACTGTACAATAATGTAAATATATAATAAAGTATACACGCATATTCGCTTCCACTCCTTTTTATATTTATTTCATTTAACTTTATTTATTTTCATTTCTATCCAATATGTAATTAACAAAAATAATTACACTGATTCATCAATAATTACATTTATACTCTGGACACATAGAATGAACAAAAAACTGAATGACATATTTTAACTTATGGCAAGTGCGTAAAATTCTTGTTTCTTGGCAATCCGCCATTTTATAATAAGCTATTATTATAATAATAAAGTTATTAGTTAATCTTATTAAATAGTTTGTGTTGGTTGTATGTGTCCTGTACTCATGGTAACTGATTCCACTAACATGCTAACCACGGCTCGTGTGCTTGTCCCGACATTGCAGCGCTAAGCGGACGCGGCGGAGGGGCTGACACGTGCGTATCCATCTCTCTCCCACCCCCCACTCTAGCGTACACGCATCTCACTCACACTTCTGTTACGTCCAGACCCAACGCACGGCCATGGAGTTTACGGACGATCCCTTCAAGGACTATCGATACGAAGACCCCTTCAACATTGAAGACCCCTTCTCTGACGTCACGGACTCCAAAAAGGCTCCAGAACCGTTCGGACGACCAACTTCAGTCCCTGGATTTGAATCTGATGACTATTTCGGGGCGTCTTCGACCGTCAACGGCAGCTTTACGCTACCGGAGAAGCGAAGCGGCCGCGTTTCCGCTCCTCCGGTCGCGTACGACCCTTTCGCGAACCGATCCGACAAACCCGAACCCAACCAATCCACCAATAACATCTCCACTAATAACAACGATTCGTGGTCAGCGTGGCCGAATGATAACTGGGCTTCAGACGACGCCTGGTCTAAACCCGCCCAAACGACAGACGTGTGGTCTTCCTCCAGCAAAAATACCACAGCAAACACCAGCAACGACGATTGGAAAACCGACAACTGGGCAAACAAGACAGAAAACTGGGCGCCTGATTGGAATTCCGATACTAACAAAAACTTGAATGAAACCTGGCCCAGTAATACTCTTCCTAATAAGAAAGAAAAGTCTCCTAAACCAGTGAAGTATGCGAAGTCTCTTGTTCATACGATAGGCGGGATTGGAAGGACGAAACAGAAGAATAAGAAGGAAAAAGCTGCTCAGTTAGAAGCTCGTAGTTCCGAAATTATGCCCACTGAGGAACAGCAATGGGCCTGGGCGGCAGAAGAGTCCAAACGATTACAAAAAGAGGCAGAAATTAGAAGAAGACAGGAAGACGCAGAATTGCAACTTGCCCTAGCCATATCCCGCCAAGAGAAATGAAGCTTACACTCCCAGTGATTGAGTCGGTTTTGCCTTTCGTCGCGACGAACTTTGCATTTTTAATTTCGAACGTTACGTTATAAGAAACAGAAAGGAAATTGTGTGTATTTATAAAAGTCTTGCATTCCATAATGACACAGTGCAATCAGGACAGTACACTGTCCAACATAATCTGATAAGTATATTTTACGCTGTGATAATTGATATTCTATTATAAGCACTCAAATTGAAGCCACGCTAACCACGGCATTATAACAACTAGTCAAAATGAAAATTGGGATTGTTGAGCTGTCAAAATGTTACAAGCGTGTAACATTTTGATTAATCGGTATGTCGGATCGGTGAGCTATATAGTTGGTGTCGTCTGGACTTTACATACGTGTAATATTCTGGCCAATCGGTAGTACTGATACACCTTCGACCTTGTTAAGTCAACGAACAGAGCGCAAGCTTTATACCATTTCTCGAGTACACTACATACATGGGTATTAGTGAAAGTTGCCTCTCTGTTATTTAATCGTGTACTTCAGCGTTGTGTTGATGTTAGACCATAATTCCTTGTAATCTATATTGTACGCCAACTCTCGTGGCGTGTTCAGGTAAATAATATTGTAATTTGATTTTGAATTCATAATGAACATTATTACATTATTAATGTTTATGAGATGCTGTGGTGTGTCCGGCCTACGAATAGACCCCTCTGTCTCAGGGATTACACCAGAGGATGGGCAGCAGCATCCGCCTGAAAACTCAACACAAATACTGCGATCATCAATCCGCCTGCCAAGCGTGGTGATTATGGCAAATCCCCCCATTGTATTTTATGGGGGAGGCCTCGTCCAACAGTGGACGTCTAAAGGCTGCTGATGTATGTGTTAATGTTTTATTTATTGTGATTATTAAGTTTTTTTTAAATGGACTACGTTTCAACAGTAGGAAACATAACAATGGTTATTTTAGTTTTTAAATATTATTAAGGAATATGGTGCATAACTACGCCGTTCCATACTAAGTGCGAGCGAGGGTGCGACATCGTCAATTGCTTTGTTTTATGGCCGTGTCTGCCACGAGCGTTGGCGTTTGAATAAGTAAAATCCCTAAAAATCTCTTGATTTCGAATACAAACGATTGTAGTTTTTTGTATTAATCTTTGGTCACTATTGAAACGACCGATTGGCCAGATTAAACGATTAAATTATAATGTTATTGTAAAAGTGTAATATATTGTTATCTGCAAGTTGAGGCCTAAATAGCTTCTTCACTACTGTATAGTCTATTAGAATTAAAATGCACTGGCTATGTTTCGAAAAGTACCAAAAAATATTTAGCTACCGTTGCTACTGTCTCTGAGTATGTTACTACATTGGAAAAGCTGTACGTTGGTTGAATGAAAGATGCCTGCTTTTAAAAGATAAAATTAAAAAAATCTTAAATTATTTTATTGGTCCTTCTTTACACATTCAGTTTTAGTTAAGATAAATCATCTGGAATGAGTTATAACGGTATCTGGCATCAGTTATATCGATATCTGGCGTCAATTATATTGATATTTGGCGTCAATTATATTGATATCTGGCATCAGTTATATCGACATCTGACATCAGTTATATCGACATCTGGCATCAGTTATATCGATATCTGGCATCCGTCAGTTTTATCAGTCACTGTTCATATTACTCGATCAGTTCATTCGACTACCTGTCTGTCGATCATGACGCCTACTTAATTAGATGTCATAAAACTGATGCCTGCTTGAATGTGTAGTGAAGATAAGTGGTTTTATTGTTTCGATTGTAAATAAAAGAAAGCTTTAATATCATTTTAATTTGTAACTATTGCATGCCCTGAATATTGTTGAAATTAATAATTATTATTATCTGTACCGAGATTTACCTGTTAGTAGATATTATTATGCCGGTGTATTGTTTTATTATGTAATCGTTATGTTTGTATAAATATGTTACTTGATCAATATCCTTCGCTTCATATTTATAATTAGTATAAAATGATAAATGCTTTTATTGTAAAAATTCCATTGAGTGAATGTCAAAGTACAATATTGGAAGTATGTGGTTCAACTTAACAAGCATGTTAGATAGTGAGAGCTGATTTTGTTGTAAGCTCTTTATAAAAATTTGGGGTAGAAACCTTTCTGACAGTGACTTTACCTTAGTATTTATTATCATGTTTATAACGAATGTTTGTCGGTAGGTATTTTAAACTGTATAGGGGGTGTTAAAATACCTCAAATATTGTAACCCATACATAATACACCATAATAACAAAACTTATGCCATTCTCAGTTTACGTGACTCTTTAACGCATGTCATTTTGATAGGTTCTTTGAACTCTCAAATTTGACATTCGTTAAGTGTATCATATGCGTTAGGTGGCCCATTTTATGTGATTGGTGACGTACTATATGATTATTTTTAAATACTTATGATCACTTTTTGGTGTGCGATTGTTCAATCAAGATGGTGTGTTATTATTTCAAAAACATGTTTTGATGTCGCAACATACTCAAAAACACCCAAAGAATAAAAATACAAATGTAACCACCGAATGCTCAACAATAAATGGTGTTTGAAATGTTTTTTTTTTCTTTTTTATTTATTTATCTGATAGGAATTCAGCGCAATTCGTCTTCTGTAGTGCCTTTCTGCTATACATATTTTAAATTTTCTTTTCTAGAGCTGTTATTTATAGTACAATTTCGAAGTATGTGTGGATGTATATCAATAATCGTTGTAAGCGTTAAAACTACTATAATAGTAGATTTTCTATTTAGCTTGCAGTACTGGTAACTTAGTGTGGCGACCACTCGCTTAGTGCGCCCGGACATTAAGGCCGCCTCCGATACAATAACTATCTCTAGTTGCGCTTGCTGAGACATTTTAAAATAAAGTATTTTGGCAATGGCAGCACTACGGCATTGTAATTAAATGTCTCTGCAAGCAATTGTTAGTCGATAGGTAAATTAATGTAAACTATTGTGTAACTAAATAAATACCCTTATCGGATATTATCCTAAAATTGTTGACTCTTTCTTAGGCGCTGTTGTTTATGGCTTGACGGTGCGCGTGGACTATCAAAATATAAGTTTATTTCACATATTCGATAACAATTTATACATTACACATTTGACATATAAACAATCGGTCCCTGAATATTGTTTAAAGAAGAAACTAAATTGTCAAAAATTATCTTACTGTTTCGTTCAATGACGAAGTATTCTTAGTTATTCTTTGTCTGCCGGTAAACGTCCATTGCTGGACGTGGCCTCTCCGTAGAATAAGTTTTGCCACAATCACCACGCTTGGCAGACAGATTGGTGATCGCATTATTGGTGTAAAGTACTCAGATGAATGCTGCTGCCCGTCCCATAGTTGCCTTTTACGACATCCACGGGAGGAGTTGAAGGAGCCCTATTCATAGGCCAAGAGCACCACGGCATCCGAGACCACCAGGACCATTCTTAGATAGGTACTTAGTAAATTTTTTGTCTTCAATTCGTACAATATAGCCTACAGCAGAAAGTAGTAAAAAACTAACAACCTACTACTATGCTATACTATACTATATGACTATGCTGGGAAATATAATAGTGAACGAAATAGTAACTGTATGAATTATCCATCGACCATATTTAAATTGATATACTTATGCATAATCTTTTGAGCAAATTAATTGGTAAATTTTTGCAATCTATAAAAATTATACCTACTACCATTGAACCGCGCGATTTGTCCGACCTACCTATTATCGAGTACAGTATAGTGAATATAACTTCACTGCTAGATCAATATAACTCTCAACGTGTTTAAGTGTATTCAAGCTATTGATAAACCCTGAGATTAATATAAGCACAAGCTGGTATTGACGGTGCGCGGGACTGTAACGAAATTCATATTCAATATGCCGTCAGTTTTGCAATCTGCCATCAGTTGTATGGATAGTAGACATCAGTTTTTTTAATTCTTGCATCAGTTGTATTGCAATCAGGCATCAGTTTAATGCACCTGACTGGTTTTTAATAAATTTATACATAGTAACTTATGAGCAACGACAGTGTATCTATATTATAATATGTATAATATAAGTAGGTATATCCACGCGTAATTCCAGTCAATGCATAACATTACACATTGAATCTAAACTGAACTTTGTCATAATTATCACTAGAAACGGGATATTTACCATGATTTTTGAGCTTTATTAACTCCCGATATTTCGACACAATTGCATGCGCCATAATCACAGGTAAACTAAGTATTTCTAGTGATAATTATGTTCATCACCATAATAGTTTAAAAAGTTAAACGTTGTCATAATTGGGTCATATTTTACAATAGTAAAATATGTCTATGTATCTTTAGTTACAAAAATATAGTAATACTTATGTTTATCAGGATATAATGTGCTATATTTTTATAAAGTAGACAACATAAACTCGATTTCATAGCAGTAACATTTCTTGATCTCAGTAATTTTGAAGAAACATGATGGGAAAAGTATTGCGAGTCTGTTTATGACTTTATTGATAGAATTTGTAAAGGAATGGTTTAGGGATCTCAAGATTGTTATTCGAATAGTACGAATTAGCTTAGAATAGAGAACTTTATCGAAATTGGCGTCATAGATCCTTACTATAAACAAATATATCGTGAACTCGCGAACTGACTGCGAGTCAGTTCAGTTAAAAAGATCCCTGTAACTGTTAAGAAATGTAAGCTTAAATCCCAAAACAACCTTACCTACCCCATTGTCGTTGTAACTAATATAACTATTAATTATATTAAAGTTTTGCATTATATAAGATACGTTTCTTCTTTGCAGCTTTTTGTAAACAACGAAAATTTGTAAACTTTCTACAATAGTTTTTATTTATTCTGTTTCTATGAAACAGTTTCTGCTTTGGTTTTGTTATTTTAGTGCTGTAATTAAAAAGCGAGATCGGTGTTTAGGTGTTAATTTTTAAAGTACAATATTATATCATATCATTTCGTCATGAAATGAACGATACAATAAAAAATAATATTTATCATAAATGTATGAGAATTGAGAATTTTAAAAGCCAAATCAATTCTTCCCTTCCAGTACGTATTAGATACAGCATGGGAATAAGAATTATCTTAAAACTAAACCGTATTTAAACCTCTTCAAGACCGCAAAATTGTGACAATAGTTTTTCAATTGTTTGAGGGCAAATTCGGCTATGGTCCCTAACTTGCGAAATTAATCGTTAATAAAACAAATCTAACTCAAACCAGAACGATCTCAAGATCGGTATTCAATTTCGACTTATTAATACGGGCCTAAAAACCAAGATAAGACATCCAAAACAACTTTGGAAGTATAATTAGCAGCAAGCAGCGCTTAGCAGTCATGAATCTGTATAAACACAAGAAATAAGAATTTTGAAAATGACCGAGAATTTATGTCTGGAGATTGTTAGTAACCCAAAAATGACGGGGCGGGAATCGAACACGTGACCCTCAGCT